>JAYESA010000012.1:36822462-37386915 GCA_036927795.1 Iris macrosiphon
AATTCTGCAGATGTATAATTGTGGCTCCATATTATTCACAACTCACTTCTCATGTTATGCAGATAATGCAATCAATTGGCTTCCTTGGACCTGCCTTCTTCCTTACACAGCTTAGCCATGTCCGAACTCCTGCACTAGCTGTTTTATGCATGGCTTGCAGTCAGGTTTGTTTTATTTAACAATTTATTCAATAACATTAGGAGTTTGACATTTTTCTCTTTTCCCTTTTCTTCGTCCACAAGCATTATTGACATTTTGATACACTTATCAACTTTTCATAACTATTGTTATCCTTTACCATTTTCATTTTACTCCAGAACCCCATGTTTCTTTCCTTCATTAGCTTTTAGTAGATATGAAGTAATTTTATTGATAAAAATTTGGAATATAATATCATACTTCTATTTTATTTTAAAACATAATGTGTTCCTTTTCTTTGTACTTAAAAGTTGCAGCAAAAGACCTAAAACTAGTATCAATGTTGAAACATATTTCTGTTCCCTTCTTGCAGGGAACTGATGCCTTCTCGCAATCGGGTCTCTATTCTAATCATCAAGACATTGGGCCACGTTATGCAGTGAGTTCCTTCTTATCATTTTGCATGTTCCTCATTAATTTTCTTATTCTGAGCTAATAAGTGATTTTAAACAAAAGATAACACTACTAGTATTGATGCATTAAACTATTAAGTAGAATGAAACTAGCTTTCCCTTGACCCTTCCGAAGATTGATCTCCTATTTTTCACATTGCCCAAACTATGTAGGCAATACTGGTACGATAAATTATATACTTCCATGGCCATTCTAGCCATCCCAGTGACCTCTTCTTCTCGTCTATTACCACCTCAGGATCAATGGCGCCTCCTGGTCCTCAACCCATGCAATTGACATTTTCTTTGTTTTTCTGCAACTCTAGAGTGCCTTGTTTGATCAAGGATGTCCCTCTCAGTTCTAGAAACCCTAACAACCATGAAGGTTGTCCATCAATATCCTTTACCCCATTTTAACTCATCAAAGCAGCAGATCAATTCAAAACAACATTAATTGTCAAGTTTTCTGCTGGAACTTCTAAACTAGCTCAGGTTGGGGAGCATATCACCAACTGGGTTTTTTCCAATTCTTACTCTTTAGGATTATTGATCCTAAGAATGTTTTACCTTATCTTTCCAGCTATGGGATCTTGTCATGGCATGGTCCAGGGAATGGCACCCCATGGAGAGTTCTCTATAAAGAATCTTCAAATAGTCTCCTTTTAACACTAGGTCTCAATCAAGTGTTGTAGCTATTTGGGTTTGTATTTCTAGCCCATCTTCTTTGTTTTTGTTCCCTCTTCTCTTTAAGAGATTGGTTAACTCTTTTGGCCGTCACCTTCATATTAATTAACCTACAAATCCTTCTCTTACCTCATGTTTGCTAAAGAACGAAATAATACGAATAGAGGGAAAATAGGACAAAAGTGACAAATCACATAAGAATATCCCCCATAATAACAATATAAGGATCAAGGATCAAAGTAAAGGATCTGGTTTCAGACAGCTGCTGGCTTTTCAATTTAAGCTACATCTTCATGAAGTGCTACTTTGTCTTAGTTATCTTATTGTAATATACTAATTGTATGGTATGCTGACAATTTCTATTACTAATAATCTCTTGGTTTTCTGCAATTATGTGTGTTATTTACTCAGTTTGCACCTGTTTTGTGGTGGGAACTTTTGCTTTCATCCCCTCCTGTGAAATTAGTACATTGCTTCGCTTTAGTTTAGACAACCTTCTGTTCAGTGCAATTTAGGCTACTTTTATGTACTCTGCTTTGTATAAAATTGAGCTTGGAATTATAGGGCGTACTACTCGGACTTTCAAACACTGCTGGTGTGCTTGCGGGAGTCTTTGGTACTGCCGCCACAGGATATATCCTACAAAGAGGTCAACCTAGACTAATGATAGTACTTCGTCAGCTTTTTCTTATCAGCATACTGCAATGTAGAACTCACCTGTATATTTCTTGAATTTTTCAGGTTCATGGGATGATGTCTTCAAGGTCCCTGTAGCTTTGTACATTGTGGGTACCGTGGTGTGGAACTTATTTTCAACAGGCGAGAAGATTCTTGATTAATAGGATTTCAATACTTGCAGCTAGTACCAAGAACAGTATTTTTCTTACAAATTTAGAGGTTAGGAAACCATCTTATTACAATTGGTCAGAAATATTGGAAATCTCCCATTTGCTTGGTAATTCAACAAGAACTGGGCAATTTGTGACAACCCATTTAAGATAATGTAACTAAACAAGCAAAGAATGCCCGCATATGTTTTCTAAGAGTTGAAAAAATACTTCTTTCTTATGTTGAAAGTCTTATTTAACTTATATGCAAAGGTTTTTCCGAACATGCAGGAGCAAACTAAGAAGGCATCATGCTATTATGTGCACCATAATGGATTGGTAAAACTGGTGGATATATGTTGATTGAAAGAAACTGAAAAGAGAAAAAAGAAAAAGAAAAAAAGAGGCATAATCATAAACACATATTATAAGATAAAACTCTAAAATTTCTAAATCAACTTTTATGTTGCAGCTTTATAGCTCTTTTTTTATTCACATCCCTAACTTGTCCGGACAATAATTTATACATGAATAAACCTGATACAGTAAGCTTTATTTAAAAATAATCCAAATATATTTAGGTAATTAATTTTAATCCTGATAGATTTAACTAAATCTAATTAGGACGAATATGTGGAAAATAAATTAATTTCACGGAATTATTTTACTAGTAGAAATATTCCATAGAATTTAAAAAAAATTGTATGTAAAATTTAATTTGGGTGTTTGGTTGTTATTATTTTTCATGAAAAATAGTTTCATGTAAAATAATATTTTTCTATGGGTTGGACAAGTTTTATTTTCTACCATTTTAGAAGAAAACATAGAAAATGATAGTTTTCTTAGAAAATAATTTTACGGAAAATATAAACTATCAAACAATTACAATGGATGAAAATTTTGTGATGGAAATATCCTTTATGGAAAAAATAGATAAGACAAAATTTGGATATGTTTAGGTAAGACAAAATCTGGTTTAGATATAGATTAAATTTACTACGGATATATTTATATTATATAATTGACTTTACTAAATATAAGATATAAACATACCAATCTCGTTGTGTATTAAGATATGTGATTGAACCTATAGTTATAACTTCATGGTACCTGTTGCAATCTCTTAACTGGAGTTGATCAAAATCTTTCTACATTGTATCAAGTCCAAGCAAGACTTGGAACTTCTGTAAGATTGCTTTTGTCAACATATCCACTGAATTGTCCTTTTTCTTTCATTGATCCGCCCTTTTTTTACTTATAGAAAAATAAAGTTCTATGAATGCATAAGTAGGTAACGACTACAAAGTACGTGTGCTAAGGTACTAAGGAAATAATAATCCCTAAAGAGACTGGGACAAACCTAATTAAAAATGAATCAAATTATTGATTGCCATAAAGACCCTTATGTCCACGTCCTATTTTATTTTTCCGAGGAGTATGTGCTTCTAAATGATCTTTGATAATGTGCTTGATACTGAAGTTAGTTTTGTACCTATGACATGCAATAAGAAAAGAACGGTGGGTAATCCCCTCGCGTTTTATTAAGGAGAAATTAGCGAAATAATTCTCCTAGTTGGAGAAAAAACATCAAAAACAAAAATACAAAATATCAACTCTGACGAATCTTCTTTCCATCCCTTAAAATCCTTCAGAAGTAATGTGATATTTGGAAGGCTATGTCCCTTGCCTTTCCCCATCATCATGTCATGCATAATGGTCTCTACTTTCTTTCTTGTCCAGAAAATAGTGTCAGCGTAAATTCAGCTTATCATTTTTATCTTTATTTTTATCTTTATTTTTGTCTTTTTATGAGTAAAAATAACGCTGTTGCATTTCAACCATATGTGCTAACTTATAGCTACAAGTATCCCATTTTTATTTTTTCTAATAGAAGGATTAATTTTATAATGTCTTTGTCCTTCCAAAGTGATTTTAACGTTCCTGGAAATACCTTTAGGGTCAGAGTTAAGTGGAATTAAGGGAAGTAAAGTGAGGGGAACGAGAGTCAATACATATAATCTTGTTTGGATTGGAGGGATAGTTAGGTGTGTTTGGGAGGAGGAGGGAGGGCTGGTTTAATAACTCTTGCTTGTATTGAATGTTTTGAGTGAGAAAAAAATTAATAAAATTATAATAGTTACTAAAATATCTTTATCAACAGATGCACCAAAAGATTTTTTTTTTAAATTTTTTTTATCACATATGAATCAAAAATTTAGAATTTTTTTTATTAACTCAACAGATACATCACGAACGATTTTTCTTATTAATGATGAGTAATTAAGTATGATAAAACAAGAAGAGACATGAGGTACTTAGACAATGTCAACAAACTATGGAGGATCATGTTGAAAGCAAGAAAGCTGTAAAAAAAAATCATGTTATTTTATAGGACAAATAAAGGTTATTTATGACTTTTAAAGAAAATCTCTCACTTAATCTCGTTAACCCTCCAATTTGGGGGTTAAAAAATGGACAAAAGAAGACTAAACAAATCCTTACTTAATCCTCTATTACTCCCCCTTTCTAACCCCTACTCTCAAACCAAGTAGAGTTTTTTTTTCCCACTTAACTTTTTCTCACTTAATCCTCCTAACCTTCAATCCAAGTAGACCCTTAATTATACTTCTTTTCTCAAGAAGATGTCGCCAAATGCCACTATATACTCACAATGATATAAGAGCATCTCCAACCCTAGTCTTGTAATGTGATGTGATTCTTAGGTGACAAAAGCCACAAGACAATGTCTTTCCTATGTGGCAAGATTATATTCACACAAAACAATGAAATAGAAAAATCTTTCCTAGGTGTTAAGCAAAAGAGTGGACTTCGACAAGGAGATCCCATATCACCATATCTTTTTCTCTTGTGTGTAGAAGGGCTATCATCTATGCTTAGCAAAGCGGTGAATGATGGAGCTATTTATGGTATCTCAATTGTTAGGACGACACCAAAGATTTCACACATTTTCTTTACGGATGATAGCATGTTATTTTGTCAAGCCAACACTCGTGAATGCCATATATTGAAGCAAATCCTTCAAGCTTACGAGAATGCTACAGGAAAGTAAGTCAACTTGGAGAAATCGGAGGTGGCCTTCAACAGCAACATGGACCATTCTATGAGGGACTCCGTGGTGAAGGTACTGGGGGTTAAAGATGCCATGGGGAGAGGCAAATATCTTGGTCTTCCAATTTGCATAGGCAAATCCAAACGCGAGATTTTTAACTATGTGAAGGAGAGGGTGTGGAAAAAAATTAAGGGGTGGAAGGAGAAAGTTCTATCAGGTGCTGGGAAGGTGGTACTAATTAAAGTTGTAGTTCAGGAAATCCCTACTTAAGTTATGAGCTGCTTCCTATTGCCTAGTTCGTTGTGCAACGAAATTCAGGTTATGATTACTCGGTTCCTATAGGCAACTGGCCGGAAGGAGAAAGGTATTCATTGGATCAATTAGAGAAGGTTTTGTTTGTCAAAAGAGGAAGGTGGTCTTGGTATTCATCGTCTTCTAGCTGGTAATTATGCTTTTCTTGCTAAGCAAGGGCTGAGGATCCTTCAATATCCATCAACTCTTGTGACCCGAGTTTTGAAAGCAAGGTATTTTCCAAATGATGATTTTTTGAAGATAAAAAAGAGTTACAACCAATTGTATTTTTGGAGCAGTATCATGAAGATGAGATGGATTCTCGATAGGGGACTAAGGTGGCGGGTTGGCAGGGGAACCAAGATGGAGATAATGTCTGGTGCTTGGGTTTTGGAGCTAATTCGTGGTCATCCAACAAGCTGTATAAACCCTATTGCTCTAGGAAGTGGGAAGGTCTGTGAACTAATTGATTTTGATTCGAATACATGGAGAAGGGATCAGATCATGGCTTGTTTTCCTCCAGAATAGGTCAGAGCTATCTTAAACATCAGGCTGGGTCGACGCTCTTCTTTGGATTGCCATTACTAGTACATATCTACAACATGTTTGTCCACTGTCAAATCTGCTTATTATGTGGCCCGAGATGAATTACTTGATATTGCAATCCCTTCCTCATCAAATGGTCATCCTATCATTAAAAAGTGCTGGTACCTCAATATCCCTCCTCGTATCAAATTATTTGTGTGGCGACTACATCAAAACTTGCTTCCTTGCGCTCAAAACCTCAGGAGGCTAGGGGTGGAGTGTGATTCGATATGTGCGCGGTGTAATCTAGCCGAGGAATGGATTTTACATGCCATAAAGAATTGTGAAGTAAGTCGACGTTTCTGGATTGTGTCCCCCCTTTGGATTCAGAACAAATCAATGGCCTTATAATAATGTGGTGGAGTGGCTAGAAGAGGTTCACCAGATTGTGGATGGTGATAGTTTTGAGGAATTTTTCACTCTTCTCTGGGCTTGTTGGAACCTTCGTAATGATAACATTTTCGAAAGGAAGACAATGGATCCAATCTTTGCTATAAACATAGCTCTCTCTTTTATGTCAGATTTCAAATGCAGCAAACCTGATAGAGTTACTTCTCAATTACCCCTACTGGTTACTGGACCAAGCCTCCAGATGGAGTTGTTAAAGTCAATATTGATATTGCTACTAAGAATGAAGCTCGCGGGACAGGTTTGGGTGTGATGATACGAGACTCGACGGGCTATGTTGTTAAGTGGATAGCTAAGCGGTTGTCTACAGTGTGACCTCCTGCCTATGCAGAAGCTCTTGCATTGTTCGAGGGAGTCGAACTGGCTATAGACCTCCAGTTGAAGAAGGTCATGTTCGAAAGTGATGCTCTAATGGTGATTCAGGCATTGAATAAGAAGGACTTGGGCCTCAATCCTCTTCATCAGATCTATGAGGACATATTGCATTTATGTACTTATTTTGAATCTTTTATTTTCAGTTTTGTCCCTCGTAATGGGATTTGTGTAGCACATCTTATAGCTAAGTTAGTGTTGCATGGGGATGAGGGTGGTTGTAGTAGCGGGCATCTGCCTGATGGTGTGTTGAACCTTTTGATGGCTAATATTGTCTCTGAGCCTTAATAAACAACTCTATTCTTCAAAAAAAGAAAAAGAAAAGAAAATCTTCTCCAATATAAAAGTATTGAGAAGATAATGAAATATACTTTTTTCAACTTCCAAGACAACTTCTTTCCTTCCTTTCTTTCTAAATATTTTTATTTATAATTGATGATGTGGAGGTAAAATTATTGTTAAGTGCATTATCTTGAATTAGACAACCAACTTCACAATGTCTGTGACATGTCATGACATGTCATGCCATATCAACTTTATAATTCATTTCATATTTACATCATTGTAGGACTTTTTCAATAAAAAATTGTTATTCCTGCATGGCAACAACTTTTTTTTTTCAAACTCACAATAGCATTGGAGATGCTCTAAGAGGTGATAAGGCTTGTGATAAGGGAACTACTAAAAACACTTGGGGCTAGCCCAGGATTGGGGCTAGCCCATTAATGAATGAAGTTTACTCATACTAGCTCAAAAGTTTACTCATACTAGCCCAAACATAATCTCTCCTCCCAAACCCTCCAAACCTCCACCGGAGCCCTCCCCCTCCTCCCTTTCTTGTCGGAGCCCTCCTCCTCCACTTCTTCCTCCTCCCCCTTGTCGATGGCTCCCAAACTCTCGAAAGAATCAAGGTACAATTATTCCTTCTCCTTGTTCTATTGCATTTCGAAAATTTTCCAAAAATTATAATAATTCTATTGCATTTCAAAAAAATTCCAAAAATTATCTTTCCAATCTTAAAATTAGGGCATACAAGTCATGAATGTAGTTTCGGATGTAGTTTTGACGTTTTTCTGGAGTCTCGTACCCGATTTTAAGGCATACAAGTTCGACAACCGTCGAACGTATGGAACAGAACCATGTGGGACTGTAGAAATTTCTACAGTCCTATATATATTATGGACTGTAGAAATTTCTACAGTCCTATATGTATAAAGAACTATAGAAATTTCAACAGTCCTGTATACTTTTAGGACTGTAAAAATTTTTACAGTCCTGTATACATATAGGACTGTAGAAATTTCTACAGTCCTGAATGTTGAATTAATTTTGGGATGTTAAAATATATATCTTTTTTGTCTTATAGTCATGACCCTCGGAAGGGCATTGAGGATGAAGGTATCATAAGAAGACGTCCTACTGCGTCGATGCGTAAGGAACGCAATGTTCAGCGTACCGTTGAACCAACTCTCACTATTCGCGACCCCGAGGTACTCCCTGAAGTTAGGAAACGTCGACTGACGAAGAAGACTGTAACTCGTTCGAAGAGACGTGCTCCTAGTACTCTAGTACTTCTGGTTCTTCTTCCTCCTCCGTTGAGGACATACCGACTGTCCAAAATCGGGCAACTGATGGTTCAGGACCTTCTCAGTATGTAGATAGTCCTGTTGAGACTCTGCCACAAACCCTCGAAAACCGGCCTACTGATGGTTCAGGACCTTCTCAGTAGCCAGATAGTCCAGTCGAGACTCGTCCAAACGGTTACTCTATGTTGCCGTCGATCGAGAACCATATTGCATACCAAATATGGAACAATCCGGTAAGTACATTACGTTATAATAATTTTATATATAGTTGTAAGTTCTAAGTTCATCCAATTATTTATAGATAACTACATTTTATATATAGGTATAAGTTCATCCAATTGTTTACTTTTCAGGAGAGTTCTCGTATGTTAACAGTGATCAACTACGACAAAAAGTGCAATACATGGGGGTTTAAATTATTGGAAGACGGTGTGAAGGCTAAAATCATTCCCACTGGTTTACAATATTTGGGTAACTACTCATATACGACGGCGGATAATGCACTCATATTAGCATTTGTAGAACGATGACATCTAGAAACCAATATTTTCCATCTATCAAACGGGGAGTTGACGATTACCCTTGATGATGTCCATAATATATTGGGACAGGGTTGATGGTCGAGTCATGATGAATCATACTTTTGACGAAATCGAGCATCAACTTTTATGACCATATCGTGGATTATGTATCAGGGTGTCTGGGAGTTGATGCGGCTAGTTTTACCACCCTTTGAGAATTCAAGAAGTCGTACGGACTTCCTTTAAAATATTTGGAGGAGACATTCGCTGATCCGGACCCCGAAGTGGATAATAGCGATAATGTGGCCCGTGAATATATGCAGTTCATCTTAGGGGCTGTCGGCATTACGGATAAGTCTGGAACGTCGATACATGCCAAATATCTCCTAAATTTTGACGATATAGACACGGTAGAAGAAATATCTTGGGAAAGCGGTATATTAGCATACCTTTACCGTAAGCTTGGTGCGGCATCCCGCGTCGGTTCCAAGACAATATCCGGATGCCAGACTCTACTACATGTATAGATATATCTTTGTCAACTTGTATACATAATAAAAAAATTTGTTGTTAATTTTTGGACTAATTTTTTTTAATTTGGTTACGTGAAGGCATGGATATACGAGCACTTTCCAACCCTGCAGCGGGCTAAACTTAACCGGGGGTATGACGAGCACGTTCCTAGAATGTGCAGATAGAAGCCAACTAAGGAAGATACCAAACGTCTACACACATTGGCCGCCCTACGAAATGCACTTGAAGATATGACGATAGAAGAGGTGATTTGAGACCTAATTTTTTAATGTTTGGTAATAATTTACTAAATTACATTATGCTAAATTACGTTATGCTAAATTTTATGCGTTGCAGATTGTTTGGGATCCATATCGTAATTTATGACAGACTAATCGTCCATTGCAACCAGTCGCTTTATATCACGGTCTGATAAGTTGCTATAAAATTGAGGAGCCTTATATGTCTGATAGAGTGCTCCGTCAGTTTGGCTACATACAAACAGTCCTGAAGTGCACATTGAAAATGATAACTGCTCCGCGAGGTACAAAACTGCTAAA
Source organism: Iris macrosiphon (assembly GCA_036927795.1). Classification (NCBI taxonomy): domain Eukaryota; kingdom Viridiplantae; phylum Streptophyta; class Magnoliopsida; order Asparagales; family Iridaceae; genus Iris; species Iris macrosiphon. The sequence goes on from JAYESA010000012.1 coordinate 36,832,470, forward strand.
CTATATTCCTGCGGCGTTCAACTGGGTCTCGGACTTCTTCACTAAGTGGCAACGTCACGTTATTAGAGATACTGAATGACAAACAGCAGTAAATATGATGGAATATAGCGACGACTACCTCGCCTACTACGCTGGTGTCGAACTTCCTACGTTATTCAAACACGGAGACGATATTGTACGTGTACCATCAGATCTTCCCGTCAAATCTGTCTTGTATACTGCATTGGTCAAGATGGTGAGGCAGCCAACTTTCAGTTTGATATATGTAAATATTTATAACCTAACAAATTTTATGAATTCTCATCAATTTGCTAGAAAAGTGAAGAAGTTGGGAAGAAGCCTCGTAAGTTGCCAGGGTACGAATTATATGAAAATCAATGACGAGCTACAACAAATCGACAACACAGAAGATTTTCCTTTCTTGGAAAATAGAGATCAACATACAAAGAGACGGCATAAAGTTTAGACCATGTTTCAAGACATGTAAAATTTTGCTACAATTTGTGTTTCGAGACATGTAAAACTTTGACTGGTTATGTTTTGTTGGAATTTTTGATTGGTTATGTTTTATTTCAAGACTTGTTTAAGTTGTAAAACTTTCATACAATTTGTGTTTAGAGACATGTACAATTTGTGTTTGGAGACATGTTTGAAGAAGAACTTTCATACAGTTGTTAAACTTTCATACAGTTGTTGGTTATTTATTTGTGTTTCGAGACAGCTACTTTTATGTATAAATGTGCAGAGACAGTGGCTAAAAACTCGGACTGTCAAATTTTAGACAGTCTTGATAGCTATCGGGACTGTCAAAATTCTGACAGTCCTAGTTTTTTATATATATTTGCAGAGACAGTGGGTTAAAATTAGGACTGTCAAAATTTTGACAGTTCTCATAGCTTGTGGGACTGTCAAAATCCTGACAGTCCTAGTTTTATATATAAATTTCCAGTGGGTTAAAATTAGGACTGCCAAAATACTGTCAAAATTTTGACAGTCTACATAGCTTGTGGGACTGTCAAAATCCTGACAGTCCTACTTTTATATACAAATGTGCAGACAGTGAGTTAAAACTAGGACTGTCAAAATTTTGACAGTCCATATAGCTTATTGAACTGTCAAAATTTTGACAGTCCTCATAGCTTGTGGGACTGTCAAAATTTTGACAGTCCTAGTTTTATATATAAATGTGCAGACAGTAGGTTAAAACTAGGACTGTCAAAATTTTGACAATCCTAATTTTATTTTGGACTGTAAAAATTTTGACAGTCCTAGTTTGACAGTATATAAAGACAGTAGGTTAAAACTAGGACTATCAAAATTTTGACAGTCCAATTAGCCTGTGGGACTGTCAAAATTTTGACAGTCCCGAGACTGTCAAAATTTTCACAGTCCTAGTTTTATATAAAAATGTGTAGACGGTGGGTTAAAATTAGGACTGTCATAATTTTGACAGTCCTGTTAGCTTGTGGGACTGTCCAGATTTTGGTAGTCCTACTTATATATATATATATATCACAGTGGGTTAAAACTAGGACTGTCAAAATTTTGACAGTCCTGTTTGCTTGTGGGACTGTCCAGATTTTGACAGTACTAGTTTTATACATAGAGTGGGTTAAAACTATCTATATAAATGTTGGAAAAGATACCAAAGTTTAACATACATGACTCATTGCATAACATACATGACTCTTTGCAAAACATATAAGATTTTGGGATCCTCCACCTTCATCATCATACAGTTCAACGTACAGTTCTAGTTTTATTTCTTTCATTGCACAACATACAGTTTAATATACAGTTCAACATACATGACTCATTGCATAACATACAAAATAATACATAAGTATAAGATGTATCAATCGATTAGAATATCAAAGTAGTACTCCTTAGGCAAGATTTTGGGATCCTCCATCTTCATCATCTTCTTATAGCCAGCAATTGCATCCGTGTAGGGTGTCGTCCATGCGATCACTTCCTCCGGTGCGTGTTTATACCAAAGCTTAGAATGCGGAGGAATAAGAGAATGACCGATCAACCTTGGGATGACAAATTATTGTCCGACAAGCCCTATCGAACATAGATCGGATAGTCTGTGTTCGGCCGGGGGAGCGTACATTGGAAAGAAAGTATTGTTAATGCCTTGTGATATAATTACAATATGTATCTTATTCATATGGAAGAGGATGAAGTATAGGTTAGGGTTGGTTTAGGGTGTTGTGTGATGTCTAGGGTTTGATGTTGGTGAAGAAAATATAATGGAGGAGGAGAGTTTGCATGTAGGAGAAGATGATGATGCTAGCCTAGGGATTAGGCCGGCCATGTGCCTCATTGGGATGGAGTTGGCATTGGAAAATGGTTTATGATGAGGGATTATATATAGGAAGTATGGGTGGTTAGGATGTTGCTCCATTTAAATGGAGGACCATGATTAAATATGGAGAAAATGCACAACAAAAAGGAAGAGAGAGAGAGGACCGATCCATGAGGGAGGGGGTGATTTCTTCATGTGCATTGACCAATAGGATGGTGACACCTCATTACATTTTTGCAATAAAGTCCCTAACAATTGGGAAATTGCACAAAAGTAGATTTTTAGGATTTAATGAGGGAAAATACCATGTTTGGTGTGATGTAGTGGCTGTAGTGGCTAAAAAAGTTGTATGGTGTTTAGCATGAGTCTTGAGGGTGTGAATGGGGGTTTGGTTTGGTATTGGGTCTAGTTTTGGGTTAAGTTGGGTCCTTACACCAATTTAATTAACATTAATGTAAAAGGTGTTCTAAAATTAATTGAAAGTACATGGGGCTAAAATTAGGTGGGACACAAGTGTCATGGACGTAGAAAACTCAGAATAGAATATTATCATAATTTGGGTTTCACCAAAATGGGTCGAGATTGTGTCTCCAATTTCGATTGGAACGCACAAGGATACAAATTGGATTTATTTAGAATTAAAATAAACATCCGTAACGAATATTGTGCGACTAAAATGAAGCACAAGAAAGTATATTTTTGAGTCACACAAGGGTCAGAATGAACGACGGGCACGTCTAGGACAAGGGTGCAAAATTTGTTAGAAGACAAAAGCTAGTGTAGCGCTCCCAATATCGAAGCAACGGTAAGGCACAACAATTAATAAAATTATGGTAATAATTTATAACCTCAATATTTAAATCCTTAAAATTACTAATTAAAATTCATAACCCTATAATTTGGTCAGGGGTTCATCTAGTGGACTTCTATGTCTAGTCTACTAACTCATGCATTAAAGAACACTATATATAATATATATATACACATATCATGCAATTATTGAAAATAAATATACATAATACTTATAATAAGTAAAAAGACAAAAATACCCCCTTTTTAGGATGTGGTAGTGACACTAGCTATACAAGAGATGGGTCACGAAAATCACGGTCAAATGCATCTAGGGTGTAAATCGTCCTCTAGCTATACAAGAGATGGGTCACGAAACATGGTATACCAAGGTCAAGTCTATGCACTACTAGTCACAAGTAAACATACTAAAAGTATATGCACCAAGGAGCCACGCAAAAAAACCAAAGAGAATACGATAAAAAATAAAGCACATAAAAAAAGTACAATACCGGTATACTGTCGGTATACACCAATATACCGTCGTTATGTCGGTCCAGAGAGAGCAAAATTATAATAAGTTTCTGATTCCAACAAATCGGTATACCATCAGTATACACAATATACCATTGGTATGCCAGTTTGTATCACAACAACTTTATAGGATTCCAATTCGGGCCAAATTAGTATACCGTCGGTACACACTAGTATACCGTCGGTATGTCGGTTCCCATAGACAATTCTAGAAAAAGTCCAATCATGACGGGTATTCCGGAACCGAAATCGCGTTCCAAAACTTAACAGAAACTGGTCCGGTAGGATATCAAATCTAATGGTAAGGCTTATATAGAATATATACTAAGTCTCATTGCAATCACTCCGGTTATCGTTTCTGACACCGAGTTACCTAACTAGTAAATATCAGGGTTTCTACCAGAAAAGTCAAAACAAGCTCGAAATAGTTTCTGAAACAAGCCCATGATGAAAAATCACTAGAGAAACATATTTAACAAAACCACTATTATAAAATTCTAAGCATAAACTACCAAGAAAATCGAAAACTGCAGTAAAGTAAAGTCGTTCAAGATTTTGGCAAGATGTACATGCCTCAAGTCAAGCTCTCAGCCTTAACCTTCAACTCCACCACTAAGAGGGGTTCAAAAACTATACTCTTAGGCCTTAAGATCAAGCTCCTAGCTCCCGCAGAAAATGGAGAGAAAATAAAGAAGTGAAGAAAGAAAGAAAATAGAGAGGAGAGAGAAAATCAATTCATATATATATAGAAGTGGTGATTTAATCGTGATCGTCCGATCTGTCTTGTCAGCGATCCTCGTCACGAGATTAAATTAATCTCGACCCCTCAAAATAAAACCAAGAAACCAATGGATAATAGAAAGTATCGAATACTATTCATGAAAATATCAAATATCTTAAAAATATCTCAAAAGTAAAACAAATATTTACTGAACGATATGCCGCTGGTATACCCGAGTATACAGCAGGTATGTCAGTCGGGTAGTAAGTTTCAGTTTTGAAAATTTTCAAGATTCTATGAGATCCAATAAAATATAGCATATATATAATACAAAATATGTATCTATATACCAATACAGATACTGTGAGACGAGTCTCACACGATCTCACTAATATTTAAATTATCGAAATATCTCATATCTGTCGCCTCATCACAACCTATAGTAAAAGAGTAAAATAAGATATAAAAAAGTAAAAAAGAAGAAAAACAAATCAGTAAAGTTATTAAATCATGCAAACAAACTAAAAGTAGATATTACAATATTGTTTCAGAATATTTTCAGTGCCATAATATTACATCTAGAAGAAGAACTTATACAACATAAAAATGATCGAAAACACAAATGATGCAAAAAAACCAAATATAATACATTTTAAAGGTCTTCATAGGGGCAAGTTGTATTGCAGAAGTATGCATAGTTGGTTCTCCATATATTGACTTTTGGAAGTATCCAAAATCATCATCCCTATCTTGACACTTGAAGTTGCAAGAACCTTTATACCCATGTAGTTGATAATATCATTCGGGCCACTTTGTATAGACACTAGGAATTCTTCCTTTGAGGACAACATAGTAAGTCATGGTGTTCTTCATAGGTTACAGTTTATCCAAAGTAGGAACGAAAGCAGAAAATATAGAATTTAAAATACATTTCACTAGTAGATGCCCAAAGTAGTGTAAGTCAGTCCTGCCCCTTAATATTACATATTTTAGGGCTAACAGCTGCCCAAAGTTTGAGGTGCAGCATATAATGCAAGTGTTCTTTCACAAAAATATTACAGAGTTAAGTCTTAATTGTCTTCAGATTAATATTACACATATATATACAAAACTACATATATATTAAACTGTAGTAAGAACAACACCATGGGATTGACCCATCTTCAGTAACTAGCAAAGTAGAATTCAACTAATCCTCATTTGATGGAGGTAAAATCCTGGATTTGAAAGCTTCAACCATTTGATGCGTTGTGCTAGGGGCAAACCTACAAACCTCTTACCATCACAATGATTATCAATAAGATAATCATAAGTAGAATTTATGACATCCTTTTCAAAGTAGTCCCCTATATCCTATACTATACTGCCCAACTTTTCAACATAAAAACACACAAAAACAGTCTCTAGCAAATCACCAGTTACTTTCAAAGAATTTACCATGTTAGGCATGTAGTCATCCGCCAACTCTCTACGACGTTTAATACTCGATGATTGTGAGATTTTTGATCTACTTGTCATCTTAGTTGGGACAAAAGTTTTACTGGGTTCCATGTTTTCCCCTATAGGCTCCTCATTCACATCATCCAAATTAACAACATCCTTCTCATAACCACCATATTATTCGTAGCACGATCTAGATTGACTACCAGTAGCATGGTCACCCTCATATACCTCCCTCAACAAATCATAATTTCTTAGTTTGTTAATGTATAGACATAACCTTGATTTAGCCTACAGACAAAATAAAAAGGCACATTAGTATAAACACTAAGTGACAAAAATAGCTAGCATAGTAGATGAAAGGACTTTAACAAGTGTGTATTTTACTCCTATAAAATACCTTATCAAGATCGTTGTAAGTTTTCTCATCTAAAATCACTGTTTTAATTTTATCATCCCAACCAGCCCCTGGCATTTCCTTAGCCTTGAAAATCTCCAACCATTTTTTTCTTTTGAACTCTTAGGTGATTATGTATGTTCTCAGCAGTATAACTCTCACCAAACTTTGCATTAACAACACTAGTCCCTTTTTGTAGAGAACATTTCTTGAAGTTTTTGTTTTTATCACATATAACTATTAGACGCAAGTCTGTATGAGATTGGTGCCAACATTTTTTTTGCTTTGACCCACACTTGTTGATTATTTTCCCTTCTTCATTGTTCCTTTTTTACAGGGAAAGTGGCAACAAACTTATTGTTTTTCCTCTTCAGATTATATCCTTCGCTTTGGATATATGAATATGAATCCATGTAAGGATCCATCGTTCTACCCTACTTTAGATAAGGTAATGAGTTGTTATTGTTGGCCCATTAGTCATAGTCATACCTTATTTTGATAATCGTCTAAAACTCGGACTTGATATAACCTACGAGAATCAATACGAAGATGATATGCTGCTACATCTATAGTTTTAGAGTATGGGATGCGACTTGCCTTCAAGTATTGAGTCAAGGTAATTTTTTTTTATTTTGAGTATAGAAAAAATGCACATCGAGTCACACTTGGCATTTAGCGGTTATCCCAAAATATTTTCTAAACCCAGATTATTTTAACCAAAATGTTTCGTATTTTAAAACTAGCCCAAAACTGTTTCTAAAACCGAGTTAGCCCAAACCAACCCAACCTTATTTTAAAATTAACCAGGTTTAAGAGAAACGAACTCGGGACAAACTCGGTGAAAGTTCGGTGCGAGTTCGGTTAGAACTCGGTTCCCTGACTTAGTATTTCTGGAAACCAGTTCCTCCTGCAGACTCAGCTCAAACATTCAAAATTCTGAACGTTTGGCATCCAAATTCGTCCCGAACTCGGTTTACAAAAATACTATAAATAGAGAAAGAATTCACCATTCTTATTCACTCTCTCTTCTATTCTCTATTACTTCAATTCAAGAGCCTATTCAATTTTCTATCCCAAGCTATTTACAACTCCTAAGCCTTAAGTGCCAGTGCGTGCTCGGATAGAAGTTTTCAAGTGTTGTAAAAATGAGCTTGTCAAGAAGTTCAAACACTTCGAGAAGTATTTGAGCCCTTCGGATCAAAGCTCATTTTTGTACGAAGTTGCAGGCCTTCAGATCAAAACTTGTGTTTCACTAGATAGTGTATTTCAACTTTGAGCTAGAGTTCTCAGATCTGGACTAGTCCTCTTAAAGAAAAATCAGGATACATCGTTGTATTTGAGACTGCTGATCTCTCTCTCTCTCTCTCTCTCTCTCTCTCTCTCTCTCTCTCTCTCTTTATTTACTTTCTATCATTTTATATTTAGACTGTTAGCTAACTGTATTTATTTTTATTCGATGATTTTTATTTTGCTGCATATACACGCACTCTATTTACCCCCTCTCTAGAGGTGTTGATTCGATCCTATAATTGGTATCAGAGCAGGTCATATTATATATGTGCTTAGACTATACACTCTAGAATACACATGGCTAACATAAAGTCTAGATTCACTAGAGTGGACCAATCCATAGATGATCCCCCACTATTTGACGAAACCAATTACACTTATTGGCATACATGGATGCATTTTTATTTAAAATCACTTGGTTTTGACATTTGAACCAATATTATTGATGGTTATAGAAAGCCTACCATCATTTCTCCTCTTACTTCCAATTTAGTTAACAAACCCTATTATGATTACACAGAAGAAGAGAAGTGGTTAGCAAGCCTTGATGCAAAAGCAATGAATGATCTTTACTATGCTTTAGATAATAATGAATTCAATCGTATTTCTTCTTGTGCAACCTCATATGAAATCTGGAAACTTCTTGAAGTCACTCATGAGTACAGGCACAAAGAAGAAGCTAGCGACATGAAAGTAGAAGAAAGTGCCAACACAAGCATTTGGCACGAAAGATAAGCCAGTGACTCAGACGATGATCAATCACAAGACACTGCTAATGTTTGTCTAATGGCTTTCGATACGGTATCAGACAACACCCTTTATGACGAATTTACTTTTGATGAATTGGGTGATGCTTTTAGTGATCTTCTTAATAACCACAAGACTCTTTTAGATAAATACAAGGACATTAAGAAGGAACTCAAATCACACAAGAAGGAGATCAATAGATTGTCTACACTTTTAGATGATATTAGAGAGACACAATCAATAAGTGACACAAATGAATTGCCTATTATTAGATTAAAATTGCATGAAACTTTTACTTAGTATTGAACAAAAAGACAAGGACTATGCTAAGCTTCTGGAAGAATATGAGATAAAGAAAAAGAAAAACAGTTGTGCTCTTATTAAATTAGATGCCTTGACTGCTAATTATACTGAATTGTATGACACATCCAAAAAATTGAAAATTAGATTAGGAAACAACCTGTACAGACTACTTCCAAATCTAATACGAGTCACTCAAAACTCAAGGACACTTATAAGACACAACACAAGAAGGCCAAATCTTCTAATCATGCATTCTATTACAAGTATCCACACACTTCTCATAAGACCACACAACATGCCCATTATACCAACAATAGATCCAATCATTATGTCAATGCTAAATGTCTTTATTGTGGTACTAATGGACACATCTTTTTATTATGCAAGCTTAGAAATCTGGTTGATATGAATATATATAATTGTGTACCAAAGACTAACACTCCAGGACCCTTTATGAAATGGGTACCAAATGTTACATCTGCAAATTATTTTGTACGTGGACCGCCCTTCACATTCTAAAAGCAAATGGATCCTTGACAATGGTTGCTCACGGCACATGACCGGTGACGCATCTCTATTTGCAACATTGTCAATGAAGAAAGAAAGATATGTTTCCTTTGTCAACAACTTGAAATGGTATATTATAGGTAACCGTGATGTTGGTATGTCGCCCTGTCCAGCAATTAAAGATATTTGTCTTATTACTGAATTAAAACATAACCTACTTAGCATTAGTCACTTAGCTGATCATGGTTATGGTATCAATTTTGTAAAAGAAAAATGTTCTATAATTAATGGATCAACAAATAAAATCGTATTTGAAGGAATAAGGGAAGACAATATTTATGTATTTTATCTTTCAAAAGATACTAACCACGTATGTAGATGCCTATATGCTAACAAGGATGAAAGCTGGTTATGGCACATGCGTATAAGCAATGCTAATATGGACACAATTGCAAGACCTTCTACTAAGAAGCTGGTGAGAGGCTTATCAGAAATTATTTTCAAGAAGGATATGGTATGTAGTGAATGTGAAAATAACAAAGCTACAAAATTCTTCTTTAAATCAATTAACTCTGTAAGTACTTCTTGACCTTCACAACTTATACATATGGATTTATTTAGACCTAGTAGAATCGCCAGTCTTTGTTACGCCCTGATCTTCCGCAGGCTAAATCGGTCGTTCCCGCTAGGCGAGAATCACCGCGCCAGCGCTCCCGCGGAACGATCGCTTTGACCTATCCGGGCATGCTGCCGCACGAGCGTGAGCCATGCTCGTATAAGGCCATGGTTCATTAGCTGGCGGTAAGAGTTCTAAGCCACAGAGTCACACAGATTGTCCGAGTGCAGCGGAGTCATGAACGCATAGGCGATTGGTAACAAGTTCACTGAGTTGATAATATAGCGGAAGCATTGAAAAACACAAGTTGAAGTAAAACAACTCTTTATTGATATAAACAAGTGTTACAGGCGGCATATAGCCGAGATTACAAGTCGCTCAAGCCTCTCTCTCTGAAATAGTAAAAGTATGCCAAGTGGGTACAATTGTGGAATGATTGTACAGGCGATGTTCAGGCAATATTCCAGCATTATGTCTTGTATATGTGCTTTAGATCCGAACGCAGCGTCCCAAGGCTTCAGAGGGAACTCCTTACCTTAGCACGCAAGAAGGATTCATTCGCACCGAACGAGGTTCTCCCGCACCCTGCAAACGATCTGGTGGGTTATCAGTACATTGAATGCACTGGTGGGGAGGCTACTCACCCACTCAAATCCAAACACGTAATATAGGTTCTGTGCACCAACTATTAAGTTGTCTTTCTAGTTGCCTTAGGATCAGTTTCATACAAACATTGAATAGCCTAACTCGTGTGGCAGTGCAACATGCGACATGAGAGAAAACACGGCGAGACTTACCAACTTACCATTTGTCCTTCCCTGTCCAAGGCAAACATTATTAATTCAAGCACGGGCATGCATAAACATTCAGGGGCATTTATAATAAAAACCAAGGCAATAGCATATGCAAACACGAGAGTCGTTATATCCAGATCGTTCAGGTGTTCAGTTGTTCTTTAATGCGATGCAATAACTCGCACGCAGATAGCCGCTAAGCAAGGATGTCTTATCTATATGAACATGAGTCGCTGGCATAGCCATAAAGGACCGATCGCAGATGAGAATGGAACGCAACGAAAGTACAAGAGGCGCTATGAACCATCTCCTGCACACGATGATTATACATGAAGTAGTCCAAGGCCAAAATAGAATGCAACGAAAGTACACGATGCGCTACAAACCATCTCGCCCGTATACGATGGACTACACGTGAAGTCCCATCTTGATCGGATCGGCCCTAGTGCCCCGGTGACCGTCCGTGGAACTGTACCTCATTTCCGAGTTATCTGCAATATGCACTATTTGGTCTTTCCAATTTTATTATTTTGCCAAACAGGCAACACAAGTATGTGATTTATTTTGCATAGGAACGGTATCATTATTTTGCCAATCATTTTTATGCAATTCAGGCAACACGAGTACACGAGATAATTATTTACGTTTTGCTTGACATGATTCTCGTTCAGTGAATAACTTGCCTTGATGCATTCCCCTGGTTCGGGGCTGCCTTAGCGACCTAACGGTCCCGGATACTTGCAGGTTCATTCTTGTACGGAACGACTACTTAGTAGTCTTCCGGGGTTTGGATGAAAATAAGGCAACATACAATCAGACAAGCATGCATTTGTACAAGCATAAGCATTAACGTTAGCTCGGGCCCGAAGGTAAGCCGAGGAGCAAGATCGTAAGGGACTTCCCGAGCGACACGTTCTAGGGTAGCATGCGAGGGTCTGAACATATATATAAGCAATATTTCATTTCTATGTTCTAGCATAAGCAATACAAGTTAGGATTATTCCCTTAGCTAGGTATGTTGGATTCTTATTAGCATGCAGGGGGTGATTCACCTAGCAACTAGCATAAAATATTTTATATTTTATATGTGCTGGCTAAGCAAAGACAAGTTCACCGTAGCCACCCACCTTAGCGACGTTTTGCCTCGGTCGAGTGATACTCCGAGCGAGCCTCTGAAAGCCTAAACCAGAATCCTGTAGGGACAAGTCTGGATATCCTTTGCCTCAAACGAGTATTCTCGCCTGAGCAAAGTGGGTCGGGACATTGCACTTTTGCCGTTTGAATCGGCAGTCCGCTTGAACGGAACGGGGTGTTACATCCTACCCAACTCAGAAAAAGTCTCGTCCTCAAGACTTACTGAGGACAAGCAATACGTTTCAATCAATTTTGATTTAACGATACAAGGCTGAGGCAAACCTATACAAGTCGTTGTACTTGTTCATTTGGATATTCATTTGCACAAGCATTCGAGATCAGCATATCGTGAGTGTGGATCATACACATATTCGTAGCGCTTCAAACACATGCACGCCAACCAACTTAGCGATAGCGAAGTCTTAGCACTCGAGTTTCATATTTTCTTAAGTCTTGGATCGTACACAAGTTCAAGGCGTCCCTCGAATGGATGCATTCAACCAAACTTTGAGTTAGTAAAATCGGACAAGCTACTGCAATAGTCTCAAGGGTTCACACAGGTTGGCACAAAGGCCACTCGCAGCATAATATCATACAAGCAATCATATCATTCAAAACGTATTTTAAAAGTATTTAGACTTATTGTTGGAATATTCCGTTGGGACAATAAGAGAGAGCATGCACATAACCCACAAACGAGCTTTCGAAACTAAGATATTCGAAACGAAGTCCAAAGGCGTATAAGCCAGGCTCTGATACCAATATGTCACGCCCCGATCTCCCGCAGGCTAAGTCGGCCGTTCCCGCTAGGCGAGAATCACCGTGCCAGCGCTCCCGCGGAACGATCGCTTTGACCCATCCGGGCGTGATGCCGCACGAGCGTGAGCCACGTCCGTGCAAGGTCGTGGTTCATTGGCTGGCGACAAGAGTTCCAAGCCACAGAGTCACACAGACTGTCCGAGTGCAGCGGAGTCATGAACGCATAGGCGATCGGTAACAAGTTCACTGAGTTGACAATATAGCGAAAGTATTAAAAATCACAAGTTGAAGTAAAGCAACTCTTTATTGATATAAACAAGTGTTACAGGCGGCGTATAACCGAGATTACAAGTCGCACAAGCCTCTCTCTGAGAAACAGTAAAAGCGTGCCAAGTGGCTACAATTGTGGAATGATTGTACAGGCGATGTTCATGCAATGTTCCAACATTATGTCTTGTATATGTGCTTCAGTTCTGGACGCAGCGTCCCAAGGCTTCAGAGGGAACTCCTTGCCTTAGCACGCACGAAGGAGGCATCGGCACCGAACGAGGTTCTCCCGTACCCTGCAAACGATCTGGTGGGTTATCAGTACATTAAATGCACTGGTGGGGAGGCTACTCGCCCGCTCGACAAATCCAAACACGTAATATAGGTTCTGTGCACCAACTATTAAGTTGTCTTTCTAGTTGCCTTATGATCAGTTTTATGCAAACATTGAATAGCCTAACTCGTGTGGTAGAGCGCCGTGCGACATGAGAGAAAACACGGCGAGACTTACCAACTTACCATTTGTCCTTCCCTGTCCAATGCAAACATTATTAATTCAAGCACGGACAGGCATAAACATTCAGGGGAATTTATAATGAAAACCAAGGCAATAGTATATGCAAACACGAGAGTCGTTATATCCAGATCGTTCAGGTGTTCAGTTATTCTTTGATGCGATACAATGACTCGCATGCAGATAGCCGCTAAGCGAGAATGACTTATCTATATGAACATGAGTCGCTGGCATAGCCATAAAGGATCGATCGCAGACGAGAATGGAACGCAACGAAAGTACAAGAGGCACTACGAACCATCTCCTGCACACGATGATCGCACATGAAGTAGTCCAAGGCCAAAATGGAATACAACGAAAGTACACGATGCGCTACAAACCATCTCGCCCGCACATGATGGACTACACGTGAAGTCCCATCCGGATCGGATCGGCCCCAGTGCCCCGGTGACTGTCCGTAGAACTGTACCTCATTTCCGAGTTGTCCGCGACATGCACTATTTGGTCTTTCCAATTTTATTATTTCGCCAAGCAGGCAACACGAGTACGTGATTTATTTTGCATAAGAACGGTATCATTATTTTGCCAATCATTTTTATGCAATTCAGGCAACATGAGTACACGAGATAATTATTTATATTTTGCTTGACATGATTCTCGTTCAGTGAATAACTTGCCTTGATGCATTCCCCTGGTTCGAGGCTGCCTTAGCGACCTAACGGTCCCAGATACTTGCAGGTTCATTCTTGCATGGAATGACTACTTAGTAGTCTTCTGGGGTTTGGATAAAAACAAGGCAACATACAAGCAGACAAGCATGCATTTGTACAAGCATAAGCATTAACGTTAGCTCGGGCCCGAAGGTAAACCGAGGAGTGAGATCGTAAGGGACTTCCCGAGCGACACGTTCTAGGGTAGCATGCGAGGGTCTGAACAAATATATAAGCAATATTTCATTTCCATGTTCTAGCATAAGCAATACAAGTTGGGATTATTCCCTTAGCTAGGTGCGTTGAATTTTTATTAGCATGCAGGGGATGATTCACCTAGCGACTAGCATGAAATATTTTGTATTTTATGTGTGCTGGCTAAGCAAAGACAAGTTCACCTTATCCACCCACCTTAGCGATGTTTTGCCTCGGTCGAGTGATACTCCGAGCGAGCCTCTGAAAGCCTAAGCCAGAATCCTGTAGGGACAGGTCTGGATATCCTTTGCCTCAAACGAGTATTCTTGCCTGAGCAAAGCGGGTCGGGACATTGCACTTTTGCCGTTTGAATCGACAGTTCGCTTGAACGGAACAGGGTGTTACAATCTTGACGGTAAATTGTATGCCTTTGTAATTGTTGATAATTTCTCAATATTTATATGGGTTTTCTTTCTTGTATATAAAAATGATGCAATTTCTGAATTTGTAAAATTTTACAAAAGGTACAAAATGAAAAAGGCTTCATGATTACTCGAATCCGAAGTTATAATGGTGGCGAATTCGAAAATGCAGATTTTTAAAACTTTTGTGATTCAAATAGTTTTTCGCATAAATTTTTCTACCCTAGGACTCTACAATAAAATGGTGTTGTGAAATGTAAGAATAGAACTATAAGCGAGATGGCTAGAGTAATGCTTAATCAGTTTAACCTTCCTAAATATTTTTGGATTGAAGCTGTAAATACTACATGTTATGTGTTGAATAGGGTTCTAATTCAACCTAAATCGAAAAAGACTCCTAATGAATTATGGTTTGATAGAACTCCATCTGTTAATTATTTTAAAGTTTTTGGTTGTAAATGCTTTATCCTTAATACCAAAGATAACTTAGGTAAGTTTTATTGTAAAGCAGATGATGGTATCTTTCTAGGATATGCTGCTAAAAGTAAATGATATAAAGTTTTTTAATAAACATTCTATGGTTATTGAAGAATCAATTAACGTTACTTTTGATGAGCTAAATTATCAAGCAGTACATGACAGTGATGGTGAAGAAATGAGCATTAGCAAAGCACCAGCAGAAACTGCACCCAATACCAGCTACCTGGAAAGTCTGCCAAAGAAGATGAGATTCATGTCTGATCATCCAAAAAATCTGGTAATAGGTGATTTAATGAAAGGTGTAAGTACTCGTTCTTCTACTAGAGATATAGCTACTAGTGTAGCATTTATTTCACAAGTAGAACCTAAAAATGTAGAAGAAGCTTTTAATGATAAATTTTGGATTTCTGCTATACAAGAGGAATTGAACCAATTTGAACAGAATCAAGTTTGAGAACTTATCCTCAGACCTAATGGTCACCCGGTCATTGGCACTAGATGGATATTCCAAAATAAACTTAATAAGAATGGCTTAGTTACTCGTAACATGGTTCGACTCATAGCTCAAGGTTATAACCTAGAAGAAGGTATTGACTACGACGAGACTTATGCCCCAGTTGCGAGATTAGAATCCATTCGCATGCTATGCACTTTTGCTTATTTTCATGATTTTAAACTATTTCAAATGAATGTAAAAAGTGCATTTTTGAATGGTTTTATTAAAGAAGAGATTTTTGTTGCACAACCACCTGGTTTTGAAGATTGTAAATTTTTTAATCACGTTTTCATGTTACGAAAAGCTCTCTATGGACTCAAACAAGTCCCTCGTGCTTGGTATGAGCGACTTAGTTCTTTTCTACTTGAAAATAGTTTTTCAAAAGGAAAGGTAGACACGACACTGTTTATTAAATCTTTAAATAATGATCTTTTATTAGTACAAATTTATGTTGATGATATTATCTTCGGTTCAACTAATGAGATTCTAGGCAAAGAATTTCTTAAGTGTATGCAGAGTGAATTCGAGATGAGTATGATGGGAGAACTGAACTTCTTCCTAGGACTTCAAATCAAACAGAATTCACAAGGGACTTTCATCAACCAAGCTAAGTACACCAACGACTTATTCAAGAATTTTGACATGGAAAATGCAAAACAAATTGGGACTCCTATGGCGACTTCTACCAAGCTTGACATTGATGAACATGGCAAACCAGTCGACACAAGGTATGATTGATAGTCTACATTATTTAACTGCTAGTCATCCTGATATAATATTTAGTGTGTGCTTATGTGCAAGATCCTAAACTAATCCAAATGAATCACACTTGTGCGTAGTTAAGCGTATCTTTTGATACCTTAAAGGCACTTCGATTTGTCGGCTTATGGTATTCCAAAACCTCATCGTTTAACTTTATTGGTTATTCGGATACTGATTTTGCCGGATGCAAAGTTGATCGAAAGAGCACCAGAGCACGTGTCATTTCCTAGAAAAATATTTAGTTTCATGGTTTAGCAATAAACAATATTCTGTAGCATTATCAACTACGGAGGCTGAGTATATTGCCATAGAATATTGTTTTGCTCAAATTTTGTGGATGAAGCAAACTCTTAACGACTATAATCTTCACTACACCAAGATCCCTATATATTGTGATAACATTAGCACAATAAATCTCACTAAGAATCTAATATGTCACTCACGTACTAAATATATTGAGATTAGACACCACTTTTTACGAGATCATCAAGCACACAGTGATATATGTATTGAATTTGTTGACACAGAGCATCAATTAGCTGATATATTTACTAAACCCTTAGCAGAAGATCGATTCAACTTTATACGCCATGAATTATGAATTTTGGATATCAAAGATACATAATTAATATGTATTTCTTTTAATCTCGATCCTATATATAAATATTGTTTTAGAGACAAGCCAAAATGGTCAATCTGTCAAAAAGACGTAAATATACTAAGCGACGCGGTACTTAAGCGTCTTTTTAGACCACCGTTAGCTGGGATACGACCCCTACAGGTAATCTAAGATAATCAGTACATGACAGAAAAAAGATTAATTAAATACTGTTAATCATTATTATTGAGATTTATAAATTACTAATTTATTGATCTACAAAGTTGACATGTATCTAAAAGAAAGTGAACTATAATTTATACTTGATTGATGCATCAGAACTCAACCAGATTCGGACCGAATTCGACCCGAACTCAGCCCAATTTCGGATGTCCTCAATTCTATTTTAAGTTGTGGACCCCACTCTCTTTTATATATACTCACCATCTTCTCCCTAATCGGCTCCAAAACCTCCCAGCGGCCGAAAACCTCCATAAACCTCCATAAACCCTAGTTTTCTAAAACCCTAACCCCCTTGGATCTCCCTCCTCGTACGATTTAAGGAGATAAAAATTTAGATTTTGGTTCCTTTCATCATTCTCTACCATTGTTCCTGATTTGTTTGAAGGTATAACTCATATTTCTCCTCTTTAAATTATTTTCCATGGCTCCCAAAATGTTTAAGAAGAAGAGAAAAGTTGGAGAAGCTTCATCTTCCACTCAGGATGATGCTTCTCAATATCTGTTTAGCCCTGCTATGCTAGACGACAAAGAATTTAATGGAATAATTTTTGCGTCGTTAGATCAATCCAATTAATGGTTCAACGACTTTATCGACCGCACCGTCTGTGCTGACAGTCCCATTAATTTTAGTGTATTTTCTAATTATTTGGAAAATTTTGTGCGTTAGGATTGGACGACTTAGTTACTACTAGATTTCTTATTGTTATTAATGATATTCGCATGTTTTACTGTAATATATCCTTACTTGATGATTCTATTAAATCTCGTGTTGCCGGATTGAATATTGAATTTGATGCTGAATACTTAGGGAAAATTGTTCACATTCCAAATGAAGGAGAAACCTTAGTACCTATCACATCTTACAAATTCACCGATGGCGCAACTCTAGACTCTTTTAAGGACTATATCTACTTATCCAATCCTCGTCAACTTAAGGCCAAAAACTTGAATAGATGGTTCTATGACTTACATCGTATTATCTTTTCAACCATCATGCCAAAACAAACCTCCACTAATGAGATTACCAATCTTGAGCTTTGTGCTATGTATCATATCCACTTTGGAATCAAATTCATCTTTTCCAAGACTACGATTCAGATGATGATCCGATCCCACAAGAACAAGTGTAACCTTGTGTACACTATATATCTGCCTATTATCTTTGAGCATTTCCAAATCTCTCTTGAGGATTGAACCTATATTGCCAAGCCAGACTATCTTTTTGCTGCTCGACGATCTGACCATGCCCCTATAGCTGTACCACCTCCTCCTCCACATGCTACTGCCTCACCTCACATACTTGCACTAGAGCTTCATACTCTCTAGAATGACCATCACATACAAACAGACTATCGGACCACTATTTGTTTCCAGGCAATATCCAACACCTTGGCGGATATGCAGTACTCATTCTCTCAGATCCCTGGCGGACCCTATCCTATGGTTTGTGATCCTTCACGAGACGGATACCGGATTGTTGACACATATGTTCAGCCTTACTTGGATCTAACTGCTGCATTATATAATCCCAACCGTTTTGCTGAGACTGGAGACCCGACGACTGGAGATGATGAGTGATACAGATCATTATGCTATCTTTTAGTAATATTCGCTCTTTCGGACTACTTTAGTTTAGTATGCTTTTGCACATGTCTTTTATGTAGCACATTTCATACTTCTGTACTAGTTTATGACTTCAGTTTATGGTTAAAACTTCTTTTAATTATTCAGTATGATTCCACTTCTTTAATTTCTGTGACTGTAAAATGAATCTTAATTGCTTATCTCAATACTTATATTAATGCTGATTTAATGCCAATTTTTTGCTTACTTAAATTTCAAATGCTTATATCTATGTTACTTCACTCTTGTTTTTTTTCTTGACATCAACAATTGCGGGGGAGCTCTTCCTAATTTTGATCAAATGACAATGGGGGAGTAGTACTATAACAAGCAATACAAAACAAAAAGAAGATGAGTACCATTAGAAGATTTTGAGTTTCATTCTATGCTATATCAGTCAGAGTTTGTCAATTATCAAAATATGAGAGATTGTTGGCCCATTGGTCATGGTCACCTTATTTCGATAATCGTCTAAAACTCGGACTTGATAAAACCTACGAGAATCAATATGAAGACGATATGCTGCTACATCTACAGTTTTTGAGTATGGGATGCGACTTTCCTTCAAGTATCGAGTCAAGGTAATTTATTTATTTATTTTGAGTATAGAAAATTGTATATCGAGTCGCACTTGGCATTTAGAGGCTACCCCAAAATATTTTCTAAACCCAAATTATTTTAGCCAAAATATATTGTGTTTTAAAACTATCCCAAACCCGTTTCTAAAACTGAGTTAGCCTAAACCAATCTAACCTCATTCTGAAATAAACCAAGTTTAAGAGAAATGAACTCATAACGAACTCGGGATGAACTCGGTGCAAGTTCGGTACGAGTTTGATCCCAACTCGGTTTCCTGACTTAGTATTCCCTGAAAAGCAGTTCCTACTATACATTCGGCTCCAACGTTCAAAAATTCGAACGTTTGGCATCCGAATTTGCCCTGAACTCGGTTTACAAAAATACTATAAATAAAGAAGGAATTCACCATTCTTATTCACTCATTCACTCTCTCTTCTATTCTCTATTACTTCAGTTCAAGATCCTATTCAATTTCCTATCCCAAGCTATTTACAACTCCTAAGCCTTAAGTGCCAGTGCGTGCTCGGTTAGAAGTTTTTAAGAGTTGTAAAAATGAGCTTGTCAAGAAGTTTAAAGACTTCGAGAAGTATTAGAGCCCTTCGGATCAAAGCTCGTGTCTGTACGAATTTGCAAGACTTCGAATCAAAACTTGTGTTTCAGTAGATAGTGGATTTTAACTCTGTGCTAGATCTCTCGGGCCTGGACTAGTCCTCTATCACGTCCCGATTCTGAGGAATCGATAGTCATCCCCCGGGCATGACTCCGTGCATGCCTAGGTTGCGCAACGCATAAGGCCAAGATATTTTGCATAACGAGCACATATTCAGAGTACGCAAAAAATTAAAACAAAACATTGAAACATAAAAAAGTTCTCTTTATTGATAATGAATATCTTTTACAAACTCTTGAACGAGTCATATAGTTGTCGCACGGGCTTACAAAAGTTAACTCAAAATGAGATACCCGTCCTGTACATTACATCATTTACTAAAGCTTCAAAATGTTAAGACCTTCAGGCGGAACAATCGATTTTCCTCGAAGTTGCATGAGTTATGTGTGCAAGCTCCTGTATCTTCAAAATGTTCTACTAAGGTACGATCGAAACATGCCAGTTGATGGACTGAAATGGAAAGTAGCTTCAGCTCCTCACAGGGTCTCCTTGGTGCGGAGAACCTGTTTTAACGAGGGTCACTACATCAAAATGCACTGGTGAAGGCGAGCTAACATAACTATACCAAATCAGAAGTTGTTTATCTGAAGCATGCAAGTTATTTGTGGTCTTTCTATCTTGCCTTAGTTCATTTTACAAGCAAGCAATAGATATAGAAGTTTCTGAAATAAATTTGCCACTGTTCAGTGACTTTTACCAACCACCTGCACAATACTTACTATGTCCTTCCCTACCACGAAGACACAAGTTAGCTTGCACACTTACTATGTCCTTCCCTACCACGAAGACACAAGTTAGCTTGCACAGGTTTAAATATACGAGGGATCACTGGCGTGATGCCAAATGGATGAGTTATAGTCATTGACGAGGATGGTATGCAACAAAAGCACAAGAAGCGCTACAAGCCATCCCGTCCAACACAATAGACTAAACAAGGGTTCCGTCTGGATCGGATCGGTGCCAGTGCCCCAGCGACCGTCTGTAGGAACGATGACCTTGTGTACAAGTTGTCCATGATCAAACGACGTCTATACTAAGTTATCAATTTATGCCATTAAAGCAACACGAGCAAAAGACAAGTAGCACGACATGATTTATTTTGTATAGTCTCCCTGATCAGTTTATTGCATAATAAGGTGTGTTCTATACATAGCACAATTTTATAGAAGAAGTATGCATTCTAACTAAAATTGAAGCATAGAAAGAATATTCTAAATAAACTAGCATGCAATAAGGTAACCGTTCACAAGTTGATTGTCAAGCATAAAGTAGTCCAAGTCTATTCCTTTTTATCTTGACATCTTTTAGTTATTTTGGTATCGTTTGATCGGGGCAAGCAAGAAGATAAAACTTTTAGATGTGAAGACTTGGAAGAAGGGTCAACTGAATCGAATATAGCCACTCACAAGTTTGCTGGAGGGAGGAAAGGAAAGAGGTGCTTCAAGACTCCGTTCGTACAACGTCTACTACACGATCACCTACATTGCCACAAATAGCTGATCAGTACCTCTTCTACTCTTTCCAAGATTGGAATGGAATGCAATTCAACGAACGAAAGCAATAAAATCTATCAAAATCGTTCAAGAAAATGCAAATCCAAAAACTAACTCAAAAGTACGAAAGTGTTACGCCCCAGTCCCCAAATACGTAGAACTAGGAACACGTAAGCATGCCAGCCGTATGAATATGGCCCTCCAATATATGGAAACCATAACACACGTATGCTATAATATGAATAATAATTCACAAGTGGTATAAATATATGTCACAAGTCACAGGGCATAACTAAATCTCATCCACATAAATCAAATAGAAATAAATAACCAATAACTATGTAACTAAATCACAATAAGAAGTATCAAAGAATGATAGTTGGGTAGAAACAAATCCACTACCAAACTAGAATATAAAATAAACAAAACAATATAAGTACATCAACTAATAATCAATGCGACTCAAAGAGAAGACCTCCTAGAAAATATAAGTAACCAGTCCGGATCTGCGCTCTTGCGAATACTCATGAACATCTACACCTGGAAAGAGACCAGGTCCTCAGAGGGACATAACAAGATATATAGAAGCATTCCAATAAAGTACTGTAATAAACATCCAATGGGGTTACCTAACCATCTAAGTGAATGCAGTTTGAGAATAACTTTCCAACACGTGGGCTATCTGGCCAAAATAGGATTGGCATGATACTCTTGGAGATTCAGGGGCCTAAAAAGTATGTCGTCTTTTGAACGGCAGAGGCCGCCAGGTAGTATAGGGGTCATCACGACCAAGCATCTCCGACGGAGCGTACGAGTTACATAAAAAAGGAAAGTGAAAAGGAGCCCAAACGCCTTACTTGTTATTCTTTCCACCCCATGCTCTAAGCATGTCACATCCATGACATGATAATACCTCTAAATAACTGCCAGGTTTACTAGCATGCAAAGTTTCTAAGAGCAGTTATCTCCTATCGCACGTCCCATACCTACATGAGGCCAAACCCTGCACACAAGTCTGTGATCTATATGAGACTCACACTCGTGTAACAACTGTGTCACGACAAATAAAATCTAAGAATGCCACATGATAATGGGGTGGTCTCATAAACCAGGTCACATGCATATACATAATAAAAACAGAATACGAAGACACCGTCGTTGCACCCAAGTTTCCTTGGACGCACAGTTTATATAGCCGTTTAAAATATATGAACTAAATGACAGAAATAAAGATACATGCAATATATGGAATATGAATAACAGTACAATGGCCAGGTATACTTGCCTGGCAAGAAACTGCGTAGTACCAACAACCTGCTCCTGAAGTCGCACAGAATAATCCAATAGGTCCTATATACATATAATATAACACAATACAACATTCGCCATTACACTAGCATATACACAACCATAATACACTGGACTCAGAGGGTATACTAGGGGTGACACGGGTTAATTAACACGATCAATTGTGCGTCTAATTATATGGGTGTCGCGTCTGTAATTACTGTGCACAATCAGACAGTCAACTAACACTTGTCTAGCCAGTACGTCGGTGTACACAAGGCAGACAATTCCCTAATATTCAGGTCACAAAGTCAAGATAAATATGCGGACAAAATCTACGGTGTCCTAGGGTCGTACAGCAAGTAAACACCTATATAGTCATAATTATTATTATCATTTAATTATATATATATCCATATAATTACATATAATAATAAGATTATATTACTCATACGCGTACGTATACGCATACGAGTTTGGGTTCTCCGACACGGTTTAGACTCAACTAACTGTCGTAAAGCAATACTAATGTCCTAATAGCATACACACAAGCACACATAAAAAGGAGCAGAGGGACAGGTTCAAACCTCGGGGTACGCGCATGGGGACGACGATGACGATGATGTGGATGATGCTGGCGAGGGTAATGATGAGGATGATGATGGTGATGATAGGGTGATGATGATAATGATTGGAGATAACGATGATGATGATAGTGATGATGGGGTGATGATGATGATGATAATGATTGGAGATGATGATGATGATAATGATTGGAGATGATGATGATGATGATGGAAATGGCTTCTCGCCGGAGTCCGGCCAGGGGAAGTTCTGGCGAGGAGGAGAGGTTGTGAAGGGAGAGGAAGGAGGACAGGGAGCAGGGAAGGAGAGGGTGGCTGTGGTGATGAGCGGCTCAGGGAGGCGGAGGAGAAGTTGCTACTGGTGGGAAGGAGGAAGTTCAGGCGAGTGGCGGGTGGAGGAGAGTCGTAGGGAGGAGTGGTGGTCGTGGCAGTACTCGGGGGAGAGAAGATGGCCGAGGCTCATGGTCGAACAGGAGTCGGGGACGAGGAGGACGGGGAAGAGGCGTTTAATGGTGATGGGGACGATGGTGGTGGTGATGCAGGAGGTCGGGGAGATGAAGAAGATGACGAAGGGGGGGAGGATCCGACGGGAGGTCGACGGAGGAGTCAATTCAGGCGGAGGGCAGGGAACGGTGGAGAGGAAGGTCTGGCGAGGCGGGACTGGGCTACTGGCGGTAAACTCCCACGAGGTCGGGGTTTTCAGGCTGTCGGGTATCAGTCGACGTGAACGGGGAGGTCGGGATTCCGGGCTCCGACGGGACTACTCGAAGGAGACGACAACGAGTGGAGGAAGGAGGGAAGAGGAGAGGCGATTACAGGCGGTGCTCCGGTGAAGGACTGGCCGGCGGAGGAAGGAGGAAGAAGATGAACAGTAGGGGAGGGGGATTCAGTTGAAATAGGTATTGGTATTGGGTTTTGTGAAATAGGAAAAAAATAAGAAAAGAAGAAAAGTTTGTATATTTATACATGTGGAAACTAGGGTTTGATGTTGACCTAGGGGTTGGGTTGGTCAACATGGGCTTGGCCTCACATGGAGATGTTTGGAGGGCTAGGATTTGCATTATTTGAAATGCAAGACTAGGGTTAAATGAGGGGACGATGTTGTGTGGCACATTCCGAAAATTATGGAAAAAATTCATATGAACGAAAAATGGGTTTCTTCATGTATAGTGTCCAATGGTGTGGACACCTCAATGAACTTTTGCATAAAAGCGCCCAACAATTGGAAAATTGCACAAAGGTGAAAATTGGATTAATTTAATTAAAATTAATGCAAATAGTATTTTTGAATTAATTAGAAGTACATGGGGCTAAAATTAGGTGGGAAACAAGTATCATGGACATAGAGGGCTCATAATAGAATATTATCATAAATTGGGTTGCACAAAACGGGTCAAGATTGTGTCTCCAATTTCGATTGGAACGCACAAGAATACAAAGTTGAATTTATTTAGAATTAAATATAAACGTCTGCGACGAATATTGAGCGACTAAAATATAGCACAAAAGAGCATAATTATAAGTTACACAAAGATCATAATAAATGACTGGCATGTCTAGGACAATGGTGTAAAATTTGTAGGAAGGCAATGGCTAGGGTAGTGCTCCAATTATCGAAGCAACGGTAAGGTGCATTAAGTGATATAAATATTGTAAAATCGTCTAAAATAAAATATTCTATTTCTAATTAGATTGAAACTAGCCCTAGTCTCACTATCTAAGCCAATTAGGCCTAATTTTGGGCGAGGGGGTTTACAGAAAGCAACAGGGCGACAACAAAAACTAGGCAAGAAAAACTTGCAGCGGAGATGTCCCTCTTGACTCTGTCGCTAAGTCCATCCTTCGGGCACGGTCCACTGAATATGAGAATTGATTTCAATGAATCAAATCCATAACAAGGATAAGATCTTGATTCAATCTATCCCGATTGAACGATACTGATTAGTATTTCATAGCCGCGCTCCCCGAATAGGGGGAACGGGGCACCACATCCTAACTAACTAATAGGAAGTTTCGTCCACAAAACTTAGGAATAGAATCTACCACTATGAAACAATAAAGGGAAGCTTTCCCTCATCTCAGACTCAACCTCCTAATTCGATTCTTTGACCGAATAATTTCGCCAAAGCACGCGCACAAGAAGAACCGAACAACTTCGAAGCAGATTCTCTTTGCGATCCAAGATCCACACAGGATGTTTAACATAAGTCAAGTCTGCCTTTAGGTCCAGTTGATCAAGATTTACCACATGACTCGGGTCATACACATACTTCCTAAGCTGTGAAACATGGAAGACATCGTGCACTTCAGATAGTGACGGTGGCAGGGTAATCTGATATGCGACTGAGGCGACTCGCTTTAGTATCTCGAACGGACCAAGGAATCTTGGACTTAGCTTCCCCTTTGCTTCATCTGGTAACTCCTCGTATGGGCAAGACTTTAAGGAATACTCGATCATCTTCTAAGAACTCAAGAGGTCGTCGGTGCGTGTCTGAGTAACTTTTTTGGCTACTCTGTGCTACTTTCAGCCGTTCACGGATTAAGCGGATCTTCTGGACGGTTTGTTCTACAAGTTCTGGGCCAAGAATTTGCCGTTCACCAACTTTATCCTAACAGATCGAGGATTTGCACTTTCGCCTATACAATGCCTCATACGGCGCCATCTGAATACTGGATTGATAGTTGTTGTTGTATGCAAATTCGGCTAACGGTAGATGCATGTCCCAACTAGTCTTCAAGTCCAAAGCGCAAAGCTGTAGCATATCTTCGAGGATTTGGTTGACCCATTCTGTTTGGCCGTCCGTCTGAGGATGGTAGGCGGAGCTGAACTTCAACTTCATCTTCATTGCTGACTGAAGGCTTTCCCAGAAATGTGATAAGAATCGTCCATCTCGATCGGAGATAATGGATACGGGCACGCCGTAGAGTCGAACGATCTCATTGAGGTAAATCTGAGCCAGGCGGTCGGCACTCAAAGTAACTTTGATAGGCAGAAAGTGAGCTGACTTGGCGAGTCGATCGACGATAACCCAGACGGCATCATTCCCCCGTTGCATCTTCGGTAAACCAACAATAAAATCCATCGTTATATGTTTCTATTTCTACTACGGTATAGCAAGGTTCTGCATTACTCCGTCCGACTTCTGGTGCTCGGCCTTTACCCTCTGACAAGCCATACATTGCGACACGAACAGTGCCACATCTTTTTTCATATCGTGCCACCAAAATGTCATACGGAGGTCTCGATACATCTTTGTACTACCCAGATATGAAGTGTAACTCGCATAGTGGGCTTCGGTGAGTATCTCCTTTCTAAGATTTGCATCGTTAGGAACGCATAATCTTTCCTTCACCCGCATCATTCCGTCTGTGCTTACCGTAAAGTTGGTTGCCTTCCCAGCTGAGATAAGACTTTGCATCTTTTGTAGAAATAGGTCATCCTTCTTAGCGGACTTAACTTTTTTTAACAAGTCTGGTTCGAGGTACAGCTGAGCCACTTGTGCCCCCTTTTTGTATCTGATTCGGAGTGTAATGCCCAGACTTTCGATATCCTGATGCAGCATGTCATCAATAGCCAAGCTCCCAACGAACACTCGACTCAGCGCATCCTCTACAACGTTTCCCGTGCCCAGTGTGTATCTGATCATCAAGTCAAAGTCGCTAAGGAGTTAAAGCCAACGTCATTGACGTATATTTAAATCCTTTTAGGTATAGAGATATTTTAGACTTTTATTATCCATATAGATCTCGCACGGCACACCATAGAGGTAATGCCTCTACAACTTTAGTGCAAACACCACCGCCTCAAGCTCCAGGTCATGCATTGGATAATTTTTCTCGTGAGACTTCAACTGCCTCGACGCAAAGGCTATCACCTTGTCCCTCTACATCAGGACACATCCCAAACCCTTTCCTGAGGCGTCGCTATATATCTTAAAGTCATCGGGTCCGTCTGAAAGGGTAAGAATTGGTGCTGAGACAAGTCACTGCTTTAACTCCATAATAAAGCTTCATAGTCGTCCGTCCACGCGAACGTTACTCATTTCTGAGTGAGATGAGTCAGAGGCGAGACGATCCTCATAAAATCTTTAATAAATCTCCTGTAGTAGCCTGCTAGACCAAGAAAACTTCGAATATCGCTAGCTGACTCAGGCCTTCTCCACTCTATGATGGCTTTTATTTTCTTTGGGTCAACTAAGATGCCCTCTGCAGAAATAATGTGCCCGAGGAAGGATATGCTGTCTAACTAGAACTCATATTTACTTAGCTTCGCGTACAACTTATTATCTCGAAGAGTTTGAAGCACCATCCGTAGGTGTCCTGCGTGTTCATCCTTATTCTTTGAGTACACTAAGATGTCGTCCATAAAAACTACCATAAATTTGTCGAGAAAGGGTCGGAACAAACGGTTCATCAAATCCATGAAAGCGGTAGGGGCATTCATCAGTCCAAATGGCATAACAGAAAACTCATAATGGCCATAGTGAGTTCGGAATGCTGACTTCGGCATGTCCTCGGGCTTAATCTTCAATTGGTGGTAGCCCGAGCGAAGATCTATTTTCGAGAACACCGACGCCCCTTGCAGTTTATCGAAGAGGCCGTCTATCCTGGGCAGGGATACTTGTTTCTGATAATGACCTTATTCAGCTCCCGATAGTCGATGTAGAGTCGTAATGTTCCATCCTTCTTCTTTACAAAGAGTACAGGCGTGCCCCAAGGAGACACGCTCGGACGAATGTACCCACGGTCTAGTAATTCCTGAAGTTAGCACTTTAACTCCTTTAGTTCAGCAAGGGCCATTCTGTACGGAGATTTGGAAATCGGTTGAGTATTCGGGAATGTATCAATGGTGAACTAGATCTCTCGGTCAGGTGGCATGCCGGGTAGTTCGCTCGGAAACACATCAGGGAACTCCGCCGTAACGGAAGAATACTCAACGTTTGTGTAATCCAGCTGCGTGTCCTGAATCAACGCTAAGTATCCCTCACATCTAGAGTGTAGCATCCGCCGAGCAGACATCACAAAAATTACCATACAGGCCCTGGACGCATCTGTTGCTGGACTACTCGTGTAGCAGAATTCGGTTTCTCCAGGTAGGCGGAAGACGACTTATTTTTTTGCACATTCGATAGTTGTAGAGCAAGCGCCGAGCCAATCCATCCCCAAAATGATATCTTAATCCCAAACATCTAGGACTAACACATCGAGCGAGAGTTTCTTTCCCCCAATACAGACGTGACCACCTTGACATACTGAACAAACAGGTATTTTCGTATCCGACGAGGTGCTAACACTAAGGTCTAAATACAATGGTGTCATTTATATATTGTTTTGCACGGTAAAATTTATGGATATAAAGCTATGTGTTGCACCAGAATCAAATAGCACACGTGAATGTATGTTATTGAAAAGCAATATATCTGACACAACGATGTCCGATGCCAGGGCTTTTTCCCTTGTCATAGTGTACACCCGGCCCTGAGCTTGATGATGCTCTTGCTGCGGTGCGGCTCGGTTGGCCTGAGGTGCTGTGGCCTGATTTGGTTGTTGAGGGAAGCGATCATGGTGCAGTGGACAATCACTAACTACATTGTTTAATTCACCGCAAGCGAGGCATAACCCGAGCTTCTTGCGACAATTGTCAGCCATATGCCCAGGCTTCTTACAAATAAACAGGTTTTGCTCAAATCTCCTTTCTGTTGACCGTCGTTATTTGGGCGCTTTGCAGCGGTATTTTCTCTTGTGTTGTTATGGTGCTTGTGATTGAAAGTATGCACAGTGCCGACAGCAACTGGAGGATACTGCGGTTCAAGAGAAAGGGCATGGTTGAGAACTTTTTGTATTATCTGGTACAGAGGAACGACCACGTGCGCATGGATGGCAGGTCGTAGGCCGCCTTCAAATCGTCTGGCACCACTCGCCGCATCAGGTAAATATGAGCTTACAAATTTGGCGAGCTGGTTGAATTTTGTGGAGCACTGCTTCATGGTCATACTGCCTTGACGGAGCTGCACGAACTCGTTCTCCTTCTGCCGACGTACGGGAGTGGGTATGAACTCCTCTTCGAACGGGCTGCGGAAGGTAGTCCACACGATCGTCTCCTCTTCATCGTCAACTGGAAGATATATTCGATGCACGTCCCACCAATCGTACGTGTTCAAGCGAAGCTGTAGTTGCACACACGCGACATGCTTCTACTCAGGTACCTCTAGCCGTTTGAAGTGATCCTCAAGCTCTGCCAGCTAATCTAGAGCCACGATCGGATCTTCAGTCCCCTTCAATGGCATGTTGCAGACCTTCTTGAAGTTGGCAAAGTCAAAGGTAGTCACATCCTTTTTTCCTTGGAGTTTGAGGCATTTCAACTTCAAGCGAGGGTTGCTCTACCGGTTTCGTTGTTGTTGCCGCAGAATGGTTGGAGGCTAAGGTCTACGCAATATGTTGTAAGGTATCTACCTGCTATGGTTGGACTGCAAATCGGGCTTCTAGATTGCCTTCAAACTTGCTCTGTCGTTCTTTCGCGCACTTTTTGGCTCGTTCATAACGAGCCTTATCCCTCTGTTGACTAGCCTTAAGTATCCGCCTCATTTGCTGAATTAGATCGACACGAGACATAGCCCGCTGACTTCGAGAACTTCCTGATGTGCTAGAACTACTTTCTTGGGCTTGTACCTCAACCAGTGCTAGCGTTAATGCTTGCGCTTGAGCCATTCCTTCAAAAGAAGGTAACTTATATCTGGATCATAATGCATTATGGACTTATTGTATGAAACGTATCTCATTTTGGCCTAACGAGTTCAAGAGTTCGCATAGGGAATAGATCGTTAGAGAAACTTTTCCGACACGAGGGTCAAAGGAACTTGAAGCTGTGCTCTAATTCCAATATGTTACGTCCCAATTCTGAGGAATCGATAGTTGTCCTCCGGGTATGACTCCATGCAAGCCTAGGTTGCACAAGGTATTTTGCATAACGAGCACATATTCATAGTACGTAGAAAATTGAAACAAAATATTGAAACATGAAAAAGTTCTCTTTATTGATAATGAACATCTTTTACAAACTCTTGAATGAGTCATATAGTTGCCGCACAGGATTACAAAAGTAGACTCAAAATGAGACAGTCGTCCTGTACATTACATCCTTTACTAAAGCTTTAAAATGTTAAGACCTCCAAGAGGGACAATCGATTTTCTTAGGACCTGCATGAGTTATGTGTGCGAGCTCCTGGATCTTCAAAATGCTTCTACTAAGGCACGATCGGAATGTGCCGGTTGATGAACTGAAATAGGAAGTAGCTTCAGCTCCTCGCAGGGTCTCCTTGGTGCGAAAAACCTGTTTCAACGAGGGTCAATACATCAAAATGCACTGGTGAAGGCGAGCTAACCCAACTATAACAAATCATAAGTTGTTTATATGAAGCATGCAAGTTATTTGTGGTCTTTCTATCTTGCCTTAGTTCATTTTATAAGCAAGTAATAGATATAGAAGTTTCTGAAATAAACTTGCCACTGTTCGGTGGCTTTTACCTGCCCGTCTGAACCACCTGCACAATACTTACTATGTCCTTCCCTGCCATGAAGACACAAGTTATCTTACATATGTTTAAATATACGAGGGATCACTGGCGTGATGCCAAATGGACGAGTTATAGTTGTTGACGAGGATGGTATGCAATGAAAGCACAAGAGGCGCTACAAGCCATCCCGTCCAACACAATAGACTAAATAAGAGTTCTGTCAGGATCGGATCTGTGCCAGTGCCCCAGCGACCGTCCGCAGGAACTATGACATTGTGCACAAGTTGTCCGTAATCAAACATCGTCTATACTAAGTTATCAATTCATGTAGTTAAAGCAACACGAGCACAAGACAAGTAGCAAGGCATGATTCATTTTGCATAGTCTCCCTGGTCAGTTTATTGCATAATAAGGTGTGTTCTATACATAGTACAATTTTATAGAAGAAGTATGCATTCTAACTAAAATTGAAGCATATGAAGAACATTCTAAATGAACTCTCATGCAATAAGGTAACCGTTCACAAGTTGATTAACAAGCATAAAGTAGTCCAAGTCTATTCCTTTTTATCTTGACATCTTTTAGTTATTTTGGTATCGTTTGATCGGGGCAAGCAGGAAGGCAAGATTTTTAGATGTGAAGATTTGGAAGAAGGGTCAACTGAATCGAATATAGCCACTCACAAAGTTAAAGGAAAGTGGTGCTTCAAGACTCCATTCGCACGACGTCTACTGTACGATCACCTGCATTGCCACGAACAGCTGATCAATAGCTCTTCTACTCTTTCCAAGCTCGTAATGGAATATAATTCAACGAACGAAAGCAATAAAATCCATCAAAACCGTTCAAGAAAATACAAATCCAAAAACCAACTCAAAAGCACGAAAGCAACAAGGCGACAATGAAAACTAGGCAAAAAAAACTTGCAGCGAAGAGGTCCCTTTTGACTCTGCCGCTAAGTCCATCCTCGGGGCACGGTCCACCGAATATGGAAATCGATTTCAAAAAAGCAAATCCTTAACGAGGATAAGATCTTGATTCAATCTATCCCGATCGAACGATACCGATTAGTATTTCTTTGCCGTGCTCCCCGAATAGGGGGAACAGGACACCACATCCTCTCAGAGGAAAACCAGGAAACATCGTTGTGTTTGCGATTGTTGATCTCTCTCTCTCTCTCTCTCTTTATTTACTTACTATCATTTTTTATTTAGACTGTTAGCTAACTGTGTTTATTTTTATTGGTGGGTGATTTTTATTCCACTGCATATGCACGCACTTTATTCACCCCCTCTAGAGGTACTTATTCGATCCTACAGTTATATGCTTGCGTATGTTGGCCTGCTAGGGGAAGGCTTGTTTTTTCTTTACCAAAAGAATCACGCCTTAGCTTAGGAGGGGCAAAGGGTTATTAATATGTTTTCCAAAATTATCAGAAATTTTACTTGTAAAGCTAAGGGAATGTTTAAACCAGGTAGTCTGCCTCTCACCAAACTTTACATTTTAATCAAAACTTAAGTAAAAAGTGAAGCCCAGTTGGTATCAAAACAACCATAAAAACTAACACAACAGATAGTTAAAATCTTAAATATAAGGGACAATAACAAGATATAGTCAAAACTGAAGATAGGAGATACAAATCAAAGATAATAGTAGATATAGTCCAAAAACCAAAGATAAAAATTGAAGAAACAAACTGGACAAAAACTGAATAAGATATAGGCCAAAAACTTAATTAATAAACTAAACTAGGCAAAAACAAAACAATATATAATTATAAGCAGAGAGTACCAACAATTAGTAAAACCAAAGATAACTGACCATACTATAAACAAAAAATTAATTATAAATTGTAGAAACAAACCAGGCAAAAAGTGAACAAGATAATAGTAAATATATACCAACTAGTACAAACTTATCTTACAACACCAAAAAAATGAAGTACAGATAGTATAAACAATAACTAATGTCCAACTAATACAAACTTATCTTGCAACACCAATATCAAATGTAAATATAAGGGACACGTTTAGGTACCCTTTCCGTGGCAGTAGTTATGTCACATCTCAGTTGCTATATTGTCATAAAGATCTTCCTACGTGAACTTAATACTACTTTACTTAGATTGTGAATTGTTCTGCGTGAATTAGTCAAAAATATACATGTTATCATTTTCAGAAACTGTAAATGCATCCTTGTCAACTTTCTCAACAACTTAACCATTATTAGGATCTACTCCAAGTATAAAATTATGCAAAAATACAAAAAGCAATTACAAGGTCAACTTGGGTGGAAAAAGAGTAAATCTTTTTTATCCTAGATTGCAGAACCGATTCTTAAGTGTACCAAGTGCACATTCTATCTTAATACGCAATTTTGAATGCCTCCAATTGAAAAGTTCCTTCGCATTCCTAGGTTCACATCATTTTGTTTGGGACTGATAGTACCTCACACCACGATATGGGGCTATGAATCAAGCATGGTCGTATATCTAGCATCCACTAGATAGTATTTTCCTATATATATATATATATATATATATATATATATATATATATATATATATATATATATATATATATATATATACATATATATACACTAGATATAAATTTGAGGGATAACGCTTTGTAATACCTTGGATAATTTTGAGGCAATTTAGAGAGCATATCTCAAAACAATCATACCACTAGCAGCCCCCTCCCAACCAGCTAATACGTAGCTGAACTTCTTATTCGGAGTAGCAGCAGCTAATACATTTTGTGTTAGTGTATCTTTCCTACCCCCAAAATGGGGGACCTCTGATAAAGGCAACGTGTCTTGGATGTAGGTTCTATCTATCAAACCGATACAATCCTACAAATTAATAAATTATGTTTGTTAACTTAAATATGTTCCTACAAATTAAACTTACGTAAAACTAGACTTTAGGTAATGTTTACCTTAAAATAAGGAAATCATTCACAGTTTTGTCTTATCTCCACTGGAGTTTCAGAATGAGGTTGCTTCATCACTAGTTCACATAGGGTAAATATAGCCCATAGTACAAGATTAAAGTATCTTGAGATCATTTCTCTAGAATGCACAAAGTCAATAGTGCATACCCTATTCTTTGACTTGCGACCTAACATGTACAAAAATATTGCCACTTGTTTTTCCACACAAACCCAACGACTATTTCGAAGTAACTCATTACTCCTTAGCATACGTACTAAAGTATAGAAAGATGTCGTGCTCATCCTAAGATAGGATACACATTTGTTTTTACCTCCCCACAATATTCGATACATGTGTGCATCTCTCCATTGTTTTCTAAGTTCGGAATGCTCGCAAGCAATGCATGTTCGTTCATTTTTTTCCTTACCCATCAATGCTAGAATAACATTAACCACACTGAGGATAATATACACTACAACTAGTATCGTATGATCCGTAGGATTAGAAAAATCTATCTTCCTACAAAGGAGGAAAATTTGACACAGTACCAAAGATAAATATTTAATAGAGAGTGAACTGATAGCACAGACAGTAAACAAGGCATAAAATTCTGTCAAGAAGGCAATAAAAACAAGGAATCAGTCTTAACTATAAAGTAAATGTAAAATGCAATCCAAATATGTAAAGTAACATATAGCAAATAAAGCAATCAAAAAATGTAAACTAATAGTTTAGGAAAAACTATAATAAGATGCAAATTATCTGTAAATTGTGCAAAGAAGGAAGAAAAAACTAGAATATAAACTGAAGCAAACATAGTAGACACGAAGAATATAAAAAAAAATAATTGCTCAAATTTATTAAAAGTAAATATCATGACAAATTAGCAACATTTGTCACCTCTTCAACCATCATAGTGTGATGAGGAATGCAAAACAACCTTCTTAGATTGTTTCACAGAAAATATGGAATGCTACAAAAGTCACTAAAAATTGGGTTATTCAAAACTTTCAAATTTTTTCCATTATCACAGTCTTAGTATAATAAAGGACTAATATAATAATAAAAACTCCATAGCAAAGCATAGTAGAAATTAAAAAAAGAAAAAGAAAAGAAAAGAATAATAGTGGTGTGAAGAAATAGTAGGAGAGAATAATCTAGGTCTTTCATTCATCATGATATTACATATATATACATCCACATATCAACTTGGGCCTAAGCCACATGGGCCAATCACCATATATACAATTTAATCATATAATTTAATCCCAATACCCCCCCTCAAGTTGAAGTATGCAAGTCACAAATGTCCAACTTGCGCAAAAGAAACTCAAATTATCGTTTGCCCAAATTTTTGGTAAAAACATCCACCAATTGCCCATCTGTCGGCACATGAGATGGGCGAATAATTCCATCAAGAACAACATCCCTCAAAAAGTAAAAATCCACCTCAATGTGTTTTATGCGCTCATAAAAAACTGAATTTTGCACAAGATGTACAACAGATTGGCTATCATAAAAAAAATCCATGCACACGAATGTTGCACTCCCAAACTGTCAAACAACCCTTTGAGCCACTTAATCTCACACATGATCGCCGCCGTCGCACGATATTCTGCTTCGGTCGAAGAGCGGGACAACGTCACTTGCTTCTTCATCTTCCAAGAGAGAGACAAATTACCAAGAAAAATTAACCATCCATACAAAGAGGGTCTCGTGATGGGATAACTTGTCCAATCGGAATCATACCACCCCCGGAGCCGCAAATCATGGTCAGAGCGAAGGATAATGCCTTGACCAGAACATCCCTTCAGATATCTAAAAACCCTCAAAGCCGCATCCCAATGATCACGCCGGAGATCATGCATAAACTGCAATAAGATGTGAACAGCGTAAGCCAAATATGATCGAGTAAACGAAAGATAGATCAGTCGCCCCACGAGTCGTCGATATGCTTTTCCATCCGACAACAGTAGACTTGTAGAGAGTGCCTGTTGATGATGTTGTTCCATGGGAAAGCTTTCGGGTTTTTCCCCTAACAATCTTGTCTCAGAGATAATGTCAAGTGTATATTCTCGTTGGCACAACAAAATTCCCTCCGCACTTCGAGCTTTCTCAACTCCAAGAATAAACTTCAATACCCCAAGGTCCTTCATATAAAAGCATGTACTTAAATAATTCTTAAAGGCAGTAAAAGAAGCAGAATTATTGTCAGAGAGAATTAAATCGTCGATATACACAAGAACATTCATCTGAACATCACCCTTATGAAGAGTAAAAAGTGAGTAGTCAGAGTACGATTGGAAAAATCCCGCAAAGAAGACTCCAACTTCGCAAACCAACAACGAGGTGCTTGTTTAAGCCCATAAAGATATTTTCGAAGTCGACATACCTGATCAGGATGTGTGGTTCGAAAACTAGGTGGTAGTTTCATATACACTTCTTCGGTAAGATCTCAATGTAGGAAAGAATTGTGAACATCCATTTGATGTAGTTCCCAATTCTTTACTGCAGCAACAACTAAAAAAGCACAAACAGTAACCATTTTTGCAACCGGAGTAAAAGTATAAGTGTAATCATTCCCTTCAACCTGATGATTGCCAAAAACCACCAAACGGGATTTAAGCCGCTTAACACTCCCATCAGAATTATACTTTTATCTTATACACCCATCGGCTCCCCAGAGCAGGTTTTTTAGCCGAAAGCGTCTCCATTGTCCAGGTATCATTATCCTCCAAAGCCCGTATCTTCTTCTGCATAGCTTTATGCCACCCTACATCTTTAAGTGCCTCTTTAAAGGAGGTCGGTTTTGTACCTGCAGTTACAGTTGTAAGAAAATTTCTTTTCCAGAGAAAATTGATCACAATTCAAAAAATGTGATATGGGATAAGGAGTACCTGAGGAGTGATTGGATGTGGTGGAACATTGGGAGGAAGGACTGGGACTCAACTTTCGTATTGTATTTATAACAAAATCGTGAAGCTTCACGGATGGATTTTGGTACGCATTCTAGTCCCCAGTACACCCTCACCATCTGGCCCCCCACCGCCACCTCATCCTCCGTCGGCTTATCCTCCACAATGGCCTCAGCCGTGCAACCGTTACCATCAGCCGCCCCCATCGCGTTGTTTCTATCCGAGGATACGACCCTCCTATCCGTATGAGATAAATCATACCCCGTAGTACTTTCAATCACAGGATCAAAACCTAAATCATCATCACCCACGATAGGAGACGCAAGCTCAAGTGAAGCCGTACCACCACGATCATCCTCAACAGAATAGAAAAACTCAGTCTTATAAAATTTAACATCTCGAGAGACAACCATGGGAATATCCAACAAAAAACACACTTTCGATTGCGACTGACAAATTTGTCCATTTTAGCTTTTTGGTTGTGGAAAAAACATAGACAACCAAAAATATGTAATTTATCATAAGAAGGAGAAGCACCAAATAAAATTTCATAAGGGATTTTAAAACCAAGAAGACTTGTAGGGATTCGATTGATCAAATAATCGGCTGCCAAAATACATTCTCCCCAAAAAAATGGGCAAAATTTCCTGAAAACGTAAAACACGTGCCACATTCAAAATATGTCTTTGTTTTCGTTCGACCCTCCCATTCTGCTGAGGTGTACCGACACAAGATGTCTGAAATAAAATACCATTATGTGCAAAGTAGTCATGCGGGCAATTAAACTCAGTACCTTTATCACTTCGCACAATTCGAACTTTGAAATTAAATTACGGCTCAATCATAAAAAAAAAATGACGAAAACATCTTGTATACTTCAGTCTTATAAATCAACAAAAACACCCAAACATCACGAGAAAAATCATCCACAATCTTTAAAAATATCGAGCTCTACATGAAAAAGTCATAGGATATGTCCCCCAAAGATCACAATGTATCAAATCAAAAATTACAACAGCCCGAGAGTTATTGACATGAAAAATACCTCGAGTTTCTTTGCCTGATGGCAAACGTCAAATGTCTTATTCACTAAACTACTAGAGCTACTAACAATAGGAAGAGACTTTACTACTTTATCAGAAGGATGCCCAAGTCGTTGATGCCAAATGTCCAGAGAAGTCGTCCCAGTCACTGCCAAGGCCTGAGTCTTTGGTACAATACGAAAGTAGTATAGTCCGTCCCGCCGTTCATCAACGCCAATAAGGGTCCTCAAACTGGGGTCCTGTATCATGCACAGTTTTTAGTAAATTGTACAACATAATTTATATCATCAATAAGATGGGCCATATAAATTAAATTGTAATGTAATTAATGTACAAATAGAACATTCGTGAGAACAACACCCGGTGCAAGAGCAACACGCCCGCAGCAAGGGACAACCGCAGTCCGTCTGTCCGGGAGCCAAACTGAATATTCCTCCAATTTTGTCATCTTCGATAATAAATCCAAATTTCCAGTAACATGATTAGAAGCACATGTATCAATAATCCAAGGTGCAATAGACTTATCCACCATGCGGTCCACCAAAGATTTGATCGAAGAATTACCAAGCAGAGAAATAAGTTGTTGCCTTTGGTCCGAAGTTATTCCCGGAACACTGCCTGCACAATCACATGCCATACGTGTCTGTTCCGCAGCCGTCACACCACGTTCTACCACCGTCGCACGCACCTCCGTACCCCGTCCCCGTCCACCACCAGGCCCTAGTCCGCCGCCACGCGGCCTATCCTCCCACTAATCTGGAAAGCCATATTTCTCGAAGCAAGTGGCTTCTTCATGTCCGTTGCATTTGCAAAAATTGCAAAGCAACTCCGATTTATCCCGAGCATCCAAACGAGATGGCCCATGGTTAACTGGAGTTTTAACCGCAAGTGTCATAATCTCGTCCTGTTTAGAGGAGACTTGTGTGGTCGTGCGCAATCGTTCCTCCTGTAGCATGGATTGATAAGCAAGCGCCAAAGTAGGGAATATATCTTGTACTAATAAAGTCGAGAGGACGTTGCCATAGAGTTCCTGATTGATCCCATAAAGAAACTGATGAAAGTGCGCCTCATCAACCCATTTTTGCAGCTTCTTCGGAATATCACACGTACATTTGCCGCAACTGCATGCCAAAATATATTCATAAGTCCCCAACTCATCCCAAAGAGTCTGTAATTGGCCGAAGTAGTCAACCAAGGACATGGATTTTGTTTGGGGTCACTCTGCCAACGAATGTTTAATCTGTTGAATTCTAGCGCCATTCCCCATGCTAAATCGGTCCTTGAGCGAATACTACAGCGATTTTGCCTCCTCAAAGTAGGATATCATCTTCTTTACCGAGGCGTCAATAGTGTGCAAGATCCATTGCACAAGCATCGATTGGACACAGTACCAATCCTCTAATTTGTCATTCTCCGCAGGTTTTTTGATAGACCTGTCAATAAACCCAAATTTTTGTCGAACCCGTAGAGAAAGCCGAATAGATCTCGACCATTCCTCATAATTTTCCCCACGAAATACCACTTTCGTAATTGTATTACCCGGATTATCATTAGAACCAAGGTAATACGGGAAGGTTGGATCGATCCTTGTTTTTGCCGCCACCGACATAGAAAACTTGCCGCCACCGCAACCGCCATCGCTCGTCATACCGCACCGGTCGAAGGGAGACTCGCCGCTGTCATCGTAGAGAAAAAAATCGTCGTCGCTGCCGCCGCTATGGGAATAGAAACAGTGCCCTTGCCGTCATGCTCTGATACCATGTGAAGAAATAGTAGGAGAGAATAATCTAGGTCTTTCATTTATTATGATATTATATATATATACATCCATATATCAACTTGGGCCTAAGCCACATGGGTCAATTACCATATATACAATTTAATCCCAATAACTGGCTCATATTTAGGAAAAGTAATTATCATTGGTAAATTAGCAACATTTGTTATCTCTTCAACCAGCATAGTGTGATGAGGAATGCAAAACAACCTTAGTAGATTGCTGCCTCTTCAACCCATCATAGAAGATGTAGCATGCTAGAAAAGTCACTAAAAGTTGGGTTATCCAAAATACTTAAAATTTTCCCATCATCGCATCCTTAGAATAATAAAGGACAACATACAAATATATAAATTTTGTACATGAATATATAAATTTTTAATATTAAAATCATCACAACCATCATATATAAATTTTGTACAGAAATAATAAAGTACAAAACATTAAAATCATCAAAATGATATTATATACATTTTGTATATTAAAAATAAAGCATTGAAAAATATACATGTACAAAAAATATATATATGTATATTAAATTTTGTGTGTGTGTGTGTGTGTATATATATATATATATATATATATATATATATATATATATATATATAAAGTAGAAAATTAGAAACTGTAAACTATAATTGTTGTCTCTTTTCAATATTTTATAAGAAACATGTCAACTTGGTAACATATTTTTGGCCTTGAAATTTAACTTTCATTAGGAAGTGGCCCAAATTCCACAAGTATTAAACAATAATCAGTCGTAACATTTGAATGCAAGAAAGTAACAAACAACACATATTAACAGTAACAAAATAAATGAAGATCAACAAGACACTTTACACAAGTAACAAACATTAATATATGAAGATTAACAACAGTATGCAAATATTTGAAGATCGAACAAAACACCTATTTAAACAACAGTAACCAAATAAACTATAATCAGCAGTACTAGATGATTAACAATAAATTATAGATCTAGAATACACAAGTAACAAATAGCACACATGCAACAGTAGTAAATTTTATTTGTGTTAAAAAACTCGAATCTACTGGATGATGAACAATAAATTATAGATCTAGAAAATATAAGTAATGATCTACAATAAGTTGTTATAGAACAACAAGAGCCAAAGAAAAAAGTATAAATCTAAAAAAAAAGTATACATCTATATTAAGAAACTATATATCTACAATAAATAAGTACTGATCTATAATAATTACACGAACAGAACAAATATAATGAGTATTTATGTTCAAAAAACATGAACCTCTTGGACCAAGAAGAAAAATTCTAGTTCAAGAAAAAATAAGTATAGATCTACTATATAATGGTATAGATCTACAAGATCTAAACAAAAAAGTTTAGATCTAAAAGAAAAAAATTATATATCTAAAAGAAAAAAATTATAGATCTACTAGATTTACAAGAAATAACCAGAGAAGAACAGATTTCTGCTAGATATAAAATAAATAAGACAAAAAAAATTAAACAATGTTATTTATGTTAAAAACCCACGAAATTAAACAGTGTTATAATGATACAGATCTACAATATCGAAAAAAAACTACACATCTACCAGAAATAATTCTATATCTACAAGAAAAATAAAATCTAGATACAGAAGAAAAAAGAAAGTATCTGGGAGAAATAAGTATAGATCTATAAGATCAACACTAGAAAACAAGAAAAAAATTCTCAATCTAGAAAAAAATTACATAAACCTCGAAACAGTGTTCACGTATGTTTAAAACACACACACTACTAGAATAAGCGGGATTAGCGACATTTTTTAGCGACGTCAAAGGAAAACATCGCTAATAAAATATAAATTAGCGACTCCACGTAAAAATGTCGCTAGACGTCGCTAATTGGCGACATTTAGCGACGTTTAGCGACTTTTATTCAGTTTTTAGAAGATTAGTCGCTATAAGTTCAATTAAGGTCTCTAAACGTCGCTAATATGTTTAATTTAGCGACGTTTAGCGACGTATTTAGCGACGTTTATATTAAAAATATTTAGCAACGTGTTTAGCGACGTCTGTGACGTCGCTAAATATTTATTTTAGCGACGTTTTTATTTGATGTCGCTAAACGTTGCTAAAATTTCGTTAATTAGGGATCATTTTTTATTTCCTCCATCTGTCGAATTTTTCGAAAGTTTTCAAAAAGTTTCAATTTCCCCCACCCCCCTCTCCGGCGACCGGCTTCTCCACAGCAACCTACTCCGGCATCCCCCTCCTCCTCCTCCTCCTCCTCCTCTAGGTAAATCCTAACTCTCTCTCTCTCTCTCTCTCTCTCTCTCTCTCACAGGACACACATGACATTGACACTGACACAACACACACACTTGACAGACACTGACACAGATACGACACACACACACACACACATGTGACACCAACCCTAACCCAAAACTGACACGACCTGGGATCAGGACCTAGGGTTAGGGTTAGAGTTAGGGTTAGGGTTTTTGACCTGGGTTAGGGTTAGATTTTTTGTGATAAGGGCCTAGTGTGATCCACGACTGCAGTCGATCCTCCCTCACTGGATCCATGGGTTCG
The DNA here is from genome assembly GCA_036927795.1 of Iris macrosiphon. Taxonomy (NCBI): domain Eukaryota; kingdom Viridiplantae; phylum Streptophyta; class Magnoliopsida; order Asparagales; family Iridaceae; genus Iris; species Iris macrosiphon. Next base: position 36,874,486 of record JAYESA010000012.1, read on the forward strand.
CCATTGATGATCGAAAGTTTTGGTGGTGATCCATGAGGAAATCCCTTGCAGCTCCTTCTCGGATCCTCTGTGTACTCTTTCAAAGTTTGTACTCGAGCTTCACCATGGATTGGAACTCAAATCGGTGGAGATTCATGGAGAGATCCATGGCAGCTTATGCTTGGATCTTCGGTTGCCTCCATGATTGGATCTATATGCTGCTCTGATAACATTTGATACGTTCCCAAATATGGATGACCTAAATCTGAAAAATATCTAACATCATTTGACATTGTAGAATGATTTGAAGGAGAAATTAGAGAAGAACAGTACTATTTGAATTTGAAAATAGAGAGGAAAGGATTACAATAGAGAAGAAATTGATGGAGAAGAGAATTCTAGGGTTTGATTACAGAGAGAATTAGGGATATAGAGGAAGAAAGCATTCAGAAAACAGAGAATGAAAAGAATTACAGACAAGATATTTTGGTATCAGAGCAAAAAGAAGATATTTTGGTATCAGAGCAAAAAGAAGATATTCTAGGGTCTGATTTTTTCCATCATCATTTGATATGGGATCCAGGCCCTCATACTTGGGCTCAGTATGTGTTGGAGAAGCTCGTAAAGGTGTAGAATACAAGTCGATTACTGAGCCTTGGGGTCTACGGAGGGGGTTTCCATGTTTTGGTGATGCCCATATGGGACCCAGGGATTAAATTTTCAGTATCAGTTGTTCTCAGACTTCAAAAATGACTACTACTGCTACTGATTTTGAAGAAGCTTTAAAGGGAACAATGACAGTTAGACCTCTTCCACTTGGGACATCTGGTAGTAGCAACAATGCACCTAGAGAATCAGCTAGAGTCAATATAGCTATGGTGATTATACTTTATGTTGATTTAAGGCATATGGAAACTAGTGATTCTGGATTTGAGAATGCTACAATGGAGTTCCGTAGGAAAACTTTGAAGCCTACTTACCACATCCTATGGGAAAGTATTGGTAATTCCAACGATCGTAACTACTTACCACATCCTTCTTGACGGTGATGCACAATTATAATCATATATATCCTACTTTGCTTCTTCTATGTGACTTCAAATATAGATTACCTAGCCAACTAATTGTCAGCTTCTTCTTTAGAGAATCATACTGTATGTAATGATTTATAGGATATATATTATCATTTTTGCAGAAGTATCTAGAAATGGATATGAATTACTATCTGCGTCATCGTTCGTGGATGTACAACCATCATCCTGATGACATGTGCGATGTGCGGGATGAATTCATTGAGGGTGTACAACAGTTCCTAAAGTTCCCCAAGGTGTTCCCTCAGTACATGGACGGTACCAAAATTAAGAGTCCGTGTGTGAGATGTCGCAATAGGAAATATCATCCAGAAGTGGAAGTCACATATCATTTGTACTCGAAGGACTTCACACCGAATTACTATCAGTAGACCGCGCACGGAGAACTTGTGTCTCTAGCATCAGAGTCAGAGCCTTATGTGGAGCAGTATATGGATGTCCACGACCACCACTACTAGAAAAAGCGGTATTAGCGACGTATTTTAGCGACGTCAAAAGAAACGTCGCTAATAATATATAAATTAGCGACTCCTTATTAGAACGTCGCTAGACGTCGCTAAATGGCGACATTTAGCGACGTTTAGCGACTTTTATTAAGATTTTAAAAGATAAGTCGCTATAAGTTCAATTAAGGTCGCTAAACGTCGCTAATATGTCTAATTTAGCGACGTTTAGCGACGTATATAGCGACCTTTATATTAAAAATATTTAGCAACATGTTTAGCGACGTTATTGACGTCGCTAAAATTTAATTTAGCGACATTTTTCTTGGACGTCGCTAAACGTCGCTAAAATTTGGTTAATTAGGTCTCGGTTTCATTTTTCCCCATCTGCTGAAATTTCGAAAAGAAAAAAAATTCCCCCCTCCCGCGCTCCGTCGACCCGCTCTACACCGCGACTACTCCGGTAAACCCTACTCTCTCTCTCTCTCTCTCTCTCTCTCTCTCTCTCTCTCTCTCTCACAGGACACATGTGACATTGACACAAACACGACACACACACAGACACTGACACAGACACGGCACACACACACACACACACACTGACACAGACACTGATCAGGACCTAGGGTTAGGGTTAGGGTTAGGGTTAGGGTTAGGTTTGTTGACATGGGGTTAGGGTTAGGGTAAGGGCCGACTGGCCCAAGTCGACGAGAGAGGTAACAGCAGCAGTGAGCACTGCTTACTAGCAGTGAGCAGGAGGAGACTTGAGGTACATCAGCCCAATGTGCAACAGGCAACTTGGGGAGGCACTGCACAGCTGAACATAGTGTGCATTAAGGTTTAGGTGCATTGTAGTTGGTTGTTAGCTTCTGCAGGCAGGTGTGAGGGGGTCCTAATACAGTGTAAACACTGCATCCTTGTGCAGCAACTTACTGAGCCAGTCAGCAACTAGTGCAAGGCAGGATGTGGATGTGTTTGAGATAGGATTTGAACTCGTATAATTTGAAGGACATGAGGGCAAGTGTCAGATATAACACCAACATCTGAGAGAAGATTGGGTATTCATAGTGATACTATAGTGCACACATGAGTGTATGGCTCGGGATAAGGGGTAATCAAATATTGAGGAAGAAGGTAAGCAGTAGCAGTGGGTGACTGATTTAAAGAGGTGTATTAGTCAGGTGTTTGAGTGAATATATGTGTTGAAGAGAATAAGTAATAGGTGTGAAGGTTGAGCATTCATATAGGTGTATCCCAGATCTGGGAGTATAGATGGAGTATTTATATGAGTATAGATGGAGTGTTTATATGAAGTATAGAATTTAGAGTACTTAGTAGGTGTTGTTGGTACCAGGTGAGTTTTGATTACAGAATTCTTAAGAGTGTATGTGTGTATCAGTGTGCCAGTTTGGGGGGTTAGGTTTTTTTTACTAAAGAGAGTGCAGTAATCTGCCGATAAATGTGAGTGAGTACAGTCACAATGCATGGGGTTATCCATTTCATAGAGCAATAGCCCGTGTACTTGGGAAACTTTTGATGCAAAAATTGTTCAAGCACCAGGAGCCTTAGTGCAATGCCATGACTGCTTTTCTCATAACGGACACTGACCTAGGAGTGTGGTTGGGGGCAGCTGCAGTTCTATAGTATGACACACTATTTGTAGTGTGTTGACTGCACACTTATAGTGCAGTTCATAGTACTATGGGGTTGGGGGCAGCTGCAGTTTTGATAAATAAAAATATGTATTATATCAGTTATGATTTTTATAGTACGGTTAATTTTGTATGTAATGATTTATATGATACATACTGTCAATTTTGCAAAAGTTTCTAGAAATGGATATGAATTACTATCTGCGTCATCGTTCGTGGATGTACAACCGTCATCCTGATGACATGTACGGTGTGCGGGATGAATTCATTGAGGGTGTACAGCAGTTCCTGCAGTTCGCAAAGGCGTTCCCTCAATACATGGACGGTACCAAAATTAAGTGTCCGTGTGTGAGACGTCGCAACAGAAAATATCATCCTGAAGTGGAAGTTACATATCATTTATACTCGAAGGGCTTTACGCCGAATTACTATCAGTGGACCGCGCACGGAGAACTTGTATCTCTAGCATCGGAGTCGGAGCCCTATGTGGAGCCGTATATGGATGTTCAAGACCACGATGCTTACGACGACGGGTTGGTGAACATGGTTTATGATGCGGTGGGGCCTAGTTTCAATCCTGACAATTATGATGCGGCGGGACCTAGTTTCAATCCGGACAATTATGATGCAGCTGAGGAGGCACCGAATGCCGATGCTGCAAATTTTATGGAGTTGCTTGAGAATGTAAGGACTCCACTATATCCTGGTTGTGAGGATCATTCACCGTTGGAGGTGGTTACAAGATTATTGAGCATCAAGTCCGATTTTAACATGTCGCAAGAATGCTATAATCGACTGCTCGATTTGATTATATAGATCTTGCCCGAGGGTGCAAAGTTGCCCAAAGACTTCTATCGATCTAAGAGGATGGTGAGATCGCTTTGGATGGGATACAAGAAAATTGATGCATGTCGCAACGGATGCATGTTGTACTATAAAGATGACAAGGATAAAGATGCGTGCAGATTCTGTGGTGCTGATTGCTACAAGGCCACTGTTAGAGGAAAGTCTGTCGGTGCAAGGAAGCCTACCGATTCGATGCACTACTTGCCTTTGACGCCGCAGTTGCAGCGGTTGTTTATGGTTAAGGAGACTGCAGAAAATATGAGTTGGCACAGGCAAAAACAGATCGAAGGAGTATTGGATCATCCATCCGATGGAGAAGCATGGAAGCACTTTGATCGAGAGTATCCATATTTTGCCGAGGAAGCGCGTAATGTCAGATTGGGGCTCTGCTCTGACGATTTTACCCCATTCGGACTTTCGGGCTCCCAGTATTCGTGTTGGCCTATGATCGTCACTCCGTATAATCTATCGTCTTGGATGTGCATGAAGACTCCGTATATGTTCCTAACCGTTATTATCCCAGGTCCGAACAATCTGAAGAGGAACATTGATGTGTATTTACAGCCTTTGATAGATGAGTTGAATCAGCTGTGGGAAGTCGGTGCCAACACGTACGATGTTTCTAGAAAGCAGAATTTTCAGATGAGGGCAGCACTTATGTGGACCATCAATGACTTTCCGGCCTATGAAATATTATCGGGATGGAGCACCCATGGTCGTCTCTCATGTCCGTATTGCATGGACCGTTCTCAGGCTTTCCGTTTGAAACACGGAGGCAAACCGTGCTTCTTCGATTGTCATCGACAATCTTTGCCGAAGGATCATCCGTACTGGAGGAATCAGAATACTTTTCGTACGGGAGTTGTGGAGAAGGCCAATCCACCGCCAAGGTGGCCCGGATGCACGATATGGAAAGAGGTAAAAGATTTACCAAGTGCTATCCAAGAGCCTGCTAAGGGGTACAAGTGTGACGGATTTGGTCGCACCCATAACTGGACGAAGAGGAGTATATTCTGGGATCTGCCATATTGGAGCACCAATCTGATCAGACATAACCTTGATGTCATGCATATCGAGAAGAATGTGTTTGATAACATAATTAATACTATAATGGATGTAAAGGGGAAGACGAAAGATAATCCGAAGGCGAGGTTGGACTTAGAAGACATATGTAGACGTTCTGCATTGCATTTGATAGAGGAGGGGAATGGAAAGTTAAAGCAACCTAAGTCAGTTTTCTCACTGGATAAAGAGGATAAATGTAGACTTTGTAGGTGGATTCAGGGTCTAAAGTTTCCAGACGGGTACGTGTCGAACTTGAAAAGATGCGTCGACCTCAAGGAGAATAAACTAGTAGGTATGAAGAGCCACGATTGTCACGTATTCATGGAGAGGTTAATTCCGATTGCATTTCGGGAATTCTTACCGCAGGTCGTTTGGGACCCATTGACAGAGCTGAGCATATTCTTCAGAGATCTTTGTTGTACTAAGTTGCTCATCGATCGTCTAGAAAAGCAAGAGAGGGACATTGCGGTAACACTATGGAAGAGGAAGAGCAGGACGAGGAAGGCGAACAAGATGAATTTTCTGAAGATGATTGAAAATATAAAATATTGCATGTAGAATATAACTATATTTGGACTGTAAATATTGCATGTAGAAGTAGATGTTGACATTAACGAATATATGTATTATATTTTGACTGTATAATGCTTTGAGATATGTATCACATTTCGACTGTAGAATGTAGTATATATTTGTGTTTCTCTATATTCATCATATGTTGTTATCAGATATGACAGGACGACGCGGAGGATTCGGCAGGTCCCGAGGTAGACAGAGTGCCACTCCGGTACTGCCTCCTGTTGGTTCCGGATCATCGTCGCCCAGTACTCCAGTATATCGATCAGTCACTTCTCCAACTGCGACGACGTTGCGTGGCATCACTCCGGGGATGAGTAGTTCCAGGCGTGATAGTACTCCCTCGTCCAACGTTCCTCCTGCTGACGGAACCATGGAGACAGATGAGCATGTAGAGGAGGTCGTGCCGACGTTGTCCCAGCATCAGCAAGATCCTCCATGCGCACCACCGGAGGAGACGAGAACAGAGATTTGGGCCGACGGTACAAAGTAAGTCAATTAGATGGTTTAGTATATATTTGTGTTTCTCTTTATTCATCGTATATTGACTTTTTCAGTAATCTAAATTATTATCTCTGTATAGATATCGTCCATCGTCGGTTCAGAGACGCCTGGGCCAATTTCTGAGGAACAACTACGGTGGCCCTTGGATCAACTACTCTGAGGCTCCGGAGGAGAGGAAGGCATTCTGGTTTGCGCACTTCCAAGTAAAAGTATATTAAATAAATCCTCTAATTTATGCATATTCGTGATGCTAACTTAATGAATTATTTATTGTAGCAAACGTATTTTTATCCTCCGCACCGGGCCGAGTTGATCGAGCGGCTCTTTCCTACCGTTGCCGCCAAGCTTATCCGAGATGCTCTGGATGACCAGAAGGCTCGTGATCGTGCTGGAAAACCGATCCAAGGTTGGATCACGCCTGAGCAGTGGACTGCGATGAGGGCTAGATTCGACGATCCGACCTACAAGGAAAGGTCTAAGAAGGCCAAGGCGGCTAGGCAGAATGCTGCCAAGTGGTGTGGTGGCTCGATTCCGATGACAGAACATTTCCGTCGTTTGGTATGTTTTTTCTTTTAAAATATATTATTTTAATATAAGTACCATAAAATGGTACTTGGAAAAAATATTTAAGTTTAGTAATAAAAAATATATTTTTAACAGGTACAGAGGGGTGAGGATGCAAACATGGTGACCGTCTTCTTGGCCACCCATCGCAAGGACGAAAATCTCATTGATGAGAGGGCCTCACAGACCTATGTAAGTATTACTTTACTTTGTGTTTATTTTAATATAACTTAGGCAATTATTGAGTTTCCAAACCTTTTCTAGGCCGAGTATCTTAGGCTTCGTGAGCGGGCGACTGCTAGTGCACCTACACCTGGAGAGGCTGGTGCTTCGTCGCAGCCCGGTCCATCTCCGTCGACGGACGACCTGTGGGTGACCGCAGCTGGTGGTCTCCAGAGGGGTACGTACTACGGTACGGGCTCCTATGGCGTCCTGGTTGCGACGCAGTCATCTAGGGCCTCCCCGACAGCTGCGCATTCCACACACCCCTCGCAGTCGCAGCCCTCGCAGTCGTCGGCCAGAGTCCAGGAGGCCGTCCAGGAGGCCGTTGACTGTCAGATTGCGTCTTTCCGTGATGACTTGCTGCGAAGTATGGAGGACCAGTCCCGGTCCCAGTCGCAGGCGGACGATCCGATGCTCATCGCACGATTGGATATGCTCGACCGCTGCATGACAGAGCTACGGGAATTGACAAATGATATTAGAGCCTCCAATGATCGCAACATCATGGAACTGCAGTCGTCACAGCTATCGATGGGCGAGAAGCTGACGAGGATGCAGGATTCAATGGGTGATAGTAGTACGAGGCTGTTATCTACCCTGGATTCTTACAACCAGCGACTCGCAGACTTGGAGCGGACACGGCCTCCACCGACGTCACTGCCTTCTCCATCGACATCGGTGTCGATTCCACGGGACGAGTATGAGGAGTTCTTATCCTTCAAGCGCGCCGGTGGTCAACCTCCTGCAGATCCGTAGTAGTATAGTTATTTTTATTATTATTTATGAATTATTGATACTTCAACAATAGACATGATGTATGATGCTTCTTGTGGTCTTTAATTTTTTAGTTAATTTAATTGGATTATATAGTTATCCATATTTAATTGGATTGATACTTCTTATGGTCTTTAATTTAATTGGATTATATAGTTAACTAGATTGAATCATGTTGGTGTGTATGATGAAGATGATGTAAAACTGCAGAGAATCACCAATGTTTGCTTCTGGACACTATTTTTTTTAAAAAATTAGCGACGTTATTAGCGACGTTAAGTTACGTCGCTAAATACGTCGCTAATTAGCGATGCTGTAAAATGTCGCTAATGACGTCGCTAATGACGTCGCTAAACGTCGCCAATTGCTGACATGGCAGTATAGCCAGGTCATTAAAGACGTCGGTGTAACGTCGCGATAGACGTCGCTAATCAGCGACGTTTAGCGACTTTTCTGAACGTCGCAATTTAGTAACTCAGCGTCGCAAAACGTCGCTAAATTTAGCGACACATTAAAGTCGCTAAAAAATGTCGGCATAGCGACGTTTAGCGACGTTTTTTGTTTTAGCGACTTGGTATTTTTTGACTGCTTTAAAACGTCGCTAATTACGTCGCTAAACCTAATTAGCGACAATTTTTGGTTATTTAGCGACGTTTTTAGACGTCGCTAATTTGACTTTTTCTGGTAGTGCACGATGCTTACGACGACGGGTGGGTGAACATGGTTTATGATGCGACGGGGCCTAGTTTCAATCCGGACAATTATGATGCGGCGGGACCTAGTTTCAATCCGGACAATTATGATGCGGCGGGACCTAGTTTCAATCCGAATAATTATGATGCAGCTGAGGAGGCACCGAATGTCGATGCTGCAAAGTTTATGGAGTTGCTGGAGAATGCAAGGACTCCACTATATCCTGGTTGTGAGGATCATTCACCGTTGGGGTGGTTACAAGATTATTGAGCATCAAGTCCGATTTTAACATGTCGCAAGAATGCTATAATCGACTGATCAATTTGATTATAGAGATATTGCCCAAGGGTGCAAAGTTGGCTAAAGACTTCTATCGATCTAAGAGGATGGTGAGATCGCTCTGGATGGGATACGAAAAAATTGATGCATGTCTCAACGGGTGCATGTTGTACTACAAAGACAACAAGGATGAAGATGCGTGCAGATTCTGTAGTACTGATCGCTACAAGTCCACTATTAGAGGAAAGTCTATCGGTACAAGGAAGCCTGCCGATTCGATGCACTACTTGCCTTTGATGCCGCGGTTGCAGCGGTTGTTTATGGTTAAGGAGACTGCAGAAAACATGAGTTGGCACAGGAGGAAACAGATTGAAGGAGTATTGGATCATCCATCCAATGGAGAAGCATAGAAGCACTTTGATCAAGAGTATCCAAATTTTTCTTCGGATCCGTGTAATGTTAGATTGGGGCTCTCCTCTGACGGTTTTACCCCATTCGGACTTTCGGGCTCCCAGTATTCATGTTGGCCTGTGATCGTCACTCTGTACAATCTACCGCCTTGGATGTGCATGAAGACTCCGTATATATTCCTAACCATTATTATCCCGGGTCCGAACAATCCGAAGAGGAACATCGATGTGTATTTACAGCCTTTGATAGATGAGTTGAATTAGCTGTGGGAAGTAGGTGCCAACACGTACGATATTTCTAGAAAGTATAATTTTCAGATGAGGGCAGCACTTATGTGGACCATCAATGACTTTTTGGCCTATGGAATATTATCGGGATAGAGCACCCATGGTCGTCTCTTATGTTCGTATTGCATGGACCGTACTAAGGCTTTCTGTTTGAAATACGGAGGCAAACCGTGCTTCTTCGATTATCATCGACAATTTCTGCCGAACGATCATCCGTACCGGAGGAACAGGAATGCTTTTCGTACGGGCGTTGTGGAGAAGGCCAATCCACCGCCAGGTTGGCCCGGATACACGATATGGAAAGAGGTAAAAGATTTGCCAAGTGCTATCGAAGAGACTGCTAAGGGGTATAAGTGTGACGGATTTGGTCGCACCCATAACTAGACGAAGAGGAGTATATTCTGGGATCTACCATATTGGAGTACCAATCTGATCAGACATAACCTTGATGTCATGCATATCGAGAAGAATGTGTTTGATAACATAATTAATACTGTAACAGAGGTAAAGGGGAAGACGAAAGATAATCTAAAGGCCAGGTTGGACTTAGAAGAAATATGTAGACGTCCTGCATTGCATTTGATAGAGGAGGGGAATAGAAAGTTAAAGCAACCTAAGTCAGTTTTCTCACTGGAGAAAGAGGATAAAGGGAGACTTTGTAGGTGGATTCAGGGTCTAAAGTTTCCAGACGGGTACGTGTCGAACTTGAGAAGATGCGTCGACCTCAAGGAGAACAAACTGGCGGGTATGAAGAGCCACGATTGTCACGTGTTCATGGAGAGGTTAATTTCGATTATATTTTAGGAATTCTTATCGCAGGTCATTTGGGATCTATTGACAGAGCTCAGCATATTCTTCAGATATCTTTGTTGTACTAAGTTGCTAGTCGATCGTCTAGAAAAGCAAGAGAAGGACATTGCGGTAACACTATGTAAGCTCGAGAAGGTATTTCCTCCTGGATTCTTTGACTCTATGGAGCATTTGCTAATTCATCTTTCCTATGAGGCACGTTTTGGTGGTCCTGTCGGTTATCGGTGGATATACCCCTTCAAGCGGCATCTGAATCACCTAAAGAGAAAGGTGAAAAATAAGGCATGGGTTGAGGGCTCTATTTGTGAAGCTTATATTCTCGAGGAGATTACAAACTTTTGCTCGACTTATTTCAAACCGCATATTGCTACTAATAGAACGAAAGCTCCGAGAAACAACGACGGATATCAAGAATCTAATGATGCAATACTCAAAGTATTCAATGCGTCCGGAAAGCCTTCGGTGAAACACAAAGAAGAGATATTTGAATGACGATGAGCTAAGGGCTGCTCAGTTGTATATATTACTCAATTACGACGAGGATGAAGTGGAGAAGCTAGAGGGATAAGTAATTAATATGTCCCTGTTTACATCATCTCAATGTAATAGTATAAGCTACTATTATGCTACTAATCAGCAGTTGCTTCATTGTTTTTCAGCACATATAACGATGAGTTAAGGTCGGTTAGACCCTACATAACAGACGAAGAAGTAGAACGATGAGATACCATTTTCCTTCTTGGTTGAGCGCATATGTAAGGTGTTTGGTAATTACTTTTTATTTCTACACTTGCACCACAAATAACTTACTATCTCTACTTTGGTATTTAGCTCGATCGTCTAATAACACCCGAGACTGAATCTATTCGAACTCTAGCCAAGGGACCAATTACTGCCGTTAAAATATGACCAAGTTTCTGTGTGAATGGATTTAGGTTCAAGTCAACAAATGCTCCTATCAGAGACAGCTTTCTGGATCTTGATTCCACGAAAAATAGTTGTTTGTGTATCAAATCTTCGAACTACAAAGACGTCGATCCAGGCAATAATTTCTTTGGTATCTTACGAGAGATTGCAGAGTTGACATATAATTTTGGCACAGAACCTACTAATATCGTGCTATTCAAGTGTGAATGGTTCAATCCGATTCAAGATTAAGGTGGAAAATTGATAAGCATGGCCTTGTGGATATAAACTATAAGCGTAGATATCAAAGCTATGAACCATTTGTCCTATCAAGTCAGGCTCAACTCGTGTACTTCACAACTTATCCTAGACGGGGGACATCAAGATCGGATTGGTGGGCAGTATGCAAGACTAAAGCTAGAAATACCTTTGACATTGACGAAATAGCTTATCAGGAGGACGATCTACCTCTTGTAACAAATATTATAGATATGGACTCAACGGAAGTTACTTATTATACGAGTAATAATGTAGAAGATATAAAATTATCCGAAGAGTTAGACGAAGACGAAGATGAAGACGAAGACGAAGACGAAGACTAAGTAGATGAACGTGAAGACGAGGAGGAGGAAGAGGAAGAGGAGGACAAGGAAGGCGAACAAGATAAATTTTCTAAAGATGATTAAAAATAATATATTTTGCCTGTAGAATGTAACTATATTTTGACTGTAGAATATACTATTTTAACGAATATATGTATTATATTTTGACTGTAGAATGCTGTGAGATATGCATCATATTTTGACTGTAGAATGTACTATATATTTGTGTTTTTCTATATTCATCATATGTTGTTATCAGGTATGACAGGACGACGCAGAAGATTCGGCAGGTCCCGAGGTAGACAGAGTGCTCCTCCGGTACTGCCTACTATTGGTTCTGGATCGTCGTCGCCCAGTACTCCAGTATATCGATCAGTCACATCTCCGACTGTGACGACATTACGTGGCATCACTCCTGGAACGAGTAGTTCCAAGCGTGATAGTACTCCCTCGTCCAGCGTTCCTCCTGCTGACGGAACCATGGAGACAGATGAGCATGTAGAGGTGGTCGTGCCGACATTGTCCTAACATCAGCAAGATCCTCCATGCGCACCTCCGGAGGAGACGATGATAGAGATTTGGGTCGACGGTACAAAATAAGTCAATTAGATGGTTTAGCATATCATATATATCGTATATTTCTTTATTCATCATATATTGACTTTTTCGATCAAAACAATTATCTCTATATAGATATCGTCCATCATCGGTTCAGAGATGCCTGGGCCTATTTCTGAGGAAGAACTACGGTGGCCCTTGGATCAACTACTCTGAAGCTCCGGAGGAGAGGAAGGCATTCTGGTTTGCGCACTTCCAGGTAAATATATTATATAAATCCTCTAATTTATGCATATTATATAACTTATCCGTGATGCTCACTTACTAAATTATTTATTGTAGCAAACATATTTCTATCATTCGTATCGAGCCGAGTTGATCGAGCGGCTGTTTCCTACCGTTGCCGTCAAGCTTATCCGTGATGCTCTGGATGACCAGAAGGCTCGTGATCGTACTGGAAAACCGATCCAAGGTTGGATCACGCCTGAGTAGTGGACTATGATGATGGCTAGATTCGACGATCCGAGCTACAAGGAAAGGTCTGAGAAGGCCAAGGCGGCTAGGCGGAATGTTGCCAAGTGGTGTGGCGGCTCGATTTCGATGACGGAACATTTTCGTCGTTTGGTATATTTTTTATTTAAGATATATTATTTTAATGTAAGTACGATAAAATGGTAGTAGAATTTTTTTTAAGTTTAGTACTAAATAATATATTTTTAACAGGTACAGAGGGGTGAGGATACAAACATGGTGACCGTCTTCTTGGCCACCCATCGCAAGGACGAAAACTTATTGATGAGAGGGCCTCGCAGACCTATGTAAGTATTACTTTACTTTGTGTTAATTTTAATATAACTTAGGCAATTATCGAGTTTTCAAACTTTTCTAGGACGACTAACTTAGGCTGCGTGAGTGGGCGACTGCTAGTGCACCTACAGCTGGAGAGGCTGGTACTTCCTCGCAGCCCGCTCCAGCTCCGTCGGCGGACGACCTGTGGGTGACCACAGCTGGTGGTCTTCAGAGGGGTACGTACTACGGTACGGGATCCTATGGCGCCCTGGTTGCGACGCAGTCATCTAGTGCCTACCCGACAACTGTGCATTCCCCACAGCCCTCGCAGTCGTCGGCCAGAGTTCAGGAGGCCGTTGACCGTCAGATTACGTCTCTCCGTGACGAGTTGCTGCGAAGGATGGAGGAGCAGCCCTGGTCCCAACCGCAAGAGGACGATCCGACGCTCATCGCACGATTCGATATGCTCGACCGCAGCATCACGGAGCTCCAGGATTTGACAAATGATCTTAGAGCCTCGACAGACAGCAACATCACGAAGCTGCAGGCATTACAGCTATCCATGGGCGAGAGGATGACGATGATGCAGGATTCAATAGTTCATAGCAGTACGAGGCTGTTATCTACTATGGATTCTTACAACCAGTGACTCGCAGACTTGGAGCAGATACGTCCTCCTGGTGCGCCTATATCGACACAGACTCCACCGACGTCACTGCCTTCTCCATCGACATCGGTGTCAATTTCATGGGAGCAGTACGAGCTGTTCTTATCCTTCATGCGTGCCGGTAGTCATCCTCCTGTAGATCCGCAGTAGTATAGTTGCTGGATATTTGTATTTGTATTATTTAGGATGAGACTCATTGTATGGATATATATTTGCTGTATTATTTACGATGATATTTGCTGGATGTTTTCTTTTCTTCAAATTTTATTATATTATTCATATTAAATATATGTTAATTTACCGGTGTTGAGTGTTCAACCCAAGGGAGTCAGCAAACCCAGAAATTCAACGGAAGGTTGCTCCAGGTCTATTTGTACAGATTGTGAATTAATAAACTGCAGGAATAATAGTTTGAAAACAATTCAGTATTCATTTTTTATATTTTTTACTGTACATTTAGCGACGTTAGTACACGTCGCTAAATACGTCACTAAGTAGCGACGTTACTATACGTCGCTAATAACGTCGCTAAAAATGTCGCTGTATGTCGCAACTTGCTGACATGGCAGTATTGTCAGGTCATTAAAGACGTCGCTGTAACTTCGCTATATAAGTTGCTAATTAGCGACGTTTAGTGATGTTTGAGCACGTCGCTAATTAGCGATATTGCGTCGCTAAACATCGCTAATTTAGCGACGCACTAACGTCGCTAAAAAACGTCGGTACAGCGACGTTTAGCGACATTTTTTCTTTCAGCGACTAGTTGAGTTCCGACTTCTTTGAAACGTCGCTAATTACGTCGCTAAAAGTGATTAGCGACATTTTTTGTCATTTAGCGACGTTTTATAACGTCGCTAATTTGACTTTTTCTGGTAGTGACAAAATTTAGACAAATAAGGAGAAAAATGGAAATTAAATGTTCATAGACATGCATATAGTGGAGGTAGCGTGAATGGAGCAAGGGGTGACCGCAAACCAACAGCTGAATCAGCAGTTCCAGTACGAAAAGAGCCAGAGGGAACTCAACAGTCTTTCCCCCAAAGTTCCTCCCACATCCAAGTGTGGAGAGAGGAAGTGGAAACAGAGGAATATCCAGGGGGCAGGAACTGGCCGCCTCTTTATCTCCCTAAAACCAAGCTCATTTACTCGGCTACCAACACAATTGGACTTGTGGATTTTGGGCCACTTCCTACATACTGAAAGTGAAAATCCAAGTCCATATTCAGTTTACCAAACATGCCCTTACATGAACAAGAGGCATAGGTAAGGGGAATAACATATTACATAGGGGATTTAATAGGTAGTCCTTAAGCACAATGGCTAAAGAAGGTGGTTACTTAATTCTTAGTAGCATAATTTATTTACTAGTTTAGTGCTTTCTTAAATAATTAAGGCAAAGTATTTATAAGGGGTTAACACGTGCAACATAGTTATTACTCTAACTATTCCTTCATTCTTATTATATTATCTAGCCATAGTCACTATATAATTTATAAGAATTATAATACCTATAATAATAATAGCCATACAAAAATTTATCATAATACTAATCAACTTGGGAAAAGATTTTATGATCAAAATATAGGGGGGTTTACATCATACCTACCTTAAAAAAATGGTCCTCGAAATTAAGGATAGACAAGTTGATCAAGAAAGGGCATGGAGTATGAATGTTTCCAAGAATGTGGCATGATATATACGTGGAGATTTGATCATTGGAGGTGGATGATAACAAGAGCTAGGGCAGAAAAATTGAGAATGTGTATTCCAAGATAAAGGAACAAATAATCAAGCGAAGAAAGGTTTGGATTTCTAGGATAGGGCACATTGGAAAAACAAATAAGAAATCAGTTTAGTTTACAAATTAAATGATTAGGAAGAATTAGGTCATGAGGATCGCGACGAGGGAAGAGTATAAATAACTCAAGATGAAAGGGGGTTGATACTATTGATGACGACATTAGCTTTTGAGTGTTCAAACAATCTCGAACTCAGAATGGTTCGTCGGTCTGAAGAGGATTCTTTCCTGCTCATACTCGTGTTTAGTCTCCATATCCACAATCTACCAGCTTAGTTTCCTAGGATACTACTCTGCAATCCTCAAGGATGGTCTCGTTTCTAACTTCATTTAAGTTCCATGATCCCAAAGCTTATTTCTAATCATTCCTATTCACGGTTTTTACAACTTAAGTTTTCGTGGCATAAACTTATCGTTTCTTTAAGAGGAGGCTTCACTTCTACTTTATTTCCACATCTTGATCCTATAACTGATTTTCCTTATAATCTTGTGAGATTACATCCGACAGCCTAATTCCTCGAGGTCTCTAAAGCATAACCTTAGGGTTAAGCCTTAAAAATGAAGCCTACCATACTATTATCCACTATTGATTCCTCAAATTTTTGTAGTAAATTTCTGCCCCCAACTTTCTTCTCATTTGTTACATACCTTATCCTTAATTTTCTCAATCGAAATTTCTTATTTTCCCTTTAGCCTCGATCCTTGGTGGTTGAGGTTGTGGTCAATCACTTCCTTTGGGTCTCTCGCTCATAATAATCCCTTCTGCTATTATCGGTATTATTATCACAACCTCATTCTAATTCTAACTCAGTCCTTCAATCCAAATATTTATTGATACGTATATCCTCCGTTGAGCATTTTCTATCATCACCATAACTTCATCGTATCACTATTGTTTTGAGATGCATGCCTCAAATTCATTTTTGGTCCAGTTGTAATTCTTGTTGATGCTTCATCCTAGTACTAATTATTTCCTTGTTATAAGTATGGGTTTACTAATTAGTCTCTCCACTTGAATTTCTTAAGTCTACTACTTGAAGATTTTGATATAGGCACTCCCGAAGGTATAGGAGCATGTGTTAGTATAAATATCGAACTATGCATTGTCTCTGGTTCATAATCCTAATCACCCTCTTACTATGATCATGCTAATTATACTATCTTACTATGCGATTAAACTATATGATGCCTATTTTGGTAAAAAATTAACTATAGTTAGGCAATCCAAGAATAAATTCATTAAAAAAATTACATGGTCAATCAGATGCGAAGTTTTACAATTTGTGTAATGCCATCACATGATATTCTTAGAGGCATGGGAGTGAAGCCATGAAATTCAAGTTGGAGAGGATTCAAGAAACAGTTGTGAATCAAGTCTACTGAAGGGGGGCAGAGCTCGGTCTGAACTCGGTCCCTGGCCGAGTTCGGGCCGAACTCGGTGTGGTATTCCAGAACCTTTGAACAGAACTCGGTCCCAGTTCGGTGTCGACAGCGGCTGCTCCTGTTTTGGAGTTTTTATGTTATATTTTGGACCGTTTGATGCTAGTGGACGGCTGAATCTTATGGTTGGCTATTTTTAGGGTTTTCTAACCATAAACTAGGTTTCTCATCCTATAAATAGGAAGGAGGGTGGAGGCACAAAGTATAAGCACAAGTTAGAGATTCGGGGTGCTCGTCTACAGAAAATCTAAGAGAAAGCATGTGCTTTGCTCTTAGGACTTCGCTATCCAAGATAGAAGGAAGAAGGAGATCTAATCAAGGAGTCCTCAACTTCGGTTAGGAATATTGCTACGGGTTGGTGAGTGATTTTAATTATAATCTTCTGCTTTTCTTCTTGAGTGTTGTGAGGGGGTTGAACCTATTAGGGCAAAGGGTTTCAACATTCATTTTTTGCAATCTTGTAATTTTACCTGAGTTATAAAGGTTAGAATTTGTCCAGGTGACGTAGTCACCGCCATATACTTGTCTTCATCTGTGCTTGGTGTTCGAAGATTGGTTGGTCATCTCAGGTGGGTTGGCAAAACGCTTCCGCAATGCACCCAACACGTGGTATCAGAGCGCACGTGTTCCCAATACGTAGTATCAGAGCCAGGTTCTTCTCGAGAGGAAAGGTGCAACTATATCTATGGAGCAGATGAACACTCGTATGATCACCCTCACAGGAGTAAACTGGGCAATTTGGAAGCTAAGGATGGAGTATCTACTCAGGTGCAAGGACTTGCATGGTCTGTTAGGGGGAGACAATGCAAAACCGAGGATAAAGGTGCTGATGACTAAAAATGACTAGATCGGAAGGCTGTTGTATTCATCCACCAATGGCTGGCGACTCGGTATTTCACCACGTGTCCATGGAGAGTTCGGCAAAAGCATTGTGGGAGAAGCTGTATTCGTTGTACGAAAGAAAGACGGTTGGCAACAAGGCATTTCTGATTCGCTAACTAGTCAACTCGAAGTACACGGAGGGTGCACCGGTGGCACAACATCTGAACGAGGTTCAGGGCATCATCAATCAGCTGTCTGCGATAAAGATGGTGATTGAGGATGAGCTTCAGGCCCTTTTGCTTTTGAGTTCTCTGCTGGAAAGCTGGGAGACGTAGGTGATGTCGGTGAGCAACTTCGCTCCTGATGGAGTTGTCACAATGGAGGCAGTCAAAAGCAGCCAATTGAACGAGGAGATCCGGCGTAAGAAAGTGGAATCGTCGCAGGAGTCCGCTCTGGTAGCTTCCTACGGGAAGGGAAGACCCAAGTCACAGGCGAGAAAAATGGGAAGTTCTCGGGATCTTGCGATTGTGGACCGCAAGGAGGACTGCTATCACTGTGCCGAAAGGGTTCATATCAAGAGAAATTGCATAAAGCTCAAACCTGAGAAGGCCAAAGGTAAGGATGATCAGAAGAATCTCACGGCTATGGGAGATCTCATCATCGTAGTAACCGACACAGAGGAACCTTGTGGCATGTGGCATGATGACGACTGGGTCATGGACACGGGGATGTCGTATCACGCCACTCCATATAGGAGGATCTTCACGTCATACAGCGGTGGCAGGTTTGGATGTGTGAAGATGGGAACAAGAAGATGACTGCAGTTGTAGGCATCGGTGATATGCACTTGACAACGGAGCTTGGTGAGAAGCTCGTTCTCAAGGATGTGCGATATATACCGAGTTTGAGCTACAACTTGGTTTCGGTAGGGAGGCTGGCGGATGATGGCTATTGCAGTTTGTTTGGGGGACAAAGATTGGATGCTTACGAAGGGTTCCTAGCAGCTGGCTTGAGGAGATTTGTGTTGTGGCATGTACAGGCTCACGCCACTGAGGTGTACAGGCAGGCCACAGCCACCGGATGGAGGCTCGGGGGGTATTCGACAGGAGGTGGATCGTCAAAAACTTGTCTTGGAGGGGCTTCGAGATACTTTAAGGGATACAGAGGATTCGGTTCGTCGAGACAAAGCAACGAATGATGATGAGTCAAAGATTGAGGGTCAGTCTGTCGGTCCTATGACAACTGGTCAGTCTCTAGGTGGGGGTTGTTCTACGGATCTGGTTTTGGTGACTGGTGGTTTGCCAAAACTTCACGGAGCGACATTGGTTTTAACAGTTCGAGGCCAAGGAGGAGATCAAGGTTTGCAGCAAACTCAATCTGAGGCAGGAGTATCACCATTCACACAGTTCAGGGGAAGCTGTGGGTCATTGACAGCATGCACAGTGCGTTATGTTCTGCTTGAGGACGCATGTGTATGGGGGAGCTTCAAGTTCGGATATGAAGGTGGACAGATTCAGGAGTTCGAATCTTGGGAGAATTGTACCGTCCATTTGGTTGGGCCAGCCAAGGGTGAAGAAGCTCGTCGGAACGTTAACACGTTTTGGTGGAAGACAGGAGTCAGGGACATGCGGCCAAGACTCACGGTGAGCTGATCGTCAGGGACTTCGGTCTTAGCTGTGTCATCGATATCGGCAGGATCCCAGTAGTACAGGAGGTGCTACGCATGGCAGCTAGCGTTGACGTGACGGTCGATGAGCTGGAGATGACGGAAGATACAAAGCAACTCGGGGATCGGAGATCGGTGGCATGGGGGAGCAGGATTTCTGTCGCGGGGCGACAAGCATGGAGTCTAGTTGAGGAGCCATGGAGCCAACACCTCTCATCAGACTAGAGGGAGAGATTATTGGGAATCAAGTCTGCTGAAGGGGGCAGAGTTCGGTCCGAACTCGGTCCCTGGCCGAGTTCGGGATGAATTCGGTGTGGTGTTCCAGAACCTTTGAACCGAACTCGGTCCGAGTTCGGTGTCGGCGGTGGCTGCTCGGATTTTGGAATTTTTATGTTATATTTTGGACTGTTCCTAGTGGACGGCTGGATCTTATGGTTGGCTATTTTTAGGGTTTCCTAAACCTAAAATAGGTTTCTCATCCTATAAATAGGGAGGAGGGTGGAGGCACAAAGTATAAGCACAAGCTGGAGATTCGGGGTGCTCGTCCACAGAAAATCGAAGAGAAAGTCCGTGCTTTGCTCTTAGGACTTCGTCATCTAAGACAGAAGGAAAAATAAGATCTAATCGAGAAGTCCTCAACTTCGGTTAGGGAGATTGCTACGGGTTGGTGAGTGATTTCAATTGTAATTTTCTGCTTTTCTTCTTGAGTGTGGTGAGAAAATTGAACCTATTAGGACAAAGGGTTTCAACATTAGTTTTTTGCAATCTTGTAATTTCATCTGAGTTATAAATGTTAGGATTTGTCCAGGTAACGTAGTCACCGCCATATACTTGTCTTCATCTGTGCTTGGTGTTCGTAGATTGGTTGGTCATCTTAAGTGTGTTGGCAAAACGCTTCCACAACACGCTCAACACTTGGTATCAGAACGCACGTGTTCCCAACAAAAACTTATCTGAGATTGCCTTTTAGAAACTTCTTCCTACTATGAGGTTCCTTGCTTACACATCATTTATCTTGTCGTCGAAGTCATCATAACTGCTGAGGCCTCTGGAACTGCCGGTCTTACAAGTAGTGCAAAAATTTGTTGAACCGTTAATAATGCTGATATTGTCGCTTCCTTTTGCATCACTAACTGTTGGTGCCTCTGGTGTTGTTTGTACTAGTATCATCACCTTTGTGACTGTGGTTGATAACCCACCTTCTGAATCGAGCTTATGAAATTCTGAGCTGGGCCTTCTCTTATCAACTTCCTCCTGGCGGAAATCCATTATGGTATTCTCCCTTTGTTGAGTCAGTTTATGTAGATAACCCTAATCATTTGAGGGTGGATTGTTCTTCCATAATTGGGTTATGCCCTTGGTATACTTATGGCCTACTTCTGACTTCTTTATCGAATGTATCCTACATAGTCAAAAATCATGTGCGACACGAAGTTGACTTGTTGTTGCTGGTAGTTCAAGTTCCTGGAATTCAATAGGTCCTTCTATTGAGATGGAAATAATTTTCTTTTCTGTCCATTTTTTTGCTTCCAGTCTTTCTTAGATACTTCCTTGTCTCAGACTGCCGCTAATTGAATGAATAATTCCCTTAAGTATGCATAACCCCTGCCAATAAATTATAGTAAAACCTTTGAATTTTGCTCTGCTCTAGTGCTACCATGATGAGATCCATTGGAGCACTAATCTGGTCAAAATACTCATGTTGTGTCATCTTCCCATTCAAGGGAAGTAAATTGCTGCTCAATCTCTATTATGATCCCTTGTTAGAAGAACTCATTTTTGCACTACTCTCTGAATAATGCTTCACCATAAAAATGAGTGTATCCATAATCACTTTATACCACTAACCATCATCTAGATATTTGGTTAAAAAGCCGAACCATTAGAGATCACTATCCTACCACTCACTTATTGGGGGTTCTTACATTCTTGAGTCTCCTCTCTTTCTGCAAAGGTTTCCTTAACACTGGGGTTCTAACATTCTTGAGCCTCTTTATCTTTCTGCAAAGGTTTCCTTAACACTAGTACTAAGAAATGGTCATGAAGTTCAAACCAAACTATTATTGACTTCTGATGTTGTATATTTTCTCTTTTTCATCGTCACATTTGCCATTTAAATCCTTTCCATATCTTGTAGTTCACGGTCTTCTTTTCCACCACAACCTACTAGTCCATTCAAGATTCGCATCCCTTGGTAGGAAGTCTTCTACCGAATCATTCCAATTAATACGAACTTCCATCACATGACGACGAAGATAAACCACCAAGCACAAATATCCGTTACTCTGAACAAGAGAAGCCAAACGGTAGGAGAGGTCAATGAAGGAATAATCGAAGGGTAAATAGGAAGTCTAAGAACGATAAGACAACAATAAAGTTTTAAAATAACAGGTGGATTATGGATTGAGATCTTATTTCTTATAATCCTATTGCATGCTCACTCGCTACAGTAACAGTAACCGAAGCACGTAATCGAAGCAATACACTCGACCAACATAGGCCACTACTTTCTCGTATGTTAATAAATGAAATAAAAATTTATACAATGTAATAAAAAACAAATTTGTGTATAAATTTAATAATAATGTAGGGAGGACCCACATCGGAAGACGAATCTAAAACATTAATCATAAATAAGGAGAAAAATGCAAGTTGCAGCAGTTTACATACCTCACCATATCTGTGATGCTGATGAATAGTATGTTTGCATCAAAATAATTTAAAGGTTTGAATTTCATTACATAGATTACCAAGTGATGAGTCTGAAAATATACTGACAATAAGTAGAGAAATATTGCCAGTTATCTCGCAGTATGAATCCAGTTGACGAGACGAAGAACTTCAACCAACCACATGAGAAGCATGAGTTGCAGCAGTTTACATACCTCACCACATCTGTGATGCTGATGAATAGTATGTTTGCATCAAAATAATTTAAAGGTTTGAATTTCATTACATAGATTACCAAGTAATGAGTCCGAAAATAAACTGACAATAAGTAGAGAAATATTGCCAGTTATCTCGCAGTATGAATCCAGTTGACGAGACGAAGAACTTTAACCAGCCACATGAGGAGCATGATTAACAAACCATATTTTGATTGTAGGACATAATCCTTGTTCGCAAATTTACTTATACAACCACTTTAACTGATTGTTTAGCGTAAGAAGCACACAATTAAGCACACTAGGCGATCAACCCCAAGCTGAATTCCCATAATTTCTTTGCTAGCTCTGGATCTTTTGCTTTGTCACTCGGTTCCACTATATTGCAGTCGCTTAAATACTTTCCACTCACCCCTTTCATTTGTGGGTGCAGTGCCACGTAGCATGTTGTTGCTGCTCCCTGTTGAGAAAAGGTAGAGGTTATTAAGCAAAATAATAGCTTGTATGATCCTAGATTTATAATTATCTCAGTAGGGATAAAGACAGAGGAAGCAGATGCCAATCCAAGCCTGCAATATGGTGATAAGTTGTACACTTAATTGGACAATTATCAAAATGATTGTAGAAAGTTGTACACTTAAATTGGAGAATCAGTATGTATGTATGTATCTGTACAAAGATTCTTTTTGGGTATGATATCATATGCACATGTAATGTTATATGGGAAGATCCTAACCGGCAAAAAATCACTGGATAAGCGAGATTAATACTAAATAAGATTACAATAAGGTTACAAGACTTTACAAGATCGCTACAACTTCGTAACCCACAAGACTAGAGAAAGTATAGAAATATAACTCAAGAAATCTCCATAGATTACATCCAAGAACATCTGAGAAATCCAATTTCTCTTTTCTTGAACCTCTCTATTTCTTCTTTATTTCTCTCTCTCAACCTATTGGTGCCTACCCAACACTTTTCTTTGAGCACAATCAATCTAGAAGGAACTCTAAGCGTTTTATATAGTATGTCATGTCTCCATATATAAAAATTCAATCCAAAGTATACATAACATCGGTTTCCATAACTAGGTAGGACTAAAAATTTGTTCCAATCCTAACAATCACCACATTGAATCATATTCACCATCAAATTCAACAAGCATCTAGCAACCTCCATTCTTCATTCTTTAAACAGCGCTCTCGATCTAACGAGCCACCCCCTCCCTAGGGCACTAGTCGTCTAGTTACAAGTCAACTCTGAACTCGAACTTGGTCGAATTCGTGCTTCATCTCTGCAACATTGCTCACTTCAGAGCATTCTGAAATCACCATCGTCACACCTGGATCAATTACAAATCTAACTCGCCGTCCTCGACTCACAAAAGATTGATCCACTACAAATGAACCATCCCGAATATCCAGTCATTTCTCTACATAAATCATAAGAGCACTATGTCGAAGAGTCTCCTCCCAGCTGGTAAATATTATCGTACTTCTCTCCCTTCATGAGCTCGGTGCAACCACATGTCACCCCTAGAACTCCTCCTACTGAAAATCGACAAACCGCATAGTCTAATGCACCCAAAGATATAAGATTCTTGCGCATCTTTGGTAAGTATCGTACCCCACCAAGCACGCGCACTATGCTATTATGCATCTTAATATCTATTCTCTTTAGTGACACTCTCGCCAATTGAGTCATATGACCCAAGCGAACAGTACCAATCTTCTTATGCCAAAAAATAAAGCAAGACGCATTCGAGAAAATATCTAGCATATTACTAGAATCTAATAACTAGGAGTAGCTTCCTTTCCTTGGAAGACCTTGAACAGATCGTCCAAACAGTTACAACCTGCTTCCGCAACCAAAGTCGTAATTCTGAAATCTTTCTTCACCACATGTTGCAAACATTTTCTTCTAATGTGGTCATTCTCTTTGCAGTGGGTAACAATGCTACTATTCTTCTTCAAATCCAATCGAGATCGTGTAAAAGCATTCTTTCACTTCCATCATTGCCCATCATTTGCTCACCCCAAGAAGCAGGAATATTTTCTGACGATATCCAGCTCCAACATATCCTTCTTATACAAGAGCGTCGTCACAATGTGCTTGTACAAAGTAAGAAGCGAGGCAAGAAGCACAAGGTTTATGTCTTCTTCCTCCATCTTGACACCGACAGTGATGAGTTGGCTCAAGGTTCTATTAAACACATTAAGTGTTACAAGAAATTTTACCCTTCCTTCATTCTCAAACTGTACAACTCCTGCTTCAAGAAAAAAAAAACTTCCCTGGAAGGCTCCTTACGAGATACCTCTCCAACTTCTCCCAAAGTGCCATAGTCGCAATGACACGTTATTTACTAAACATAATTTGATGATGCTAGTAGCACGCATCTCCATCTCCTCCCACTCCACATCCTTCATCCTCTCCGGCTTCTTGGAACTTTCCAATAAGACTTTGCAAGGTCTTGTTGCACCAAAAGATCTTTGACCCTTCTCTGCCACAGCCCTAATTTCCCTTTGCTGCCAAACTTATTCACATCGAAACATACGAACATTGTTGTAGACTTCGTTGTCATTGTTGATCTTATGGGTCTTCAACCAAACCTCTGATACCACTTTATTGGAAATAAAAGCGGAAATTATTCCCCAAGATAGACGCCCACGACGAATAGACACCTACAAACCTGAACACGATGACCATCTTTTGCAGAACATAAAAATTACAAGATACAAGACAAACACGCAAGAATATTAGTGGAAAGTCCTAACTGCTAAAAACCACTGAGAAAATGAGATCACTTCTAAATAAGGTTATAATGCTTTACAATATAGCTACAACTTTGTAACCCACAATGCTAGAGAAAGTACACAAAGATGACCAAGAAATCCCAAGAGATCACAACCAAGAAGATCGAGAAACCCAATGCCTCTCTTTTTTGACCTCTCTATTTATTCTTTCTTTCTTTCTTTCTTTCTTTGTCTCAAGGTATTGGTGGCTACCTTCAATGTAGCATAACTAGTGTTGATTTCAAAATATCATAATCAAACTAGTGTGAGCTTCCTGGTAATGTAAAAATTCTGTAACAAACACTAGAACTATATATTCCCAGACATGCAAAATTTATATCATACACATGAATGCAAGATTCCTAAGAAACACATATCTGGGAATGCGATTCATAACGGGGATGTTGCATTTCATGCACCAGATGCAGCCTCCATGTGTGTTTATGAAGTAAAAAAATAGGCATAATAATCTTCTAATCCGGATAAAGTTCAACTCACCTGCTGGACATTTTTCAGCACTAGCCTCCCAACAGTGCGAGAAAGTACTGCATTAAACAAAAAGATGCAACTCAATCTCTTGCTTTCAATTTTGGTCTCCCATACACAAAATGCTTAACATAATTGTAACATCTAATGAACTGAATGATTCAACAGTAATAATAAGAAGAATATCCAAAATGTATGTTGGCTCAAGCAGCACTTACACTGATGTTATAGTAGTTTAAACAGTAGTGTTTTCAATGAGTTTAATGTGCAATCTTTAACACTGCCTAGCGCTTTGAGGCAACAAATGGAACATAAGGGTATCTGATTAGACGTGCATTCTTCGGATAAACCACAAAAGAGAATGTTTTGTCACCAATTTGACCAGATGTCAAGACCTATTAAATTCAGATATCTCAAAGATTATGTAGCCTCATCATATTATTTATGCTGCAATCAATGGTCTATTTCAAGAAATTGTACACTCCAAAATGAGTGCATAATGACAATTACAACCTAGGAAGCACGTA
The DNA here is from genome assembly GCA_036927795.1 of Iris macrosiphon. Taxonomy (NCBI): domain Eukaryota; kingdom Viridiplantae; phylum Streptophyta; class Magnoliopsida; order Asparagales; family Iridaceae; genus Iris; species Iris macrosiphon. The sequence continues at coordinate 36,900,620 of JAYESA010000012.1, forward strand.
CACTCTAAAAAAGAGTTCCGTGTCGTTTTGGTCACATTAGATGCAACCCGGACACCAAAATACACTACACACACTACTCTTATATTTAAGGGCACTCAAAACTTCATTAAGTGCAATTTGGAATACGAAAAACCCTTGGTATAGAAGTTCATCGAGAAATGAAGGTTGAAAAGTTTTGGCCATCCCAAAGGAAGTATATAGAGAAGGTGCTAGAGAGATTCAACATAAAGGACTCTAGACAAGTGAGCACGATCGTCGGTCATTTCAAGATATCCTCTAAAGAGTGTCCTAAATCAGAGGAGGAGAAGGATAAGATACCTCGAGTTCCTATGTGAGTGTGGTGGGATCATTGATGTATGCTATGGTGTACCCGTCGTAATTTATCATATACGGTCAATTTGGTAGATTTATTAGGAAATCATAAATTGGATACATCGGCATCGTAAGGGCTATAAAGATATTAATTTGTTGTTTAACAAGTCAGAACATGAATGAGCCAATTGTAGGGGTATGTGGATGCTGATTACGTTTGAGACTTAGATATGAGAAGATCAACTATGGACTATATATACTGGCAATTCTCCAGATAGTTCGAAGTCTACAATTCAAGATATCGTGATGCTTTCCACTACAAAATCAAAATATAAGACAACAATCGAGATATTGAAAGAGGCAAATGTGATTAAGAGGCCTTAGTGAGTTTAGGTTTGAGAAGGTATACATTCGGGTATTTTGTGATAGTTAAAGCGTGATTCATCTCGCGAAAAATTCAATATACCACAATCGGACGGAACACATCGACATGCAGTATCACAAGATATAGGAGTGGTGCAAAAAGGACAAGATATAGGAGTGGTGCAAAAAGGAGATTGATCTTTTGATGAACGATACTAAGGTAAGCTTGGCGGACATTATAACAAAGGTATTCCTATAGAGAAGTTCAAGTCCTTGACTTCTATTCGAGTACTTCGGTTGGAGGAATATTCTTGGTCTCGGTAGGAAAGTCGTGACAGTTTCGTAGTTCTTGAAAAAGACCGTACTAATGACCGTATCTCAATCTTGGACAAGACTATGACACTAGTTAGTTTCTTGGTTCTAGCTAAAGACCGTATCGATGAGGGGAAAAAAATTAAAGTGGGAGCTTAAGTTAAAAGAGCACAGAGTATCGACATCATTCTCATAGTTGAATAATGAGCCAAGGTGTAGATTGTTGTATATATCTCGTGTTCAACTACGGAGTGTTATAGGTGTCATCCGATGATCGAAGAAGCCCGGAAGGAGATGAAGAAGCGATACGGGGCTCAACAGAGCCAAGTAGTATCATAGCGATATACCGATGCCGGTATACATACATAGTGCATTTTTATTACAACATTTTCATTCCAAAATTTGGGCATAATTTTGTGCTTACTAAGCAAATATGCGGTATACCGACAACATACTTTCAGTATGTTGATTGCTCAGGTTCAAGTTGAAAACTAGAATGGTTCAGATTTGATGAGCTAGCTTCTACAATACAGATTGCTTCTGACTTTAGGAATGTTGGGGATCCTATTTAGGGTCTCCTAACTCCTTGAGCCCAGGGTTGGCTGAGCTTGAAACTGAAGGAGGCTTTGTAAGAGAAAGTTCTTGAAGGCTATTAAAGGAATCTAGAGAGGTTGAAGGAGAGCTCATTGGAGATCTCGTAAGCAAAGGATTTTGCATTATGGTTTGTGTGTGTAAAATCCTAGTAAGAAATTCTTCTTGTTAATTCGATAAAGTTTTCTCTCCAGTTATCCCGTGAAATAGGTTGAGCTTGACCGAACCACGTTAACTATTGTGTGTTTGGCCTTAATTGTTATTGTTCGGATTACTACGTCTTGTTAGTGTGTGTGTACTTCCGCGTGTGGACAATAGGTTCATTTGTTTGTGAACACTCTTTATTGGTAAGAAATCTACCTCTGCAGTTTTGCCTAGTGGAGGACGAGGTACAGGACGCAGTGGTGACCATGATACTTTGGTCTCATTAAAATGCCAATTTTTTTTGCAATGGGTGTCATATGGGTTTATTGGACTTTAATATGCCATGAATTCTAAATGATTATACATGAATATAAAATGCAGAAAATTGGAGAAGTATTGCTAGATAACAAGCATAAATTTGATTATTTTTATATGAGATACTGCTTCGTCATGAATCAGCCCCTTTACTATTATTCTGATGCATGGGAAAATAAAATATTCCCTCATAGCCAAGTAATATTATGCATCTTTCAGGATTCCATAACGGGACTCTATTTATAAAGCAATCATCGGGTCAAAATCAATGCTTAGGAGTTTGACAATATATATATATATATATATATATATATATATATATATATAGAATAATCAAGGTTGTAAAAGGCACTAGGCGCTAGTTGGGCACCAGGCGCTAGCCCTCCTAGGTGGTCAAAAAAAATCTGTTGAAAATTGTAGCAATTGTCCATAAAACCAAAAAACCTGCATAGTCAGGAGCGGGCGCCTAGGCAGACATCGAGTAGGTACTGGGTGCCTAGACACTGCCTAGAACCAACTTTTAGAACATTGAGAATAATAAAAGCACAAAGAAATTAAAGTTTTTTGCAATATGTTAACACAAGTCAACGTAAGATAATAAGCACTTTACCATCTATAAAACTGTGGTAACGCAGGAGATTCGTGACAATTGCTCCAGGATGAACAGAATTGGATGTAATTTCTATTTCTTCTTCCTGTTTCAAACCAAGAGAATCAGCGAAATATTCAATGGTACCATATATAATATTAGTTAAGATTTGAAAATGACGACGACAATAGCAAATAACAAACATATACAATATATAGCTAGGAATCCAGTCAAACATTACTAAAATGGCGTCCAAGTGCCATAAGCCTCCCGCTTACGCATTGTCTGGGAAGGGTCAAGATCTATGCAGCATTAACCCCATATATATGGAGAGGCTGCTTACGTGACTCGAACATGCATACTCCAAGATGTCTCAAGTCAAACATTACTAAGAACCATTATAAATTGTAGACCGCAACCAGTCGTTTTTGTACAAGATATTTGTCTATGTAACTGTCATATTGAAGTAGGCTAGCAGAGAATGAACATGGCATAGTTCGTTTTATTGTGGTGATAGATCCAACAGTTAAAATTTTCATATAGATCAACAAGCTATAGGGCAAATCTCTTATAAATGTAAGGTTTTCCCTTGATAACCCATACTATTCTTATAGAGAGAAACGCGCTTTCCCATCTTCCTTCTTAACCTGAAACGAAATGACTGAGGAGAGGTTCCTCTTTGAGGGTACTCCCGGGACGATTTTTACCCCATCCTACTCCTCCACCCTAACCTAAAATCCGCCAAAGTAAGCGCGCGTCCCACTCCGGACAAGCACCCACCTTTATTTTATGGAATAACCTACGCTTGCAGCATGTATTATTTCGATCTAAAGGAAAATGATGGTTTTGGTTTACTAGAACAATCGGCATATTCTTTCGGCTCGGCGGAAACCAAATTACATATTAAATAGAATACAAAAGGACAATCTGCCAGGGGTAAACCCATGCACACTAAACAGGACATACTTGAACAAGACACAATTATCAAGAGTAGACAAGCTAAGCCAGTTGTGCAAAGCTTCCCTTGCGGGCTACTATTGCTTGAATGTGTCCCTCAATAATATCATGGGAGCATCTCTATACTTCATTTGTCTAGATCCATTGTAACATTAATTATACATTAAAGTACTCATTTACTCCAGATACTAGTGAACTTGTCCAATATTAAGTGTTTTAAGAAAACGTAGATCCAAGCTACCCCATTTCTTGGACAGTGAACTCATGAGGTAAAAAGTAGATCCTAGATACTATATATACAGCCTTTATGTCTTGGTATTCTTGATACCGTTTAAGAATGATTACACATAATGGCCTGCTCGGTTAGCTTCAATTTCAAGTCCAGGAACTGATGGAGATTCACAGTCCAGTTTGAGCACAAAGTTTTTGGGTACCTTAAATTGGACATCAGTAATTCCTTGGATTTACGCTTTGATTGACAAGGAACTTTATGTATTCATAAAGTTTCAATTTCATGCATTTGTGCAGCTTGAATTGTACTAAATACCTGGAATAATCACATTCTAACAACTAATCTTGCGGAAGATGCAGCCATTATTATGAATAAAATTAATGTATAGATAAAGGGCTCCTATAGGAATAACTTAGTAATGGCTAATTGGGGCCTAACCATGACCTAAGGGTCCTGATCTTGAGAGGTAAGTTCTTCTGAACATATATACAATTAACCTTTCTGCACACAGGCACATACAAAATGTATGTATCAATTTATGTAATGGTTGGATTTTGGAAGAAAGTTGGTGGTGGAACAATAAGTCCAAAGGGTAATTAAGGCAAAAAAAAAAAGTAGTTACCTATAAACATTAGCAAAAGTGTAAAATAAAATTTATGAAATATATAAACTAGCAAAGAAGCTAAGAAAATAGTTAGTGAAACTAAATCTAAGGCCTATGATTAGATTAGAAACTGAGGGGGGAGAAAAAAGATATTTATATGCTTGCTAAGAGAGAGATTTACGTAATATTAAATGTATCAAGAGCGAAGATAAAAAAAAATGATACTAAGGAGAGGTGGAGTTATTTTTCACATGTTATTTAAAGAGAGCAATCTAGACAAGCTGAATTTAGATAAGTTAGTTCACGATATGTCGTATCACTATTGGTCACAAAATTAGCATTTCTAAAGTTAAGGATGTTTTAAAGAACTAGTATTATAGTACCCATATATAAAAGAGAGACAGAATTGTAACATAGCTTATGTGTCACCATGAAGCTATGGAAGAGAGTAATTAAATAAATACTAAAAAAGAAAGTAAGAGTTTTAGAGATATAATTTAGTTTTATACTAAGATCTCATATTCAAGTCATTTACTTGTTAAGAAGATTAATGAAAATATTTAGAGAGAAAAAGAAAAATCTACATATGATATACATTAAATTAGAAAAATGTTATGATAGAGTTCCTAGGGAGTTATGGTGATGGACTTTGGAAATGAAATAGGTTCCTACTTCCTAGTGGCTATATTTATTTTAGAATATTAAGCATATGCATGAAGTCATAACAACGTTTGAGGTGTTTGAGGTCATATCAAACCATTTCTTATTATTGTTTGCTTATATTATGGATCAACATTAAGTCCATATTTTCTTGTGCTAGTTATAAACCAAATGACTAGACATACCCAGAAGTAGGTTTCTTAGAGAGATTTTGGAATCCAAGGATTTTAAAATTAGTAAGACAAAAACAGAGCATATAAAATGTAACTTCAACAAAAATAGAAAGAGAAATGAGAGAAGAGTACATATAGATGGACAAGAGATACCGAAGAGGAGTAATATTTTTGGCATTGAGGATCAATCATTCATTATGACGGAAAAAATGAAAATGATGTCATGTATAGAATTAAATCATAATGGTTGAAATAGAGTGCTTATGTTGTGATTGGAAGATACCTTTGAAAGATTCCATAAGACTGTAAGACCAACCATGTTTTATAGATCAAAGTGTTGGATAATTAAGAAATATGTGCAAAAAAATAGTATAACAGAAATGAAAATGCAAAGATGTATGAGTGACAATACATTGAAAAATATGATAAGAAATATATGTTCTTGGGAAGTTAGCAGTAGCTAAGGGAGGAGCTACATGGTAGCAATTGGGGTCCACTACCCACACAATTTTTTTTTAATTACTAATATAAAAAAATTATGTATTTTTTTTGTTCTTAAGGTCTGCCCCACAGCCTAAGGAAAAGAATAAAACTAGAGCCAAGGCTAGAGCCAAGTTTATGTTATAGACTTTTCGCTCCCACGGAGCAGAAGGTCTAGCTCTGCACCTTACGGTAGCGTCCATTGATGATAAGATGAGATAAAATCGTCTTAGCTGGTTTGGACATATGCAACCTAGATCAATAGATACTCCCCTAAGGAAGGGCAATAAGATGGTAGTAGAAGCCGTGTCGTTAGGAAAAAAATATAGGCGTAAACAAAGATGGATTGAAGTTTTAAGGAAGGATATGATTTTGAAGAAGGATATGTTTTTCATTAGTGTTACTGAGGACATGATCCTTAACGGAGACGAATGAGAGAGATTTAAACAACCTATCCCAAAATCAAAAATTACGATAAAGGCTTTTTTGTTGTTGTTGTCGTTGTGTGTTAGTGTATTACTCTTAAACAACATAAAAGGATCCCATGACTTCTTTTTGGTTGGTCATCTCTTTAAATACTCTTTTTATCACATGCATACTTTAAAGAAGTATATTTACTCAACGAAACAAAGGGTCAGAGTGGGTGATTGGGTCCCATAGGACGGAGTCGACTAGGTTTTAGAATAGAATACTAGACATTTTGGTTCACATGAATCTCACCCATTCAACCATCATTTTGAGTTGGGTTCGGTTAGTGTAGGTTGGTTGGATTGAGAGAAGTATATTAGTACAAGTTCTTTTAAGTCTTGATGTTAGCAAAGTGCATTCCTTGTTTATTTCTCAAATGCATGGCACATGTATTAATCTTGTGGTTGCATTATGTATACTAGTATATATGCACGTATATACTTGGGAAGATCAAACAAAAGTCTTTTAATTTTTTTACTAAGTGAAAAAGAGCAAAATCACTTAATTTTTACTACATGGGAAGAGAACCTTCTTAATTTTTTTAAAATACGTAATTACCTAACTACCCATGTTAAATTTAATAAACAATTTTAATTAGTAAATATAGATATGAGCACTTTTGGAATAAAAAAATTCACGGTGAAGCTTCAATGTTTGTTATTATATAGTAGTATAAATATATTGTTAATCTTGTGTAAGAAAAAAAATCTACTGCTCAGAATGGATAGTGTATACACAAACAGTCGCGCAAAGAACACAGATGCCATGTCCTACACTTCATATACTGACAGTTTAACGACAGCTCATGGCGTGGACTCTATATATAATATAACATAGTATATTAATAAACAAGCATATTTATTCCGTTCCACAATTCAACTTAAAAGTCCTTGGGCCTTCTGTCAGAATGTGCAGCATCATGTTGATAAAGAGGGGTTATTGGTTTTCCCAAGTCCTGTTTCAGACACATCTGGTAAGGATGTTTGAACATCCTGATTTAGGTGTCATCTACTTCATGACAGAAAAAAAATGCTAGAACTTGGATATCAAGAGCTGATCTAATAGATATTATAGTCTGTCTGATACAGCTTCAACTATAAACCCTAATTAAATGTAAATTGTAGAACTGGGAATACCTTCAAGCGCCTACAAAGCTCATTAGCATGCAATATGTTAGAAAGCTTTGATTGCCCATATGCGTAGATACTGTTATATCTGCAAGTGAAAGGTTAAATTAAGATATAAATAATGTCTTGGCATCATTTTATGACATGTCAATTATATACTTCGGCATAATGCAATAATATATGTTTTTGACATACCCTGACGTATCATTGATCTTATCAAAACGGATCCCTTCACTATAGGTAAATGAGTGTCCCGTCGATGATAGATTGACAATTCTTCCCTCTATTTTACTCTTACGAGATGTATTCTTCATGTTCTCTAGCAGAAGATGTGTTAAGAGGAAATGACCTGCAAATATTAAAAATGTTAGACTTCTTACTAGCTGTTTTTGATGTTTTGGTCGTAAGTCTACTTCTACAACAGTGAAGACTTATGAAACTTATGTTACATTGCAGTACAATAAAAGTACCAGTCTACGTGAATAGTTGACAATCACTTCCAAACTAGAAATAGTGCACCACACTAATAAGAAAGGAAACAGTTCTTTTGATGTCACCGCAGCAAATAGAATACATACAACTTTCCTCCCTCCAATCAAATAAGGTAAAAATTTGCAGTTCTTAATTGATTATTATGACAGTAATATGGTCCTAAGTGTTACCCACCACATTAAAAGGATACTTTAAATTTAATAAACTAACTCCGCCACAGGCTTCAGAATGTAAGTATTACAGTTCTTACCTAGATGGTTTGTTGCAAATTGCAGCTCTATACCATCTTGTGAAAGTGTAAAAGGAGTAGCCATAACTCCTGCGTTGTTGCTTCCCAAAGTAAACAGATAAACAGTCAACTCTCTTAAACTCAATTAATTGGCTACATGGTATGCAACAGGAATTATTGGCAAATAGATGAACATGAAAAAGTAAAAGATTTATTGTGCTATCTTCTGTCTAGAAACATTTTCTTACATGAGTATATTCAGTGGAAGATTCAAAGAACTGAATTCGGAAGCAAACTTCCTCACTGACGCCATTGAGGCGAGATTCAGTTCCATGACATCGACTTTAGCAGATGAGACCTCCTTCAAAATTGCTTCTCTAACAGTGGTGCCAGCAGATAAATTCCTGACTCCCATGATTATGTGAACACCACGCAATGCAAGAACACGAGATGTTTCAGCGCCAATTCCACTCGATGCTCCTGCATTATGACAGTATACACTTAATAAACTACTGTACAGACATACTTAATAAGACTATTGTTAGGGTATTATTGTTATTTATTTTATGTGGGTACAATGAAGTAATTGTGGGTGTATTTATGATCGTGCATATTAATATAAATACACATGAGGTGTAACCTAGGGATTAAGCCATTGAACTCTCTTTTCTTATATTTTCTCTTCTCCTCTTCTGTTTCTCTCCTCTTCAAACTTCATTTAGTATCAGAGCAACTTAAAGATACTACAAATCTCATCCATGCATATTAAAAAAAATTGCCTATTTTTTGGGACGTTGTTTGATGATTGCGTTATTAGCCTGGTTTTCATGATTCGTTGTTCGTGGTCGTTTGTTTATGAGATCTAAAGTTTCTACATATCTTAATGTTCATGGTTGATAGTCGTTGTTGGTTGTGAGATTTAGGGTTTCTATAGATCATGTTGGTTGTTCGTTGTCGATTGTAGTTTATTGTGAGATCTAGGATTCCAGAGATTCATATTTTTGTTGCATTTGCAAGTATGGTGAGAACTAAATCTTCTGACGAATTTAATTGTGCTGGTGGTGGTAGTGGGAGTGGTCATCCTTTTACTGTTATTCATAATGATGAATTGGAAAAATCGATTACAGCGGTGAAACTCAATGGAACGAACTATCTTGCCTGGTCCAAGACTAACAAAGTAGTGTTGAGGGCGAATAAGTTGAAGTTTTTTACGGAAGAACCCCCGCCTGAAACGTTCGCCGAGTATGAGGATTGGATGAGTGTCGATGCATATGTTATGTCATGATTGTGGCATAGTATGGAGTCGCATATCGCCTCTAATGTTCAGTGGTGTGAATCCTATAAACAGATTTGGACGAATCATATTCGCAGAAGCGGAATGTGGTCCGTATCTATGAGTTGTATGAATTATTGTTTAATACAAAGCAGAATAGAAAACATGTGAATAAATATCTGGACTCAAAGAAAACTTTGTGGGAGGAACTGTTACAATATCATGTTACTACTGATTTGAAGAAAGCACATCGATATAAGGAAGAGTTTTATGTTTCACTTATCCTAGCCGGCTTGGATCCATCTCGAACCTTATAAGGCTCAGATCTTTGCATGAGAGCAGTTAACTATGGTGGCAAATACTCTCTCATTTCAATCTTTTCTTTCTAGCACAAAGTTTTGTGTCTTTTTTCTTAGTTACTAGTGCTGCTAGTCGTGGTAGTAGACGTGGTTGTGGACGTGGTGGTAGAGATGGTGGTCGTAGTTTTGGTCGAGGAGATGATCATGGTGGTAGAGACAATTATCGTGGTGGTGGTAGAGACAATTATCGTGGTGGTGGTGGTCATGGTCAACCACAAAAGTATAACTATTGTGGAATACTCGATCACATCGGAGACTACTGTTGGGACAAGTGGGGTAACCCAGAATATGCACATTAAGTACATGATAAAAATATATAGTCCCGGGTCACCACTTCGGCTCTTAGAAATGATGATTCTAGTTTCAATCAAACTTCAACTTCCGATACGTCATCTTAATTTGAACCGATCCTCCAAAAGTTGAACGCGCTTGCTAGTACCACCTCCTAACTTACTGCAACCATGGCACATATAGGTAATTATGCATTTGTGGCAACCCAGTAACTATCTACCTCTTGGGTCATTACCTCAAGAGCAAGTTCTCATATGTCTGTTATAAACTCTCTTTCATAATCGTAGTCCTATGAAACATAACACTATCTATCTCTTGGGTCTACTTGTCTTGTGTTTGAAAAATGTGTCATTCACCCTATTCAATCACTGTCATTAGATGATTCATTATGTGTCTAATTTTCTTTCAATTTACTATATGTAGCCAGCTAACCAGATCTCTTCAATGTTCTGTAACATTTTTTCCAATTGTTGTATTTTTTAGGATCTTAGAACGAAGAAGATTGGTTCGGAACATGAAAGATATGGGTTGTATTACGTGGATTTACCTAGAAAGACTTTCACTTCAGTTTCTACTTCTCTGTTGCGGTGGTATTATCATTTAGGCCATCTGTCTTTGACTAAGTTGTGTCAAATTGTTCCTACTTTGAGTCATATTTCTGTTTTTGAATGTGAGATTTGCCAGTTGGCAAGCATCACCGTAATCCTTTTTCTCGTTGTGTTCAGTCGTCAATTGCAGTCTTTTGAACTAGTTTATTCTGATATTTGGGATCTATCTAGAGTTAAAAGTCCAAAAAAATTTCAGTATTTTGTTATTTTTGTTTATGATTATTTAAAATAATTTAGTATTATTTATTGAAATAAAGATCTGAGTTTCCAAATGTGGTGTCTACCTTTTATAATGATGTCTATGTTCAGTTTCATAAACGCATCAAAATTTTGTGTTATGATAATGCTTTGGAGTATACTCAATCTTCTGTGAACACTTTTTGTGTTGATCATTGTATGATTCATCAAACCAGTTGTGTCTATACCTCTCAGTAAAATGGTATAGTTGAACATAAACATCGACACATTTTAGATATAGCTCAAACTCTCATGTTCATATGTATGTCCCTAGACTGTATTAGGAATATGTTATTCTTACTATATATTATCTAATTAATCACATGATATCATCTGTATTAAATAACCAAGTCTCATTCTCATTGCTCTAAAAAAAAGAAAATGCCTTTGTACCACAAAGAAATAACATCACATCTCTAATTATATTTCCTTACAGTGTACTTCATCTTTTCATGCATTTGTTGTTTTATTGTCTTTCATTTCCATTCCCAAAACTTATAAGTAGGCTATATCATCTTCTGATTGAAAAAATGTAATGGATAAGGATACATGTATTTTATATCAAAATAAGATTTGGAAGCTTACACCACTTTTCGTTGGGAAGCAACCAATGGGGTATAAATGGGTGTATGTTACTAAGTATCATCCGGATGGTTCAGTTGAGTGCCTCAAGGCGCGGTTAGTTGAAAAAGGATATACTCAGACATATGGTGTAGATTATATAGAAATTGTTTCTCCAGTGGCTCGGCTCATTTTAGTTCATATTCTTATCTCTATGGCGATTAATTGTCAATGACCTATGTATCAGCTGGACATAAAGAATGCTTTCTTGCATGGTGACTTACAGGAGAAGATTTATATAAATCAACTACCGGGGTATGTTGTGACTAGAAGTGGAAAACTCTTATGTCGATTGAAGAAAGCATTATATAGGCTGAAATAGTCACTTTGAACTTGGTTTGATAAGTTTAGTTCAATTCTCATTCGGTATGGGTTTCAGCACACCACATCAGATCATTCAGTATTTTTTCATTCTTCCTCGACAGGTGTTATCGTGTTGATTGTTTATGTTTATGACATCATTATACCTGGAAGTGATCATACTGGGATTGTAGACTTGAAACCTACCTTAATCATCAGTTTCATACTAAGGATTTGGATTTTCGATATTTTCTTGGAAACAAGTTTGCTCGATCTAAGAAGGGTGTCTATCTGTCGCAATCAAGTATGCTCTAGACTTGCTCTCAGAGACTAGGATGTTGGAGTGTCGGCAAATTGAGACTCATATGGATTATCATGACAAGCTTGATGTTGACAGGAAAGTGAGTTTTTGAGGATGTTTGATATTATACACGACTGGTTAGAAAGCTTATATATCTTACTATTACATGACCAGATATCACTTATGCAGTTGGAGTAGTTAGTTTATGCATGTCCCTAGACAACCATATTGGAAGGCTCTCTCTCGTATTCTACGATACTTGAAGGGTGCACTTGAAAATAGTTTGTTGTACAAACCTTCTCGGTTGCTCATAGTTATGGGGTTCAGTGATGTTGATTGGACATGCAGTCACAGTGATAGAAGGTCTACTTTCGACTATTGTATATTTGCGGATGACAATCTTTTGACATGACGTAATAAGAAGCAGAATGTTGTGGCTCATTCTAGTGCAGATATCGAGTACTGTACGATAGCTCATACAACTTCTGGGATGATATAAGTGCAATTTCTGCTTCATGAAATATGGATTATGGTTCATAGCTCTATGGAGATGTATTGTGACAACCAACCGACAATTTTTATCGCAAGTAACCTAATGTTTTATGAGCGCACTAAGCATATCAAGGTGAATTTTTATTTTGTTCGTGATTTGTAGTTGAAACAGATTTTTACTCCATATGTTCGGTCTGAGGATCAGTTAGGTGATATCCTTACCAACCACTTGCTCATTGTTTATTTTCTGATTTATGTAGCATGTTGGGCATATATGATCTCTATGCTAACTTGAGGGAGACTGTTAGAGTATTACTGTTATTTATCTTATGTGGGTACAATGAAGTAATTGTGTGTATATTTATCATTATGGATATTAATATAAATACACATGAGGTGCAAGTCCTTCACTCTCTTTTCTCATATTCTCAAAATTCACATGGATTTTCCTCTATTCCCGAGCTAGTGTCTCCTATCAACAATAATATTTCATTCAGATTCCAGGTGCTTCAACCACTCGAGCAACAATCTTTTACAAATATTGTCCTCAAATATATGTTATCCTACAGGGAATAGATCATTGATCGTTGTATTGAATAACTATGTAATTTAGGTTAATATGTTGGGAAAGAAGCACGGAAACCTTCCCCCAAAACTAGAGAGTACCTGCGAGAGAACCGAGCAATACAACGCACAAACCAAACACCAAACCACATAAAAAAATAATCCACACAGACAGAGAATTTTGACATGGAAAACCCTTGCAGAAAAAATCACGAGACGATCGGAGTCCAACCCTGAAGAACCTCCACTAATGGAATAAAGAGAATACACCAGCTCCTCCCGATCCAACACGGATCACCACAACACTTAGGAATAGAAAACAGATTACGCCACGAAGATAGAAGACAATAAGAAATTATCCAAAATGATCTCCTCCTCCGAAACGGTCTCAAATCCTTCTTTTTTCTTCCCAAAGTTGCAATGGCACTCTTGCCTCATTTTCTCCTCTTTCTTGAGATGATATGTTATGTTTTCTATTAGGAATTAGGGTTAGGAAAACCTAATATATACCCCATAATCCCGTAGCTAATTCTGGACCGTAGGATACGATCCCACAGTGTATAAAATACCTCTGAAATTTCGTTCATCCCGCCGACCGAACTCGGACCGACTTCGGTTTTGAGGTTCTGGAACACCACACCAAGTTCGGCCCGACTTCGGTTTTGAGGTTCTGGAACACGCCGAGTTCGGACCGAACTTTGTCTCCCCCTGTACAGCAGGGGCTCCTCCTTCCTCCCGAGTTTCTTCGACCTCTCGAATGGCTCTCGCCGCCTCCCCGAGCTTCTCTGACCACAGACGGCGCTCGTCGCACTCTGGGGTGTTCTCCACATAGGTTGGGAAACCCACCTACTCCAACAAATCTTCCCCTTCACAACTATGTGGAGGGGATCGTCATCCCGACGATCTGTCTGCAGTACTCAAACTTTTCCCATGGAAGAATCTTTGTGAACATATCTGCTCCGTTTGTTATCTGTATGAACATTCTCAAGCGCCGCTTCCTTCTTCTCAACAGCATCCCGTATCCAATTATACCGGGTCTCAATGCGACCGGCTATAAAATGTCTGGTTCTTCACAAGGTGAACACTTTTGAAGGATATTGCTCCTACTTTAGCCCAAAAGTACATCCCGTATCCAATTATACTGACTATCGCAAAGCAAAGGATATTGCTCCTACTTTAGCCCAATTTTTCTGCAACAGCTTCTTCATCCACAACAACTCTTTGCAAGCCTTCGTCGCCGCAATGTACTCTGTCTCTATCGTCAAGGCAACACACTTCTATAAACGCAGCTGCCACGACACTGCTCCACCAGCAAACATCATCACATAGCCCAAAGTCGATCGCCTCATGTCCACATCTCCAGCCATATCAGCGTCGGTATACCCAACCAGCTTCGGCTCATCGCCACCAAATGAAAGTCTCCAATCGGCAGTGCCCTCAAGATATCGTAGAATCCACTTGACCCCACTCCAATGTGCCCTTCCAGAATTGGAAGTATAGCTGCTGATTGTGCCGACTGCGTGAGCAATGTCTGGCCTCGTACATACCATAGCATACATAAGACTTCTCACGGCTGAGGCATATGGAACCCGCTCCATTTCTTTCTCGGTAGATGGACACTGCTCCTCAGTGAACTTAAAGTGAGCCGCAAGGGGGTTATTCACTTTCTTCGACCCGTCCATCCCTAAACGCTGAAGTACCCGGTGAATGTACTTCTTTTGGGACAAATGTAGCAGCTTGGTCTCTCTCGGCTGATCTCCATCCCAAGAATAGTCTTCGCTGCACCCAAATCCTTCATAGAGAAGGTCGCGCCCAGTTGACGCTTCAACTCTGCTATCATGGTGACATTTCGACCCACCAACAGCATGTCATCAACATAAAGCAACAAAATGATGAAATCATCCTCGGCGAAGTACCTCACAAAAACACAAAGATCCGACGTCGTCCGTGCATAGCCATGCTCCCCCATAAACGACTCAAACTTCCTGTACCACAGCCTCAGAGCCTGTTTCAGACCATACAAGCTCTTCCTCAACCGGCAGACCAAATGTGACTTGTCCTTCTCACAGAATCCCTCTGGCTGCTCCATGTACAAATCCTCCTCAAGATCACCGTGGAGGAATGTCGTCTTCACGTCCATTTGCTCAACCTCCAAGTCGAAACTGACTGCCAAAGCTAGCACCACCCGAATAGACGACTACTTGACGACTGGCGAAAAGATCTCATCATAATCTACGCCTTTCCGCTGACCGTAGCCTTTAACTACCAGCCTTGCTTTGTATCGAGGGCGAGTAACATCATCTGTCTGCTTCACTCTGAACCCATCGATTCTTCAAATCCTTCTTGCCCTTTGGCAACAACACCAGATCATAAGTAGAGTTGGCCTCCAAGGAACTCATCTCCTCTTGCATGGCCTCCATCCACTCCTGCCTATGTTCGTCTTCCATAGACTCCGCGAAACTTTCGGGTTCTCCCCCGTCAGTCAGTAGCACATACTCACCCGGTGAGTATCTCGTAGATGGTCGACGCTCTCTATCACTCCTCAACGGAACCACTGGTGCTGGCTGTATACCTACAGCCTCCTCCCCTCCAAGAACTGCCTCCTCAGCATGTTCATCCTCCTGAGGGTCACCCTGACCACCATCAGCAGGCTGATGATCAGGGTTGGAAGCAACTCTATGTACTGGATCCCCCATAACTGGATCCTCTGCGATGTCCTCTAGAAACTGCTCGAAGCGAAATGACTCTAACTCAGGCAATTCCTCAGTCTCAGAAGGCATCTCGGAATCCTGAGTGTTGGTCATGGTCTGATCCTCGACGAATACAACGTCCCTGCTTCTGTAAAGCTTTCTTCCCACTGGATCGTAGAGTCTATAGCCAAACTCATCCCGACCGTAGCCGACAAAGACGCACCGCCTCGTCTTTGGCTCAAGTTTGGATCTCTCGTCCTTCGGTACATGCATGTAGAGGCCTTATAACCAAACACTCGTAGGTGATTGCATGGCGGCTCTTTGTCGTACCATACTTTGTCAGGCACATCACCCTGCAAATGAGCACTAGGAGATAAATTAATAACATAAGCAGCTGTGTTAAGTGCCTCACCCCAATAGCTGTCTGACAAGTTTGCTTCTGACAGCAAACACCGCACCCTTTCCATCAACGTCCTGTTCATCCGCTCCGCTACACCGTTGAGCTATGGTGTCTTTGATGGAGTGTTCTGGTGTCGTATTCCTTGCTCTCTGCAGTAAGCATCAAAGGGACCGATATACTTGCCGCCATTGTCCGACCGAACACAAAGCAGCTTCTTGCCCGTCTCCCTTTCAACAGAGGCCTGAAACTCCTTGAAAGTGGACAACACCTGATCCTTAGTCTTTATGGTATAGACCCAAACCTTCCTGGAAGGGTCATCAATAAATGTTATAAAATAAGAAACACCACCAATGAATTTTACCTTCATAGGACCGAAGACATCCGATTGAATCAACTCGAGCAATGCCGGCTTGTGACTTTGGAAAGACCATATTTTGCTTCCCCGCCAAACAGTGTGTGCACATCTCCAACTTTGTAGACTTTACCCTGCAATCACCTTCCTGTTCACCAAGTAGCTCATCCCCTTCTTCCTGATATGGCTGAGCCGTCTGTGCCAAAACTCAGTAGACGCATCAGTAGTTGCGTTAACCTCATGTGCCCCCTGTGCGCTCCCTTCCATATAGTAGAGTCCGGACCTCTTGCTTCCTCTGGCAATCACCATCAAACCTCTGGAAAGCTTCCACTGACTGTTCCCGAAGAGGCTGAAGAAAACCTCGTCATACAACCTTCCAACCGACACCAGGTTGAAACGGATATCAGGGACATGACGGTCATCTTTGAGAACAAGAATTGCTCTCGTCTTTATCCTCAAGTGCACATCTCCAACGGCAACCGCCTTTGACATATCTCTATTGCCCATCTTCAACACTCCACAGTCGCTTGTTGTGTAAGTAGCAAATAGTGCCACGTTGTGAGATACGTGCGCTGAAGCACCCGAGTCTACCAGCCAAGAGTTGTCATCGCAGGCGGGGTTCATAACTACCTCATCACCTACAATGATCACGTCGCCTCCATGTGTCGAGGCCACCGCTGTAGTGTTCTCACTTTGCTTCCCCTTGTCGTCCTTCTTCTCTTCCAAGCGAAACAGTTCCGCTTGATGTGGCCCTTCTTGCCACAATGGTAACACTCCGAGTCCTCATACCGACCCTTGGACCTTCCCCTGCTTCTGTCTCTACCACCGTCTGGACCCCTGTATTTACCCCTTCCGTGACGCTCTGAAACAAGCGCCTCTGAGTGGGATGTGGATGAAGTGCCCTGAAAACGTCTCCGCATCTCTTCATTCAGTACCCCGCTCTTGGCAAACTCCAGACTAACCACGCCTTCCGGAGCAGAAGCGATCATAGACACTCGTACGGTCTCCCACGAATCTTGCAATATACACAGCAGTCATAGTTCCTGAATCTCGTCGTCAAACTTGACTTCCATCGAGGATAGCTGGTCAACCACGCCCTGGAACTCACTCAAGTGATTCGTAATAGACGCACCATCTTTGTACCGCGGACCCATCATCATTCGGATCAGGAACAATTTATTTACCCGTCTTCTTTGCATATAAAGATTCCAGCTTATCCCATAGTGTCCTCGCGTGCTCAATACTGGCAACGTGGTTGTACACGTTCTCGTCAAAGAACTGCCTGATGTACCCACACACATGTATATGCTCGAAATTCCAGTACTCTTCGGATTTGTCACTAGGTCTCTCGGAAGCAAATACCAGCAGATGCAACTTCTAGAGAAATAGCAGATCCTTCATCTTGCTCCTCCAGTAATGATAGATGGTACCGCTCAAGTTTACCATGCGCATCGGCTTCGCGTCCATCCCTCCTCCCTGGTTTGCCAGTCAACTCCTGACACCATTCTGAAAATTACAGAACCTGGCTTTGATACCACAATGTTGGAAAAGAAGCGCGAAAACCTTCCACCAAAACCATAGAGTACCTGCGAGAGAACCGAGCAATACAATGCAGAAACCAAGCACCAAACACCAAACCACAGAAAAAGTAATCCACGCAGACACAGAGAATTTTGACATAGAAAACCCTTGCGTGAAAAAAATCACGGGACGATCGGAGTCCAACCCTGAAGAACCTCCACTAATGGAATAAAGAGAATACACCCTCTACAAGCTCCTCCCGATCCAACACGGATCACCACAACACTTAGGAATAGAAAACAAATTACGCCACGAAGATAAAAGACAATGAAAAATTACCCAAAATGATCTCCTTCTCCGAAACGGCCTCCAATCATTCTTTTTTTCTTTCCAAAGTTGCAATGGCACTCTTGCCTCCTTTTCTCTTCCTTGAGATAATATGTTATGTGTTCTATTAGGAATTAGGGTTAAGAAAACCTAATATATACCCCTTAATCCCACAACTAATCCTAGACCGTAGGATACGATCCAACGGTGTATAAAATACCTCTGAAATTTCGTTCAGCCCACCGACAGAACTCGGACCGACTTCGGTTTTGAGGTTCTGGAAAACCACGTCGAGTTCGGACAGAGTTCGAACCGAGTTCGGCCCGAACTCTGTCTCCCCTTGTACAGCAGCTGCTCCTCCTTCCTCCCGAGTTTCTTCGACCTCTTGAATGGCTCTCGTCGCCTCTCCGAGCTTCTCTGATCACAGACGGCACTCGTCGCACTCCGGGGTGTTCTTCACATAGGTTGGGAACCCCACCCACTCCAACATAATATGCATGGTAACACCTGCTAGTAACCAAACCAAATCTGAGATGATAACTAATTTCAAGGTTTTTATGTGTGTTTGGAGGCACTCATCATATGTAATTGATTCATTGATTGACAAGTGCATCACTTGTCCCTGTTTGTGGAGAAGTAAGCCTTAGCCAAACCATGAAGATCATGGTAGTGTCGGGTCAGCCATGGTAGTGCTACACAAGAACTCGGAAATCCCATCATTGGAGGGTTTGGTTTCGGCCACGCCAGTCTACGTATTTGCGGAGTCAACAATGGGTCAGGTCCTAGTCAGGGTCCTCTTCATGGAAACCATTCTTGATTAGTTTGCCATTAAATTTGCATTGGGTGACGATAATTAGGGCTACTTCAGTTCCCAATTTAAATGGCAAATGCTGCATTTCAGATGGAGAACGCCAAATGGTGCTCTCACGTTTGGCTTTTGCCATTTTCGACTAATTTGGAATGGCGTTACAACAAAGACGGGAAACAAACAAGGTTCCATTTACCGTTTTGGCCAAGATGCCGACAAAAACGGCAAACATCCAATTCCAACCGGGAACCAAACTGGGGGGCCTTATTAGGTGAACCGGGATTACCATCTCATTCTGCATATTTGGTGGTAAAGGCAACCCAAAACGTGAAAAATGCCTACTAAACGAGTCCTATAACCAATACCCATGCATACCATAGCTAATCTTAACTACAAGTACAAACGATACACACCATAAAGAAATGGTTGACATGGCTCACCTAATAATTTCTCGAAGCAATTATATATATATATATATATATATATATATATATATATATATATATACACAAGGAATCTTGATTTTCTTGATATTGATAAGTTGATCCACAGTCCTTTTGCCACCATACACACCAACAATTCTAAAGCATGTTTTTCTCTTTCTCAAAATGCCCAAATCAGACTAGAAGACTACGCCAGCCCCTCCTCTTTGAGGTTCACAAGAAAATGCTACATCAAGTAAATAAATAGCTTCAATTCAGCAGAGAAGAAAGTCATCATGAAAAAGAAAAGAAAAAAAAATTCTCATAATTTCAATTTTAGCAAATTAAATAACAGAGAGAGGAAGAAATTTTTTGACCTGTGACAATAGCAGTGAGACCGGAGCCATCTATGCCCTTTGTTACCTCCTCCGCTGTGGAAAACCAACTGAACCCAGAAGGACCTCTTCTGAGAAACGGAAACATCTTCTCTATTTCTCTCTTGATTTTTCCCCCTCTAATAATAGAACATATAAGAAGAGACTAGAGAGAGTTTGGGGTTTTAAGGAACTGAGGACGGTCTTATTGCGTTTGGTATCAACAACAATCTAAATTTGCCAGGATATCGACAGATATTGAATGTGCACGCACTTCGTTAACGCGAATCATTTGTCAACTATGATAGACTGCGTGTTGATGGGGATATCAAGGCAATAAATCACTAGTATATAGGCATATGCAATAGGTGTTTTGATTGTACATTTAGGTCCCGTTTGGTTTAAAAAAGAAGAAATTTTTTTTTAATTCTTTGTTAAAATTATAATTCTCATTTATTTTACTTTCTGATGTTTGAAAGAGTTAAAAAATTAAAAGGGATGAATAATTAGGGTTGAAATAGTGAATTAATGGGGTGAGTAGTAAACCATTTTTTCCATATTTTTTTTCCATGGGCAGCAATTTTCTTTACGGACATTTTCTTTGGCATTCAAATACAATAAATAAATGACCCTCATTTTTCAAGGCTCTGATTCCGCATACCAAACGTGGCCTTAGGATATAAGGAGAATTCATAAATTATATGTTTAATTAATCATTTTGCTATAAAATAATTATTTTATTGGACTAATTATATTATCAAGACATAATTCATCTATATTACTAACAAATAAAAAAAATTTGAACACGATAAATCATTTCTATAGCACGTATCTGTATCCATGTTTAATATGTTAAAAGTAATGTCAAGCTTTATACTCGATAAAATGTTGTTCTCAGGTGATTTTCGTGGACATTATAATGCACTAGTTACTTTCACGTGCGTTGCATGTACAAAAAAGAAAAAAAAATCTATGATATTATTGAAAAATTAGATAGAAATTTAAATTGCGTTAGAATATTTTAAATATAATTTGAATATATTTTAATTATGATTTATTATAAATATATTTTTAGAAATTTGGATATGTGTTTAGTTAGATAATATAATTTAGTTAGTTTAAATATAATTTAAATATTGAATATATTTTAGATTTATACATGTCCAAGTAGTTAGAAGGATTTTAAGTTTTCATTTTTTTTCACGTGAGGAGAGAACTACGGTAGTTAAAAAGATTTTTAATTTTTTTAAATTAATTAGTGATGATATACATACGGCTTAGATGACTCACTTTCGAGCTATTACCTAGCCGCATTATATAGTAGAAGATAAAAGATATACAAGATTACTTTTACCCTCATCCTTTATCCGACATAAAAGACAAAGTTTGGCACATGGAGAGTTAAAAAAGATTTTTTTTCCCCTTTAAAGAAGCAAGATTATGCCAACAATTTCATAGATCAAATGTTAAATAACTATCATTAACAAGTGACTTTGTTATATGCTACTAAAATATTATGATATACAACATTTCTCATATAAGTTCCTTGATGTCCACACTTAAATTCATTCCTTGATGCCCCTACCTAGAAAAACTTATTAACCAATCATTGTGAAACTAGAGTGTGACTTTTGTTCTATTAGTCTACTAGTATATATGCAGGTGCCTTGCACGTATTTCATAATATTTGGAAAGAGCAAACAACAACCTCCTTAATTTTCTTCTTCTTCTATACGTAATTATATAACTACCCATATTAAATTTAATGGACAATTTTAGTTCGTAAATATAGATAAGGATATTTTTTGAACAAAAAATTTCACAGTGAAGCCTAACTCTTCTCATTATATAGTAGTATAGATATAGGTGATTTTAAGATACCATAATGAGACTTCAATTTACTACTTAGTTGTTGTCATGTCCCAGAACCAGAATACTGGAGAGCGGGGGAGTGACTCAGCCAACCACACCTTACGAAATATCGAAGTAACACGCAATGTGCTAAGGTTGTCTAGAGACAAGGGGGTGCATACTACAATCAAGTCACCTGGGGTCAAGGATCTCTATGTCTCAACCATGAACCAAGAAGCAGTAAGAATGAGCATGTAAAATAGAGCAGTTAGGCATCCCTGATGCTCTATTAGAATGATCATGAAACTAGTTATACATGATGGTACACTAGTACATTGCTAAGAGTACATGAATGTAAGTCAGTTGTGGTCTGAATAATATACAATCATGTAGAGGAACTAATGTCCAGATAAATCGGCTAACAAGTGTCGTAGGCTAAATACCAAAAGGTAATACAAAATGATACTCGTAGTAGGGGGAGAAGAAACCCACTCAAGTTTCTCAACGGATATCCTCCTAGTGTACGCCATCGGTCAGATACATGACAGGATTCTCGGGCTCTGCTACTAAATCTGGCTAAACAAAACCAGCGATTCAGGCCCCGAGAGAAAGTACCACAAAGGAGCATAAGTGGATGAAGAAAAAAACCAATAAAGTACATAAAATAGGAATCCGTGCCACAACTACAAGTGTATGACCTTTCATCGGAGTAGTAGGATACCTCTACAACCAAACAAGGATCATTGGTGTCGCACTACTCCGAGACAGGGTACGACTCACCAATTATGAATACGATGAAGATACAACACATCAATATAATCCAGAACACACATGCCACAATACAAGCTAAGATATAGGTATAATATGTAGCTTCGATACATGACCTATTATGACACATTGGCACAATCCTACAACCAAATAAGGACAAGAGTTGAACTATCGCACCACAATAATTTATGTTCCTAGATTACCAGCACATAATACAACACATCAATATAATCCAAGATAGTGCGAGCCCGTCAAACTCAGGCAACTGCTCATACGATCGACCGCCAACAGGCATCGCTAACTATTACGCGAACCTCTGACAAAAAATTGTACATGACTGATCCATGCGTCCAGCCCACAAGGACCAATGGATAGGGTCAGTCTCAAAAGTCTTCCATCGGTACCTCGGGGTACGAACCCCAAGCCAGGGAGCTGTCACGAACCGCACCCGGGAATTCGGGCACGAGTGCGTGGGTACGTCCAGCCTACGCCGCAGAGTCGGCGGTAGTACGCTGTCTAGGTCAATCCCAGGTTTACTAAACTAGCTCATTCACAACAACATAGGCAAGATAATAATGAGAAATGAAACTTAAGATTGCAACTGAAAATAAATGTGACAACAGATTCAAATATTTTAATACAGGATTTCAAAGTGAAATCGGGGACAAACCCGATAAATAAGATAAGAAAAGATAGCTACTACTAGCTACTCAGCAGCAGGGGTCTCCTGGGTGGGTTCTGGCTCCTCATAGGTATCATCAGTCCCCTCATAGGGACCATAATAAGTAGGGGCAAGATCCTCATCATCGCCTAAATTAACAGATCCAGTCAGGAAAGGAGCAAAGTACACAGTGCACAACAAGATTAAACTAAATATTTATGACAATTAAATATTTGATATCATGTTGAGAAACAGCATAACAGAACATTATTATCTCAGAGTTAAACTGTAAATAGGAATGTGAGAAACAGAACTAAATGAAACAGGAAATGAAACTACAACAGCCAGCAAGAAATATAACATGACCAGAAACTATCTGTGTGAACTTGTGTTTGTTTTTAGAATACATAGTTGGCATGTAGGGGTTTATAAGGCTAATCCGGCCGTCATAAACGGCTATTAAACAGGGGAAATCGAGATCCGGCTGAGGTACAGTCGTGTACCAACAGCTATTAAACATGACAAGGGGAAGGGTAAACTACATGCCTTCTAGGTATTCTCCCACCCGACATGAAAAATAAGACAGGAACTACCAATATTCAAGACATGAAATTCAATATTTCTAACACGATGTGTAATCATCAAGGGTACATGTAAGACAGGGAATTAATTATCATAATATATAAAGATTAACTTGAGGTGCAGGTACTTGCCTGTTGTTTGGATCTGATTAATTTAGTTCTTGGGGAAAAAGTCCAGAGATGAGTCCAAAAGCTGAAATAGACATTACCATCACGCTCAGAAGATATCAAATAGCTAGAAATGCCTGTCCTTGGGTCCAATTTGGAGACAAGGACAAAAATGGCAGTTTCGGGTCAAAACGGGGTCCGCCGGTGGGCCCGCTTTGCACCGAAAAGACGTGTCCGGGTCAAAAGTCTCCAAATTTACCAAACTTAGTGTAAACAGGTCAGGAACGCTGATACGAACCCAACGGAACTTCCAGATTTGGATTCCGATGAGCCGAACACAAAATCGCCCGTCGAGCGGGGCCTGTGGGGCCCACGACACGCGATTTGATCAACGTTCTCAGAATTGAACCAAACTTGACCCACAGGACCAGCGTATCGCTACGAGTCCGATGGCGTAAGTTTCGTCTCGATCTGACGTGTGTGCACGAAGTTAGGGTAAATTACAGAAAAGGCGGATACGGGGCGATGTCCGCGGATACGCGTTGATTTCGGTGTGCACGCACACCCGAATCAGCTTTCACGAAAACGCACACGTCCGTATCGACGATGCGCATGTATCTGTGAAGACCGCACGCGACCAAGTCGTCCCGTTTGGCGGGGCGTACTCAGTTCTGGGGTGAAACAGGGTCTGGTTTTTCCTGTTTTTGGATCGCGGTGTGCGATCACCACAGGACGCGATGCCCCGAACAGTTTGTCCGGACACCGAGAGGGTCATACAGGCTACGCGATACAATTTACGGAATCGGAATCCGAGCTACGAGCAAAAAGTTACACGTACCTGAAGGGAACCCAAAAATCAGGGTCGAGTCGTGTCCGACTCGTGTCGGACACGAGAATCTAGGGTTAGGGTTTCCGGATGCTTGGCCGGAGATCCGGCGGAGGCCGGCCGGAGACGCGCCGGAGGGGGCCGGGGAAGGTTCGCCGGGGCAAGGCGGAGGTGCTGGCGGCGGAGGCGGCGCCGGAGTCCGGGCGGAGGCGGCTGGCTGCGCGTTGCTGCTGCTGGAGAAGGCGGCGTCGGGGTCCCTGGCCGGAGCAGCTGAGGAGGAGGGAGAGGGGAAGGGGAGCAGCTGCGGCGGCGTCGGCGGAGCGGCACGGCGGCGGCGCTAGGGTGGCGGTGAGTGACGGTGGCGAGGGAGTTCTGGGGGAGGGATGGCCGGAGCAGCGGGGGTTTGGGGGCCATTTATAGGGCGGAGAGGGAGGTCTGGGCGGCCGGAGATGGCGGGGGTCGTGGCGACCGGGCCGGGAGAGGCGGAGCGGCCAGGCGACGTGGCCG
Source organism: Iris macrosiphon (assembly GCA_036927795.1). Taxonomy (NCBI): domain Eukaryota; kingdom Viridiplantae; phylum Streptophyta; class Magnoliopsida; order Asparagales; family Iridaceae; genus Iris; species Iris macrosiphon. Next base: position 36,925,910 of record JAYESA010000012.1, read on the forward strand.
GAGCTCCGTCGGAAAACGCGCGGGGAGGAGGGAAGATGGGGGAACTGGTCGCCCGGGTCGGGCGGCACGCAGGTCGGGTCTGTCTGACCCGACCCGACCCGGTAGCGGGTTGGGCTGGGCCAGGAAACTAACGGGCCGGTCCATTGGGCCGGGCCGGCCCAAGGAAAAAAAGAAATAAAATAAAATAAATAATAAATAATAAATAATAAATAATAAATAATAAATAAATAGATAATTAATTAATTAATTAATAAAATAGTTTTCAGGCATTTAAAAATAGGTCTGAGGCCCAGAAAAATCCAGAAAAATTACCCTAAGTCCAATTTTTCATTTTACACCCAAAATGTTATTTTTATGATATTTTAATATTATTTATTGCCAATTAAAAATTATTTATTAATTGAAAACCTTAATTTTAATTACAGAAAATTCCCAGAAAATTCCAGAAAATTGGAAAAAATCCAAGATTTAATAATTTGAAAATTCGGGGGTTTACAACCTACCCAACTTACAAAAATTTCGTCCTCGAAATTTAAGAATAACAAGGCACGAGAAATAAAATATCTCAGGGTTCAAAAAGATAGGGGTATCGCTCTCTAATCTCGTCTTCTCGCTCCCAGGTAGATTCGCCGGGAGAATGGTGCTTCCAAGCTACGCGAACCAGGGAGATAACCTGGTTCCATAGGACTTTCTCTGAGCGATCCAGTATCTCCACGGGTTGCTCTTGGTAAGTCAAACTTGGGCCTACTTCGAGCTCTGAGTGATCCACAATGTGACTGGGGTCTGACATGTACTTCCTCAGCTGCGACACGTGGAAGACGTTATGTACTCCATCCAGAGAGGGTGGCAACGCCAGTCGGTATGCCACTTCTCCGATTTTCTCCTGAATGCCAAAAGGTCCAATAAATCTTGGGCTGAGTTTTCTACTCCTTCCGAACCTAATGGTGCCACGTGTCGGGGAAATCTTTAATAATACCAGCTCTCCAACCTTTAATAAAGTCACAATCAAGTCTTAGTTCCATAAGCAAAATGTTTAAATTGACTTGAATTTCATAAATTTAATTACCTCAAATTCCAAGGGCCTTCGGTGGCTATTTGCCCAATGTCGTTGCCTGTCTTGAGCCACTCGAAGTCTGTCCCTTATTTGCTTTACCTTCTCAGCTGAATCGATCACCATCTCTGGTCCCAGCAGGGTTCTTTCTCCAATGTCGTCCCATGATAGCGGAGTACGACATCTTCGTCCATACAGAGCTTCAAATGGAGTCATCTCAATACTTGCTTGGTAACTGTTATTATAAGAGAACTTCACAAGATGTAGATAGTCTTCCCAGGATCCTCCAAAATCCAGAACACATGTACGGAGCATATCTTCAAGTGTCTGGATTGTACGTTCCGATTGTCCATCGGTTTGGGGATGATAAGCTGTGCTGAATTTGAGTTGCGTCCCCAAGCTGGCTTGTAAGCTCTTCCAGAAGTGAGAGATGAATCTTGAATCTCGGTCGGAGACAATACTTACTGGGACTCCATGCAGCCTGACAATATGTCTGATATATAAATCTGCCAGCTTTTCTGTAGATAGCCCTACTTTGAAGGGTAGAAAATGTGCAGACTTGGTCAGTCTATCTACTATCACCCAGATTGCATCCTTACCACTAGGTGTCCTTGGAAGTCCGGAAACAAAATCCATTGTGATATGTTCCCACTTCCACTCCGGAATGGGTAGTGGTTGAAGCAATCCTCCAGGTCTTTGTCTTTCTGCCTTGACTTGCTGGCACACTAAGCAACGAGATACGAACCTGGCTACTTCTCTTTTCATGCCATGCCACCAAACATGCGTCCTCAGGTCCTTGTACATCTTGTTGGCTCCTGGATGTATAGAGTACTGCGATCTGTGTGCCTCTTGCATAATTTCTTCTCTTATGTCTCCTTGGGGTACACATAATCTATCGCCATGCCTCAGTGATCCATCTTCATGAATTCTGAATTCTTCTACTAGTCCAGCTTGCACTTGACCTCGAAGGCTTCGCAGTCCTTCGTCCTGAAACTGAGTCTCCTTGATCTTGTCCATTAAAGTAGACTGAATCTGCAAGTTCATCATTTGGCCTTCTTTTCCTGGGATAATTACTTCAATACCTAAACTTTCCAAGTCCTCCAGCAGGTGTCTGTCCATAGTCAAGTACATCGCCATAGGATACCTGCTTAGAGCATCAGCAACTACATTTGCCTTCCCAGGGTGATATTGAAGAGTGATATCAAAGTCTTTCATTAGTTCCAGCCACCTTCTTTGCCTCATGTTCAGCTCTTTCTGAGTGAAGATATATTTTAGACTTTTATGGTCTGTAAATATTTCCACCCTTTCGCCATAAAGATAATGCTTCCATAGTTTAAGAACAAAAATGACAGCTGCCAATTCTAAATCATGAGTGGGATAATTCTTTTCATGTGGTCTAAGCTGTCTAGAGGCATATGCTATTACCTTCTTATTCTGCTCCAGTACATAACCTAGACCTTTTCCAGAAGCATCACTATAAATAGCGAAACCTCCGGTTCCGGAAGGTAAGGTCAGAATAGGGGCAGAAGTCAGTCTTTTCTTCAATTCCTCAAAAGCATGCTGACATTCATCAGTCCAGGTGAACTCTTCATCCTTTCTTGTTAATTTTGTCATGGGCTCCGCAATTCTTGCAAAATCCTTCACGAACTTCCGATAGTAGCCAGCTAGTCCCAGGAAGCTTCTAATCTCTGCTACAGAGTCTGGAGTGGGCCAGGATTCTACTGCTGCTATCTTCTTAGGATCTACGGCTATTCCATCTCCCGTCACAACATGTCCCAAGAATTCCACTTTGTCTAGAAAGAAAGCACATTTAGATAATTTTCCATAAAGTTTTTCCTTCCTCAAAGTCTCCAATGCTAACCTCAAATGTTCTTCATGTTCTTCGGGGGTCTTGGAGTAGATCAAAATATCATCAATAAAGACCACTACAAATTTGTCTAGATATGGCTGGAAAACTCTGTTCATTAGGTTCATAAAAACTGCTGGAGCGTTCGTCAACCCGAACGGCATTACTAAGAATTCGTAGTGTCCGTTCCGGGTATTGAAAGCAGTTTTAGGGATGTCTTCCTTTCTTACCCTCACTTGGTGGTAACCAGACCTTAAATCAATCTTTGAAAATACCCGAGCTCCACTCAGCTGATCAAATAAGTCATCTATCCTGGGCAGGGGATACTTATTCTTAATTGTTAAGGCATTCAAGGCCCTATAGTCAATACACATTCGGGATATTCCGTCCTTCTTGGGCACAAATAATACTGGAGCTCCCCAGGGTGAGACGCTAGACCTAATGAAGCATTTGTCTTCTAGTTCTTTGATTTGCTCATTTAGTTCTATTATCTCCTTCTTGTTGATTCTGTAGGAATTTTGAGATACTGGTGCTGCTCCTGGCACTAAGTCAATAGAGAATTCAACTTCTCGGTCTGGGGGTAAGCCTGGGAGATCTTCAGGGAAGACATCAAGGTATTCAAAGATGATAGGAAGTGGCACTTCTTCTGTTATTAGGGCTCCACAAATTTTGTTACTACCCATTTCTCTAGAACCTCTAGCAAATTCAAATTCTGGCTTGTCAGGGGGCCTGAAGATTACACTACCTCTGTGGCAGTCTATGGTGGCATGATGTTGACTTAACCAATCCATACCCAGTATAATGTCAAAACTGGGCACTGGCATTACAAGTAGTCTAGCATACAGTTCTCTTCCACATAATGTAATAGGACAATTATTACAGGCATCACTAACCGGGATAATTTCTCCACCGGTAATGATCTTATAACAATTCCTAAGGGGTTTAGTGATTAAGCTATGCTTCATAAGGAAATCTACTGACATGAATGAATGTGAAGCTCCAGAGTCAAATAAAGTAATAGCTGGTATTGAATTTATAAGCACAGAACCTGTAATCACGTCTGCTGTGGCCTCAGCTTCTTCCAGAGTCATTGCATAAGCACGGCCTTGCTGCGGTGCACCCCTCTGTTGCTGCTGGTGCTGAGCAAAGCGTTGTTGTTGTGGTGCCCCGTTCCCCCTATTCGGGGAGCGCGGCTAAGAAATACAAGACGGTATCGTTCGATCGGGATAGATTGAATTAAGAACTCGTCCTCGTTATGGATTTGTTTCTTCGGAATCGATTCCCATATTCAGTGGACCGTGCCCCCGGGATCGACTTAGCGGCAGAGTCAGGAGGGACCTCTCCGCTGCATTCTTTGTTGCCTAGTTTTCGCTGTCGCTTGTTGCTTTCGTGCCTTGAGTTGGATTTCGGATTTGCTTGGGTTTTCTTGAACGGTTTTGATGGATTTCATTGCTTTCGTTCTTAGGACTGCACTTTAATTCCGATAATGGAAAAAGAGGAAGAAGTACTGATCAGCTGTTCGTGTCAATACAGGTGATCCAGCAGTAGGCGTCGCTCAAGCGGACTCCTAAATCACTTCCTTCCTTCCTCCTTCCAACCACTAAAGTGAGTGGCTACCAACCCGATTAGCTAGCCCTACTTGCTAGTCTTCACATCTAAATCTCGTGTTCGTGCTTGCCCCGATCAAACGATACCAAGTAAATAACTAAAAGATATCAAGATAATAAGGGAATAGACTTGGAAAATATTGCTTGTCAAATGAAACTCATGAACGGTTACTTACTTATATGCTTGCTCGTTTAGAATGTTCATCATATGCATAAATATAAGTTAGAATGTATATTTCTTCTTAAAAACTGTGCTATGTATAGAACTCATTTTCAATGCAATAACTCAACAGGAAGACTATGCAAAAGTAGATCTTGCCCTGTTATTGCCCTATGCCTGATTTGCCTCAAATGTTAACTTAGTGTATTGCGTTGATCACGGACAACTTGTGCACAAGGTCTTAGTTCCTACGGACGGTCGCTGGGGCACTGGCACCGATCCGATCCGGACGGAACTCACGATAGTCGCCTGCTTCGGATTAAGTGGCTTGTGGCGCCTCTTGTTCCCTGCGCCGCACGCCATTCCGTCCCGAGACTAGCCCGTCCATTATGGCAACGTGCCAGTGATCCCCTCGTATATTTAAACCTGTTGCTACTAACTTGTGTCTTCTTGGCAGGGAAGGCAAGGTAAGTATTATGCAGGTGGTTCAGACGGACAGGTAAATGTCACCGAACGGTGACGGGTCATTTCAATGATTCTATATCTATGTCTTGTTGTAAAATGAACTAAGGCAAGATAGAAATCCACAGTAAATATGCATGCTTCATTAAAACAACGTGTTGACTCGTATAGTTGGGTTAGCTTGCCTTCACCAGTACATTTTGATGTACTGACCCTCGTTGAAACAGGTTCCCCGCGCTAGGAGAACCAAGCGAGGAGCAGGAGACAAACCCCCATTCCAGTCCAGCTGTAGGCACGCCTCGACCGTGCCACCTTTGACGCATTTTGAAGAAGAAGCCTTTTGAAGAAGAAGCTAGCCACCAAGCAACCATGCAGCTTCGTGGCAAGGCAGTCGTTTCGACCCAAGGTCTTATATTTTGAGTAGTAGTAAAAGATGTAATGTACAGGACTGCTATCTCATTTTGTGTCAACACTTTTGTAAGCCCATAGAGGCAATCCTTCTGTCTCAGTTCAAGGAGTTTGTAATAGATGTTCATATTATCAATAAAAGAGAACTTTTCCATGTTCAAATCTGTGTTTCAATTATCTGCGTACTCTGAATATGTGCTCGCTATGCAAAACAAAATACTTAGCCTTGTGCGGTGCGCAACCTAGGCCCGCACGGCGGTCACGCCCGGGGGACGACTATCGATTCCACGGAATCGGGGCGTGACATGTTGGTATCAGAGCACAGCTTCAAAGTTCCTTTGATTCATGAACTGGAAAATGTTCCCTTAACGATAAATCCCTGTGCGAACTCCTGAACTCGTTAAGGCCAAAATGAGATACGTTCATGCAATAAGTCCATAATACATTATGATCCTGATGTAATTTACCTTCCTTTCAAGGAACGACGCAAGCGCAACCATCAGCGCTGGCGCCAGGCGAGACAAGGACTCAGGAGAGCAGCTCCGGAACATCAGGAAGCTCTCGGAGCCAACGGGGCATGTCCCAAACAGATTCGATTCAACAAGTGGTGCAAATGTTAACCGAGCAACGACAGAGGGATGATGCCCGCCAAGCCAAGTTCGAGAGCAATCTAGAGGCCCGGCTCTCAGTCCAACAAAAGCAGGTAGATACCCTGCAACAGCTTGTTCAGACCCTGGCCTCCAACCATTCTGCCGCAACGACAGCTACACCAGTGGAGCAGCCAGTGCTTGAAGTTGAACTACCGCCCGCGCCAAGGACGAGGGAAGTGACTGCCTTCACCTTTGGCAACTTCAAGAAGGTCTGCAACACGCCATTTAACGGGACTGAGGACCCGATCGTGGCTCTAGATTGGCTCGCCGAGCTTGAAGATCATTTTTTCCTCCTCAAAGTGCCGGAAGACAAGCGCGTCACCTGTGCCCAATTACTGCTCCGCCTCAATGCGCACGACTGGTGGGACGTGCATCGACGATCTCTTCAACTTGGCCATGGGGAGGAGGCGATCGCGTGGACGACTTTTCGTGCCGCGTTCGAGGAGGAGTTTATACCCCCACCTCTACGACGTCAACGGGAAAACGAGTTCGTTCAACTCCGGCAGGGCAGTATGACGGTGAAGCAATACTCGGCAGAATTCAACAAACTGGCCAAATTTGCTACCGCTTATCTACCGGATGCAGCGAGTCGTGCCAGACGATTCGAAGGAGGGCTACGTCCTGGCATTCACGGGCACGTAGCCGTTCCGCAGTATCAGACGATGCGAGAAGTATTAAATCACGCCCTTTCGCTCGAACCGCAGTATCCTCACGTTGCCGCCGGCGCTGTGCAACCTTCCAATCACAAACGCCAAGGCAACGATAGAGGAAACAACGCTGCAAAGCGTCAAAATAACGACGGTCGTCAGCAAGAAAACCAGGGGCAGCGTTGTACCTACTGCAACAGAAGAGGGCACACCGAGAATGTCTGTCGCAAGCGGCTCGGCACTTGCCTCAGATGCGGCGATCCAGGCCATCAGATTAACAGCTGTCCGCGTCGTCCACCGCAACAACCAGATCAGACTCCGGCTCCTCAGGCAAATCGAGCGGCGCCTCAGCAAGGGCGTAATCAAGCTCAAGGCCGAGTCTACACCATGACACGGGAAGAAGCATTAGCTTCGGATACCGTCGTGTCAGGTACCTTACTTTTCAATAATATACCTGCTCGCGTTCTATTTGATTCAGGTGCAACGCATAGTTTTATTTCCACAAATTTTGCCGTGGAAAACAATATAAAAATGACTCCGTTGCATTTAGATTTAAATGTTAGCACCCCCTCTGGTACAAAAATCCCTGTTCATTCAGTATGCCTAGGTGGTTACATTTGTATTGGGGAGAAGAAGCTGTCGCTCGATGTCTTAGTTCTAGATGTTAGGGACTATGATATCATCTTGGGAATGGACTGGCTAGGCGCATGCGCAGCAACTATTGAGTGTGCAGAGAAGCGAGTCATTTTCTGTCTGCCCGGAGAAGCCGTGTTCTGTTACACCAGTAGTCCAGCGAACAATGCGACCAAGGCCTGCATGGTGATTTCGGCAAAATCTGCTCGGCGAATGCTCTACACAGGCTGCGAGGGATTTCTAGCATCAGTTCGGGACGCGCGGCAGGACTACGCAGACGTCGAGCCTAATTCCGTTGAGGCAGAGTTCCCCGACGTATTTTCGAGCGAACTACCCGGCATGCCGCCCGATCGAGAGATTGAATTCACTATCGACACATTTCCAAATACACAGCCGATTTCAAAGCCTCCGTACAGAATGGCACCTGCAGAGCTGAATGAATTAAAGCGCCAACTCCAAGGATTACTAGACCGTGGGTTCATCCGTCCGAGCGTGTCTCCTTGGGGCGCTCCCGTGCTCTTTGTGAAGAAAAAGGACGGAACTCTACGCCTCTGCATCGACTACAGAGAATTGAACAAGGTCACAATCAGAAACAAATATCCTCTGCCACGGATTGATGACTTGTTCGATCAACTACAGGGTGCAGCAGTATTTTCAAAAATAGATCTTCGCTCGGGCTATCACCAGTTGAAGATTAGGCTAGAGGACACCCCCAAAACTGTTTTTCGAACCCGGTACGGTCATTACGAGTTTTCCGTGATGCCGTTCGGACTGATAAATGCGCCTGCAGCATTCATGGACATTATGAATCGGGTATTTAGACCTTTCATCGATAAATTTGTAGTGGTTTTTATCGATGACATCTTGGTGTACTCGAAGACTAAGGACGAGCACGCAGGACACCTGCGGATGGTGTTGCAAACCCTTCGAGACAACAAGTTGTACGCCAAACTGAGTAAATGTGAGTTTTGGCTAGACAGTATATCCTTTTTGGGCCATGTTATCTCGTCTCAAGGCATCTCAGTTGACCCAAAAAAGGTGGAAGCCATTACACAGTGGAAACATCCGGAATCAGCTAGCGACATCCGAAGCTTTCTTGGACTGGCAGGATACTACCGTCGGTTCATACAGAACTTTGCTAGAATTGCTTCGCCCTTGACGCAGCTCACACGGAAGGGTGCGAAGTTTACTTGGACGGACGACTGTGAAGCTTCGTTTACGGAGTTAAAGCAGCGCCTCGTCTCCGCCCCGGTCCTTACTTTGCCAAACGGACCAGATGACTTTAAAATATATAGCGATGCATCAGGAAGGGGACTAGGATGTGTCCTGATGCAACGGGACAAAGTGATAGCCTATGCGTCTAGACAGCTAAAGCCTCACGAGCAGAACTACCCAACGCATGACCTCGAGCTTGCCGCGGTAGTGTTTGCATTAAAGCTGTGGCGCCACTATCTTTATGGCGTGCCGTGTGAAATCTATACGGACCACAAAAGTTTGAAATATTTTTACACTAAAAAAGATTTGAATCTTCGGCAGCGGCGATGGCTTGAACTCCTAAGCGACTTCGATCTCATGATCAGATACACGCCTGGTAAGGGAAACGTCGTAGCTGACGCACTGAGTCGAGTGTTTGCAGGAAGTTTGGCTATTGATGATAGGCTGCGCCGAGATCTTGAATCACTGGGCATTACCTTAAAAATCAGATACACAAAGTGGGCGCAAGTATCACAACTGTGCCTCGAACCCGACTTGTTACAACGAGTAAAGACCGCTCAGAAGGACGACCCGTTCCTGCAAAAGATTCATGCCCTTATCTCAGCAGGGAAGGCGTCCGACTTTGCGGTAAGCACGGATGGGATGCTTCGAGTGAAGGGAAGACTGTGCGTTCCAAACGACGCGGCCCTCAGGGAAGAGATACTCACGGAAGCCCACTATGCTAGCTATACTTCTCATCCGGGTAGCACAAAGATGTATCGGGATCTTCGCACGACGTTTTGGTGGCACGGCTTGAAAAAGGATGTGGCGCAGTTTGTGTCGCATTGCATGGCTTGTCAACGAGTAAAGGCCGAACACCAGAAACCAGGCGGAGAACTACAGAGCCTTGCTATTCCGGAGTGGAAATGGGATGATATAACGATGGATTTTATCGTTGGTTTGCCGAGGACGCAACGGGGACATGATGCAGTCTGGGTTATCGTCGATCGACTCACCAAGTCAGCTCACTTCCTGCCTATCAAGCCTACTTGGAGTGCCGACCGCCTGGCTCAGATATATCTCAACGAAATCGTTCGACTCCATGGCGTGCCAGTAACCATAGTCTCCGATCGAGATGGTCGATTCATATCACGTTTCTGGGGAAGCCTGCAGTCAGCAATGGGGACGAAGTTGAAGTTTAGCTCCGCCTACCATCCACAGACCGACGGCCAAACCGAACGTGTCAACCAGATCCTCGAAGACATGTTGCAACTCTGTGCCTTGGACTTGAAGACGAGTTGGGACCTTCATCTACCTCTAGCTGAATTTGCTTACAACAATAGTTATCAATCAAGCATTCAAATGGCGCCGTATGAGGCGTTATATGGGCAGAAGTGTAGATCTCCTATCTTCTGGGACAAAGTTGGGGAACGACAAGTACTTGGCCCTGAGCTAGTGGAGCAGACCGTCCAGAAAGTCCGGCTGATTCGGGATAGATTAAAGATAGCTCAAAGCCGTCAAAAGAGCTACGCGGACACACATCGAAGACCGCTAGAGTTCCAAGTAGGCGACCGAGTATTCCTCAAGGTCTCGCCCATGCGAGGAGTCAGCAGGTTCGGGGCAAGAGGAAAGCTAAGTCCGAGATTTGTCGGCCCGTTCGAAATACTAAAGCGGGTTGCCTCAGTTGCGTATCAGATTGCTCTACCACCATCCCTATCCGACGTACACGATATATTCCATGTTTCACAGCTTAGGAAATATGTGTACCACCCAAGCCATGTGGTAGACCTGGACCAACTGAACCTTCAAGCCGACTTGACGTATGTAGAACAGCCTGTGCAAATTTTGGATAGAAAAGAAAAGCTGCTTCGGACTCGCTCGGTTCCTCTCGTGCGCATGCTTTGGCGGAATCACTCCGTCGAAGAATCTACTTGGGAGCTTGAATCCGAAATGAGGGAAAGGTTCCCCTCACTATTTCCTAGTGGTAGGTTCTATTCTTTAAGTTTCGGGACGAAACTTCCAATTAGTTGGGTAGGATGTGGTGCCCCGTTCCCCCTATTCGGGGAGCGCGGCTAAGAAATACAAGACGGTATCGTTCGATCGGGATAGATTGAATTAAGAACTCGTCCTCGTTATGGATTTGTTTCTTCGGAATCGATTCTCATATTCAGTGGACCGTGCCCCCGGGATCGACTTAGCGGCAGAGTCAGGAGGGACCTCTTCGCTGCATTCTTTGTTGCCTAGTTTTCGCTGTCGCTTGTTGCTTTCGTGCCTTGAGTTGGATTTCGGATTTGCTTGGGTTTTCTTGAACGGTTTCGATGGATTTCATTGCTTTCGTTCTTAGGACTGCACTTCAATTCCGATAATGGAAAGAGAGGAAGAAGTACTGATCAGCTGTTCGTGTCAATACAGGTGATCCAGCAGTAGGCGTCGCTCAAGCGGACTCCTAAATCACTTCCTTTCTTCCTCCTTCCAACCACTAAAGTGAGTGGCTACCAACCCGATTAGCTAGCCCTACTTGCTAGTCTTCACATCTAAATCTCGTGTTTGTGCTTGCCCCGATCAAACGATACCAAGTAAATAACTAAAAGATATCAAGATAATAAGGGAATAGACTTGGGAAATATTGCTTGTCAAATGAAACTCATGAACGGTTACTTACTTATATGCTTGCTCGTTTAGAATGTTCATCATATGCATAAATATAAGTTAGAATGTATATTTCTTCTTAAAAATTGTGCTATGTATAGAACTCATTTTCAATGCAATAACTCAACAGGAAGACTATGCAAAAGTAGATCTTGCCCTGTTATTGCCCTGTGCCTGATTTGCCTCAAATGTTAACTTAGTGTACTGCGTTGATCACGGACAACTTGTGCACAAGGTCTTAGTTTCTGCGGACGGTCGCTGGGGCACTGGCACCGATCCGATCCGGACGGAACTCACGATAGTCGCCTGCTTCGGATTGAGTGGCTTGTGGCGCCTCCTGTTCCCTGTGCCGCACGCCATTCCGTCCCGAGACTAGCTCGTCCATTATGGCAACGTGCCAGTGATCCTCTCGTATATTTAAACCTGTTGCTACTAACTTGTGTCTTCTTGGCAGGGAAGGCAAGGTAAGTATTATGCAGGTGGTTCAGACGGACAGGTAAATGTCACCGAACGGTGACGGGTCATTTCAATGATTCTATATCTATGTCTTGTTGTAAAATAAACTAAGGCAAGATAGAAATCCACAGTAAATATGCATGCTTCATTAAAACAACGTGTTGACTCGTATAGTTGGGTTAGCTTGCCTTCACCAGTACGTTTCGATGTACTGACCCTCGTTGAAACAGGTTCCCCGCGCTAGGAGAACCAAGCGAGGAGCAGAAGACAAACCCCCATTCCAGTCCAGCTGTAGGCACGCCTCGACCGTGCCACCTTTGACGCATTTTGAAGAAGAAGCCTTTTGAAGAAGAAGCTAGCCACCAAGCAACCATGCAGCTTCGTGGCAAGGCAGTCGTTTCGACCCAAGGTCTTATATTTTGAGTAGTAGTAAAGGATGTAATGTACAGGACTGCTATCTCATTTTGTGTCAACACTTTTGTAAGCCCATAGAGGCAATCCTTCTGTCTCAGTTCAAGGAGTTTATAATAGATGTTCATATTATCAATAAAAGAGAACTTTTCCATGTTCAAATCTGTGTTTCAATTATCTGCGTACTCTGAATATGTGCTCGCTATGCAAAATAAAATACTTAGCCTTGTGCGGTGCGCAACCTAGGCCCGCACGGCGGTCACGTCCGGGGGACGACTATCGATTCCACGAAATCGGGGCGTGACAGTTGTTGTGTTAGAAGTGGGGGTTCCCTCTGTTGTACTGCTGGGGCCCTGGCCTGGGCTGGAGCCTTTGGTGCAGCGGTGCGTCCTTGAGCAGCTGGACAGTCCCTCATTTGATGCGCTGCTGAACCGCAGTAGAGGCAGGCACCTAGCCTCTTCCTGCAGACTTGCCAAGTATGACCTGGTTTTTGGCAAAAGTTACAAGCAGCAGTTTGTTGGTTCTGTCCCTGAGCCTGGTGTTGGGGTGCTGGAGCTCGAGGGAGAGGACGCTGAGTTTGCTGCGGGGCCCTCTGCTGTTGTTGCTGTTGTTGTTGTTGAAAAGGGCGTTTGTTGGGTCCTGCATTTCCGGTATCTCTTTCTCGTTTCAGTTTATGCCCCATATCTCTTTCAATGCCTTGTGCCACGTTCAGGATTTCTTTATAGGTGCGAGCTCGACTGCTGGTGACAGCAAGGCGGATATCCGGAGATAGCCCCTTCTTGAATCTACGGGCTCTGTCCTCCGGGGTACGAACTATGTACTCCGCAAAGTGGCTTAACCTGCTAAATTCAGCAGTATATTCATCAACAGACAGGTTACCTTGTTCCAGTCTCTCGAATTGGCTTTCGAGAGCTTCCCGAGCCACTTCGGGGTAGAATTTCTCCTTGAATAGTCTCTTGAAGTCCTCCCAGGTGATGTCAGGAGCAGATAGTTGGGGTTCATCTCTGAACCAGGTTCGAGCAATGTCGAACAGTTGTAGGCTTGCGGACTCTACTTTGAGGTCATCAGGGACCCGGGCAATCTTCAGGAGTCTCTCGACATTCTCTATCCACTCATCGGCATAGAGAATGCCCTCAGTTCCGTAAAATTCCAGGGGTCTTAGATTCTTGAAGTCTTTGGCACTCCCTGGCCTCTTGAGTGACGTCTCCTGGGACTTAAGAGCTTCTGAGAGGCTGGTCCGCAGAAGTGCCGTCTGTTCTTTCTGGGATTCCACCAATCCCTGGAACACTCCAAGTAGTTGTGCCCCATCCAGAGTAACTGCCGGAACAGATGGAGGCGGCGGGAGTGCAAGAGTCTCGGGCACATTCTGCTCAGCTGGATCTGATATGCCTCCTACTGTGTTCCTGGTCTGGACCATTCTGAAAGATTAAGGGATAGAGAGATCAGAATAGAATACTTGGAAACCAAAGGCGATAGGAAAAATTGAGCAGCAATGATATCAAGAATTGAAATAAGGACGCTATACTGTGAATGAGCTTTTCCTAGAATCCTTAATCTTATTCCATACCCTGTCCTAGGGTATTACCCTATTTTAGGATAGGACCTGCATGGGCCACCATAAAAACGTGTCACGAACCGCACCCGGGAATTCGGGCACGAGTGCGTGGGTACGTCCAGCCTACGCCGCAGAGTCGACGGTAGTACGCTGTCTAGGTCAATCCCAGGTTTACTAAACTAGCTCATTCACAACAACATAGGCAAGATAATAATGAGAAATAAAATTTAAGATTGCAACTGAAAATAAATGTGATAACAGATTCAAATGTTTTAATACAGGATTTCAAAGTAAAATCGGGGACAAACCCGATAAATAAGATAAGAAAAGATAGCTACTACTAGCTACTCAGCAGCAGGGGTCTCCTGGGTGGGTTCTGGCTCCTTATAGGTATCATCAGTCCCCTCATAGGGACCATAATAAGTAGGGGCAAGATCCTCATCATCGCCTAAATCAACAGATCCAGTCAGAAAAGGAGCAAAGTACACAGTGCACAACAAGATTAAACTAAATATTTATGACAATTAAATATTTGATATCATGTTGAGAAACAGCATAACAGAACATTATTATCTCAGAGTTAAACTATAAACAGGAATATGAGAAACAGAACTAAATGAAACAGGAAATGAAACTACAACAGCCAGCAAGAAATATAACATGACCAGAAACTATCTGTGTGAACTTGTGTTTGTTTTTAGAATACATAGTTGGCATGTAGGGGTTTATAAGGCTAATCCGGCCGTCATGAATGGCTATTAAACAGGGGAAATCGAGATCCGGCTGAGGTACAGTCGTGTACCAACAGCTATTAAACATGACAAGGGGAAGGGTAAACTACATGCCTTCTAGGTATTCTCCCACCCGACATGAAAAACAAGACAGAAACTACCAATATTCAAGACATGAAATTCAATATTTCTAACACGATATGTAATCATCAAGGGTACATGTAAGACAGGGAATTAATTATCACAATATATAAAGATTAACTTGAGGTGCAGGTACTTGCTTGTTGTTTGGATCTGATTAATTTAGTTCTTGGGGAAAAAGTCCAGAGATGAGTCCAAAAGCTGAAATAGACATTACCATCACGCTCAGAAGATGTCAAATAGCTAGAAACGCCTGTCCTTGGGTCTAATTTGGAGACAAGGGCAAAAACGGCAGTTTCGGGTCAAAACGGGGTCCGCCGGTGGGCCCGCTTTGCACCGAAAAGACGTGTCCGGGTCAAAAGTCTCCAAATTCACCAAACTTAGTGTCAACAGGTCAGGAACGCTGATATGAACCCAACGAAACTTCCAGATTTGGATTCCGATGAGCCGAACACAAAATCGCCCGTCGAGCGGGGCCTGTGGGGCCCACGACACGCGATTTTGTCAACGTTCTCAGAATCGAACCAAACTTGACCCACAGGACCAGCGTATCGCTACAAGTCCGATGGCGTAAGTTTTGTCTCGATCTGACGTGTGTGCACGAAGTTAGGGTAAATTACAGAAAAGGCGGATACGGGGCGATGTCTGCGGATACGCGTTGATTTCGGTGTGCACGCACACCCGAATCAGCTTCCACGAAAACTCACACGTCCGTATCGACGATGCGCACGTATCTGTGAAGACCGCACGCGACCAAGTCATCTCGTTTGGCGGAGCGTACTCAGTTCCGGGGTGAAACAGGGTCTGGTTTTTCCTGTTTTTGGATCGCGGTGTGCGATCACCACAGGACGCGATGTCCCGAACAGTTTATCCGGACACCAAGAGGGTCATACAGGCTATGCGATACAATTTACGGAATCGGAATCCGAGCTACGAGCAAAAAGTTACACGTACCTGAAGGGGACCCGAAAATCAGGGTCGAGTCGTGTCCGACTCGTATCGGACACGAGAATTTAAGGTTAGGGTTTCTGGATGCTTGGCCGGAGATCCGGCGGAGGCCGGCCGGAGATGCGCCGGAGGGGGCCGGGAAAGGTTCGCCGGGGCGAGGCGGAGGTGCTGGCGGCGGAGGCGGCTGGCTGCGCGTTGCTGCTGCTGGAGAAGGCGGCGTCGGGGTCCCTGGCCGGAGCAGCGGAGGAGGAGGGAGAGGGGAAGGGGAGCAGCTGCGGCGGCGTCGGCGGAGCGGCACGACGGCGGCGCTAGGGTGGCGGTGAGTGACGGTGGCGAGGGAGTTCTGGGGGAGGGATGGCCGGAGCAGCGGGGGTTTGGGGGCCATTTATAGGGCGGAGAGGGAGGTCTGGGCGGCCGGAGATGGCGGGGGTCGTGGCGACCGGGCCGGGAGAGGCGGAGCGGCCAGGCGACGTGGCCGGAGCTCCGCCGAAAAACGCGCGGGGAGGAGGGAAGATGGGGGAACTGGTCGCCCGGGTCGGGCGGCACGCAGGTCGGGTCTGTCTGACCCGACCCGACCCGGTAGCGGGTTGGGCTGGGCCAAAAAACTAACGGGCCGGTCCATTGGGCCGGGCCGGCCCAAGGAAAAAAAGAAATAAAATAAAACAAATAATAAATAATAAATAATTAAATAAATAGATAATTAATTAATTAATTAATAAAATAGTTTTCAGGCATTTAAAAATAGGTCTGAGGCCCAGAAAAATCCAGAAAAATTATCCTAAGTCCAATTTTTCATTTTACACCCAAAAATGTTATTTTCATGATATTTTAATATTATTTATTGCCAATTAAAAATTATTTATTAATTGAAAACCTTGATTTTAATTACAGAAAATTCCCAGAAAATTCCAGAAAATTGGAAAAAATCCAAGATTTAATAATTTGAAAATTCGGGGGGTTTACAGGAGAAAATATAGCACCTGCACATTCGTGTGCCCGCGATACTCGGACTCACAAAGAGGATGCAATGGTAAAACACCATTCGTATAATTTGCGTGACGTAATTACTCACAAGCGCAAAGCAAGGGAAACAACTACGGCGTGCGACGTGTCCTCTCCAAGGCACTGCTGCGCCAACATTATTATCAATTGTTGCTGCAATAAAACGACAATACCCACAGACAGGCAGTCAGCCTTCTAGTGACTGAACCAGAAAGCACCTATCCGACAAAAACCCGAAGATCAGGTGCAAGTACCAGAGGAGGAGGAGTTGCCCTTCACCTCATGCTACTCAACTAGAAAACTTCCCGCCACCAAGGGAGGAAGGAAGTCAAATACCTTCAGTCTGACGCTTTCTACCACTGCGTCTCGAAGGCGACTACCCACAGGGCTGACAACGGCACCTGCAGAAGGATTCTTCCAGGGCACCCGCTCAAGGAAGAAGCTGTCAGCCCATGGGGGTAGTTCTTTCGCAGAACCCCTGGGGGTGGCCCAAGCTGGGGTAGTGTCCCCCTGGACATACGCAACAACCCAATATCCCAAAAAGATAGTGAATCTCAAAAGACAGATGTCGAGTTCTCTGTAGGTAATCACCTTCATCAAGAAGACGCACCTTCCAAAGTGGGAGTAACATTCCCTCCGAGTCTAGAGAAGATGTAGCACTTTCGGCTTTCCCTGAGGACAACGATTCTGAGGAAGCTGGCAGCAACATGCCTAAGATTAATGCAGTATCTAGGGCCGGGGGTAGCAATCCTCCGGAATTGAAAGATGGTGCGATGATGCCTACCTTCCCTGAAGACTGCAACTCCCAAGGAACAAACAATGACAGGCTGGGGGGGAGTCACCTTCGAATAGTCAGAGCATCATCTGAAGCTGGGGGTAGTATCTCCTTTGAGTCTGAAGACCATGCAACGATGACCATTTTCCCTGAGGACAGTGCAACTCAGGAACCCAAGACAGAAGGGCTCAGCGATTGCCAATGACTCTAGGTTCTCGAGGTCATGATGCGTACAATGAGTGCATCAATGCAGACTCTGGCCTAGGCAATACTTGAGATTAAGGCAAACATGGTCCTGCCACCCTCAGGGCCCACAATAACTCTGTAAGCCAGGAGTAGCAATCTCCTGGTGATCCTCACCAACCCGTCATGCCGTGAGGACGGTGATTCCCAAGAACTAGATAATGACATGTCTGGGGATAGTCTCCCTCGACAAGATAGAGCAATATCCAAAGCTGGGGGTAGAATTTCCCCCGAGTCCGAAAATGATACTAAACTACTAGTCATCCCTGAGGACCGTACGACTCAGGTATTTGAAGCCCCAAAGAAAAAAAGGAGACTTTCTCCTTCAATGATAACGACATCATTAAAATCTTTAATATACTGATGAAGAAAAAAAACTTTGGCTACCCAACATCAGATGCCCTGAAGAGGCTGATAAGGTCGATGTCATGCCCCAATCTCCCGCAAGCAAATTGGCCGTTCCCGCTAGGCGGGAATCACCCTCGCCAGTGCTCCCACAGAACGATCGCTTGACCCATCCGGGCGTGATGCCGCATGAGCGTGAACCGCGCCCGTGCAAGGCCGTGATTCATTGGCTGGCGATAAGAGTTCTAAGCCACAGAGTCGCACAGATTGTTCGAGTGCAGCGGAGTCATGAACGCATAGCGATTCGGTAACAAGTTCTCTGAGTTGACAAATATAGCGGAAGCATTGAAACAAGTAAAGTAATCTCTTTATTGATATGAAACATGTATTACAGGCGGCGTATAGCCGAGATTACAAGTTGCTCAAGCCTCTCTCTCTGAAACAGTAAAAGCGTGCCAAGTGGCTACAACTGTGGTATGAATTGTACAGGCGATGGTCAGGCGATGTTCACAACTTATGTCTTGTATAAGCGCTTCAGTCCCGGACGCACCGTTGCAAGGCTTCAGAGGGAACTCCTGGCCTTAGCACGCACGAAGGAGGCGTCCGCACCGCACGAGGTTCTCCCGCACCCTGCATATCAAACTGGTGGATTATCAGTACATTGAATGCACTGGTGGGGAAGCTACTCGCCCGCTCGACAAATCCAAACACGTAATACAGGTTCCGTGCACAACTATTAAGTTGTCTTTCTAGTTGCCTTAGGATCAGTTTCATGCAAACATTGAATAGCTTAACGTGTCGGGCAGTGCATCGTGCGATGTTTGAGGAAACACGGCGAGACTTACCAACTTACCATTTCTCCTTCCCTGTCCAAGGCAAACATGATTAATTCAAGCACGGTAAGTATAAACATTCAGGAAGCATAGCATATGCAAACATGAGGGTCGTTATGTTCAGATCGTTCAGGTGTTCAGTTCATTGATGCTATGCAATGACTCGCACGCGGATAGCCGCTAAGCGAGGATGACTTATCTATATGACGAAAGTCGCTGGCATAGCCATTATGGACGGGTTATGGTCTCGGGACTAAGAGCGATAGCAACGCAGGTGGCGAGCCCCGCTACATAACACTCCGTCCGTGACTAACGACCATACAAACTCTTCCGCCCGGATCGGATCGGTCCCAGTGCCCCGGTGACCGTCCGCGGAAGCCAAAAATCCTTGTGCACAGGTTGTCCGCGACATGCAGGTCAGGGTCTATCCAAATCCAAAACTTGACATGATAATCATGGAACACACAAACTTATTCTGAACGAGCACATTGCTCCACGAGCTGGGATTCGAACAGTACAAACACAATCCTTGTTCAGATCCAAACATGGCATGCTTATCATTCAAGCGTGATTCACATTCAAATATCCATTCTTGTTTAATGCATTCCCCTGGTTCGGGGATTTGCCTTGGGTGACCTAACGGTCCCGGATACTTGCAGGTTCAAATGCACAGAAGGACTATTTGATAGTCTTCTGGCTAAACAAGAATGCATGCACAACACAATAACGCTAGACGTTCGAAAGCAGACAAGCATACGTTTCTAAGGAATATAAGCAGGCACGTTGCTCGGACCCGAAGGTAAGCCGAGAGTTGAAACCGTTAAGGGACTTAGCATGCGAGGGTCTGAATATAAGCAGTATTTCATTTCCATGTTCTAGCATAGCAATACAGGTTGGGATTATTCCCTTAGCTAGGTGCGTTGGATTTATTAGCATGCAGGGGGTGAATCACCTAGCGACTAGCATGAATATTCTAGATTTTTATGTGTGCTGGCTAAGCAAAGACAAGTTCACCGTAGCCACCCACCTTAGCGATGATTCGCCTCGGTAGAGTAATACGTCTGAGCGAGCCTCTGAAAGTCCAAGCCGGATTCCTGTAGGGGCAAGTCTGGATATCCTTTGCTTCTCCTTTGAGGCAAAGCGGGTCGGGACAGCTGCACGATTGCCGATTGAGACGGCAGTCCGCTTGAGCGGAACGGGGTTTTACATCCTACCCAACTTAGAAAAAGTCTCGTCCTCGAGACTTACTAAGGGCAAGCAGTAATTTAGGGTTGAGGCAATCCTAGACAAGTCGTTTGTACTTGTTTCATTTGGATATTCACTTGCACAAGCGTCGAAATCAGCATATCGCTTAGACTGGATCGTGCGCACTTTCGAAGGGCCCCTCTAGCATGAACACGTCAACCAGCTTAGTGATAGCGAAGTCTCAGCATCGAGTTTCACCTTTTCTTAAGTCTTGGATGGTGCACTAGTTCAAGGCGTCCCTCGAATAGATGCATTCAACCAAACTTAGGGTTAGTGAAGATCGGACAAGCTACTAGCGATACTCTCAAGGGTTTGTACAGGTTGGCACAAAGGCCACTCGCAGCATACAACCAGACAAGCAATCATATCAATCAAAACGCATTTTGAAAGTATTTAGACTTATTGTTGGAACATCCCATCGAGGCATTGAGAGAGAGCGTGCACATAACCCACGAACGAGCTTTCGAAACAGAGATATCGAATCGAAGTCCAAAGGCGTAGAAGCCAGGCTCTGATACCAACCTGTCATGCCCCGATCTCCCGCAGGCAAATCGGCCGTTCCCGCTAGGCGGGAATCACCCTCGCCAGCGCTCCCGCGGAACGATCGCTTGACCCATCCGGGCGTGATGCCGCACGAGCGTGAACCGCGCCCGTGCAAGGCCGTGATTTATTGGCTGGCGATAAAAGTTCTAAGCCACAGAGTCGCACAGATTGTCCGAGTGCAGCGGAGTCATGAACGCATAGCGATTCGGTAACAAGTTCTCTGAGTTGACAAATATAGCGGAAGCATTGAAACAAGTAAAGTAATCTCTTTATTGATATGAAACATGTATTACAGGCGGCGTATAGCCGAGATTACAAGTCACTCAAGCCTCTCTCTCTGAAACAGTAAAAGCGTGCCAAGTGGCTACAACTGTGGAATAAATTGTACAGGCGATGGTCAGGCGATGTTCACAACTTATGTCTTGTATAAGCGCTTCAGTCC
Organism: Iris macrosiphon; assembly: GCA_036927795.1. NCBI lineage: Eukaryota > Viridiplantae > Streptophyta > Magnoliopsida > Asparagales > Iridaceae > Iris > Iris macrosiphon. Next base: position 36,946,887 of record JAYESA010000012.1, read on the forward strand.
CGGACGCACCGTTGCAAGGCTTCAGAGGGAACTCCTGGCCTTAGCACGCACGAAGGAGGCGTCTGCACCGCACGAGGTTCTCCCGTACCCTGCATATCAAACTGGTGGATTATCAGTACATTGAATGCACTGGTGGGGAAGCTACTCGCCCGCTCGACAAATCCAAACACGTAATACAGGTTCCGTGCACAACTATTAAGTTATCTTTCTAGTTGCCTTAGGATCAATTTCATGCAAACATTGAATAGCTTAACGTGTCGGGCAGTGCGCCGTGCGATGTTTGAGGAAACACGACGAGACTTACCAACTTACCATTTCTCCTTCCCTGTCCAAGGCAAACATGATTAATTCAAGCACGGTAAGTATAAACATTCAGGAAGCATAGCATATGCAAACATGAGGGTCGTTATGTTCAGATCGTTCAGGTGTTCAGTTCATTGATGCTATGCAATGACTCGCACGCGGATAGCCGCTAAGCGAGGATGACTTATCTATATGACGAAAGTCGCTGGCATAGCCATTATGGACGGGTTATGGTCTCGGGACTAAGAGCGATAGCAACGCAGGTGGCGAGCCCCGCTACATAACACTCCGTCCGTGACTAACGACCATACAAACTCTTCCGCCCGGATCGGATCGGTCCCAGTGCCCCGGTGACCGTCCGCGGAAGCCAAAAATCCTTGTGCACAGGTTGTCCGCGACATGCAGGTCAGGGTCTATCCAAATCCAAAACTTGACATGATAATCATGGAACACACAAACTTATTCTGAACGAGCACATTGCTCCACGAGCTGGGATTCGAACAGTACAAACACAATCCTCGTTCAGATCCAAACATGGCATGATTATCATTCAAGCGTGATTCACATTCAAATATCCATTCTTGCTTAATGCATTCCCCTGGTTCGGGGATTTGCCTTGGGTGACCTAACGGTCCCGGATACTTGCAGGTTCAAATGCACAGAAGGACTATTTGATAGTCTTCTGGCTAAACAAGAATGCATGCACAACACAATAACGCTAGACGTTCGAAAGCAGACAAGCATACGTTTCTAAGGAATATAAGCAGGCACGTTGCTCGGACCCGAAGGTAAGCCGAGAGTTGAAACCGTTAAGGGACTTAGCATGCGAGGGTCTGAATATAAGCAGTATTTTATTTTCATGTTCTAGCATAGCAATACAGGTTGGGATTATTCCCTTAGCTAGGTGCGTTGGATTTATTAGCATGCAGGGGGTGAATCACCTAGCGACTAGCATGAATATTCTAGATTTTTATGTGTGCTGGCTAAGCAAAGACAAGTTCACCGTAGCCACCCACCTTAGCGATGATTCACCTCGGTAGAGTAATACGTCTGAGCGAGCCTCTGAAAGTCCAAGCCGGATTCCTGTAGGGGCAAGTCTGGATATCCTTTGCTTCTTCTTTGAGGCAAAGCGGGTCGAGACAGCTGCACGATTGCCGATTGAGACGGCAGTCCGCTTGAGCGGAACGGGGTGTTACAGTCGATGACCCAAAATATTGCCTCTTTCATCGGTACATTCATCATCCAACCAGAGACTGCTCTGTATTGAAGAGATGTATCCAGCAATTGATCAATGTCAATGAGCTCAACCTCGACTTTGAGGATAAGACAATCATTGTGAACATAGTGTCCCTCAAATTAGGCAACTTCTTAGTAACGGAAGCCCAAGCAACCAGGGAGGTCATCACCCTCTCATCGGCTCACAACCAAGTATCAGGCCTGGTATCAATTTAAATCCCAAGAGGTGAGGTCATTGCTCAAAAATTGGCCTAGAAAATAGCACCTTCAACGACCAGGTCAAAGGAAAAGCAATGCAGGCCAGGCCGCATGATCCTTTCCTTAGAAAATACAAATTGTAGACTTCGGGTGCTCAGCGCAGCTCAACAAGTCTTCTTGTGGACAAAAGCCAAGTCTCACTTGACTCATCGGCAATGACGCATGATAGACAACGTTCCATTATACACATATGAGCAAGTCTTCAGCTCACGAACGTATCATACTTCGTGTGCATACGATAGTACTTCTCGTTGTAACAAATTCTTATGGGCAAAATGCAGTGTTCCCCTGTGCGATATATAAAATATGCAACAAGCGGTGGTCCTCGACGTGGTAGACAATTGTGCGCACGCGGTAGTGATCCTACGTGCATAACTCAGCCAACTCCCTCGTGTATACGTGGCAGTGTTACTGTGCACAGAGCTCCTTATTCGGCGCATGCTAAGTCATCGACAATATTCAACATAACAAATAATGAGCTACCCCAGTTCCATCATTACAGCCAATAATCACTATATCTCATGTCGAAGATGGGATACAACCTCCAAAAAGCTGAATGTCTGAACTTTAGAAAATGACGGTGTACTCTTTTACAATCCGACAGTTATTACAATAACACTTGCAGAGGGCTAGGATATGGAGATGCTAGTATGCCCCATGGCTCACAAGGCGGTCGAAAAATCCTAACCTAAAGGGGAGGGCATGTTTATTGTGAAAACCGTGTTTCCCAACGACGCATACCGACTAGTAAAATCCAACAACGACTTGCTCATGATGACTATCAACGGTAAGTTCCTAAAAGAAAGTACTACGTCTAAACTAGACTTGTACTCCCCTTATCCCCAACGGGACAACCTAGATATACGAATCAACTATGTGTTCTTCATCCACAGCAAGTGCCTTTGTGCAAAAAAATTTCCTTCATAAATTCTCATAAAACCCATCATTTGTATCCTGGAACCATGCATACGCAACGGATGACGAGTCCCCAAAGTCTCCCCAGCAGATTCCTCAGGTCCATTCGTACACTCCCGTAGTGACCACTCAAAAACTAACCTAGTTAGACGCTAGCCATGTCCATATTACCTATGAGCTATCGTCCTATCAATCTCCCCAGTGGAGCAACCCACAGGTCTATCCTCATTTTCGGATAGACCACACTCAACAAATCACTCCCCAGTGAGTTTTTTGGACATTGGTTCATGTCTATATTACCTCTGAACTATTGTCCTAACATATTTTTTTGGCTGAGTTTGCCATGTCCAAGTAACCTCTAAGCAAACCTCCCGGGTTTTTTGCTATCGATCATCACGTCCATATTACCCCTGATATCGGTTGTCATCCCCACTTTTCATCCGTACTTAGTAAGGTACACCAACGGTATTAATTCCATAAAAACTGTCACATTCATATTACCTCTGGCAGGGCTTGTCTCATACCTATTACTTGTACTAACATGCGAAAAAAAAAGTAATGGGTCCACAAAATCTATCACGTTCATATTACCTCTGATAGGGATTATTTTTGAACTTATTGTTTGCACTCAACGTGCGCAACAAAAAATAAGTCAACCAAAAATTTTCTAGTAGGGTTTGTCATATCCTTCGTACCTCTGAGCAAACCTTTCGGGTTGGCTATCGATCATCATGTCCACAGTACCCATGATATCGATCGCCGTCTAAACTTATCACCCATGCTTAAATATAGGTACGCCAGTGGTGTTAAGTCCAAAAAATATATCATGACCATATCACCTCTGATAGGAATTCATCTCGAACTTATTACTTGTACTCTAGTATATAAGAAGTAATAGGTCCACCAAACCCCTCCAGTGGGATGCCTGCTGTCACGCCCCAGTCCCAAAATGTAAGGAACTAGGCCACGTGGCATTGGCCAGCTGACACGTCACTAAGGGTTTAATCCATTTTGATGGACCCAAAGGAACGTGCTACGCTGTCCTAGAATACTACAAGTCTAGTACAGGCATATCTATCTCATCCACAGAAAATGTCAGGAAATAGTGCTAAAAATATATATATAATGCTGAGTCTGATAATGTCATATTACACATCTTGTGGGAACAACCCACTGCCAAAATATAATAATAGTACAGAAAAACAAGATAGACTGAGCATCGTCTATCTAGCAAAACATCTCCATCGTCAAGTGAGCATCTCCCAGAATTAGGTAGATTCTGATGGTGTCTCCTCTAGTTCTTCCTCGGTGGCATGCCTAGTTTCCTGTCCTGGACCATACACCGTCGGGTAGTAGGCCTCGTCTAAATCTGGAAGTGAACCAGGTCCTCAGTGGGACATAACAAGATACAGGAAAATAACATGCCAGGAAGGAAAATACTGAATAAATAAATTAATACAGGGTGCTAACCATCTAAGTGAAATGCAAGTAAAGACCTTGTAGTACGCATGGGAATGTGTAAGTTTGACATATGCTGACTTAATTCACCATTCGTGTTTGACTGGCTAGTATATGTGTTATATGCCCCCAGACTCATGGGCACTCTGCAATCGTCCATCTCCGAGGAGTATGGAACGAAGGTAAAATATACAAAGAGGGGGTGTCCCATACGTCTACTAGTCATCTTTCCCGCCCAATGTAACTAAATGACAAGTCATACTATTCTGAGTTTTCCTGATTTTATGCTAAGCCGTGATGCGTGTCACACGTACTGGTAGCTAATCAAATACGCAGCTCGCATCCTAATATGTATTGCAACCATGTTGCGTGTTCCCGTGGTAGGGTCTAGGAGGATATTAGGATACCCTCACAGATGTTGGTAGGTCTGAAAGACTAAGTCAATTATGTTATAAGTCAACGTATCTGTTGACTGTACCCGAGGCAATCTCAGGTATTCATAGTTATCTGATAATTCAGGAAACATAATATAAGGCAATATTTGAGTTTAAACAGTAACTTGGCAAGGTATACTTGCCTACTTCCTGATAGTGTTGGACACCTGATCCCACTGTCAAGACTGAGGGTCCTTGTGACAAGGGGTCACTGACTGTGCTGGAGATGTTTTCTGTTTAAAAAGTACAGGTCTTGTAAATATCATGGGTAAAATATAAAGTATAATCATATATATACTTATATACATATATGATAATATATATATAATATAGGATATACATATATATATAGAGTATATATATATTTAGATATATATAATATATATTATATATGTATATATATATATATAAATGAACAGGCAGTGCAGAAATGAAAGTATATATATATATACTGTACTATCCAGTAGTATATTATATAGTACATATCTATATAGATTATATATATATAAACATATATATATATATAATAGAGAAAGACTGTGCAGAAAATAAAATATATACATAAATATAGGCTGTATTATCCAGCACTATGGTATATATTAGATAGGTATATATATATATATATATATATATATATATATATATATATATATATATAGATATATATATATATATATATATATATATATATATATATATATATATATATATATATATATATATATATATATACATATATATATAATAAATTGAAAAGACATTGCAGGAAATATAAATATATATATATATATAAATACATATGTACTGTATTATCCAGTACTAATTTATATAGTATATAATATTTAATATATATAAGAAAAAAGTAAAATGCAGGAATTTAAATAATAATAATTGAAAAGCATGCATATATATACATATATATTATATATGTATATATATAATTATACTATATATAAATAAATAAATATATATATATATATATCTAGAGATATATATATATATATAAGAAAAAAAAATAAAGATATATAAATAATAATAATATATATATATATATACACTGTATATATATATATTCTGTATTTAATAATAATAGTAATAATAATAATATTTTATATATATATATATATAGAATATATATATATATATATATATATATAAATATATATACATATGTATATATACTTCATATATATAATAATATATATAAAAAAAAGAAATAAATAAAAACAAAAATTAAAAGGTGCATAAATACATAATATACATATATATATATACTGTATTTAATATATATTATATATATAGTAATATATATAATTATATAATTATATATATACTTAAATATATACATATATATATATACTGTATTTAATATATATTATATATATAGTAATATATATAATTATATAATTATATATATACTTAAATATATATATATATATATATATATATAAAATAAAATAAAAATAAAAATAAAATACAGAAATGAATACATATGTATATACTGTATATTTACAGTATTTAATAATATTAATACATATAATTAATATATATTAATATATATATATTAATATATATATATATCAATATATACATATATACACATATATTATATACATATATACATGTATATAGGAATATTACGTATTTTCGTATAATATAGGTATGTTATACCTGACAGGTGGTAGGGGGGTCCACGGCTGGTCGCCGGCGGGAGGACGGCGGCGGAGGCGGCGGCGGCTGGCCGGAGGAGCGGCAGCAGCAGCAGTTGCTGCCAGTAGCAGTAGCAGCAACAGCAGCTGCGAGGGCTGCCGGCGGCGGAGCGGTGGCGGAGACGGCGGTGCAGGGTGATGGGTGGACGGAGGGAAGGGTGGCGAGCAGACTGGTGGTGGTGGTGGAGGTCAGGGGTGTTGGTGGTTGGAGGCGGTCGGGATGGGGGTGGTGGTGCAGTCGGGGAGAGGGGTCGGGGTTCTGTGGAGGTGAGGGCGGCGGCTGGAGGCGTCGTGGGCCGGAGGGAGGGTGGTCGTCGGGTGGAGGGGGTCAAGGCGAGTCGAACGGTGGTGGTGGTGGTGGTGCACGGTGGTCGGGGCGGTGGTGGAAGTGGTTGGGAGTGGTGGTGTTGGCTGTGGTGTTGGTGGCGGATGGTTGCTGTGGGAGTTCTGGGCGGCGGAGGCGGTGGCCGGAGGGGGGTGGCGGTGTTCGGAGGGAAGGGCAGGGGAGTGGCGACGGCTTCGGCGGTGGTCCGGTGGGCGGAGGGTGGCCGTGGTGGTGGTGGTGTGAGTTTGCATGGGGGGTGCTCGGGTTTATATAGGGTTGGGGTGAGTGGCATAGGGTGTAAATAGAGGGAAGTCTAGGGGTGTTTAGGTCTTTTTGGGTTTTTGGGATATTTATGCAGCCATTTGTGGGTCCCACATGACACGTGTGCGGTCCACATTCACCAGCCAATGAGGTGATGCCACCTCACACTGGAAATTTGCATAAAAACCCCTAAAATTTCATAAATTGCAAATAGGTCCCTAAATTGGTATTTTGCCTAATTACGCAATTTGTCTGATAATTTACCCTGTTCCCAGAAAATATTAAAATGCTCAGAATTGAGAGGGAAAAGCTGTGGGAGGGTCCTGAGGGGGTGGGGGTGATTCTGGGCAAGGACAGGGCCTGGTTTCTTGGTGATACGGGTCATCGTATTTATTATTTAATAAATACTGCGCACGGTGTTCTCTAATTATTTAGAGGCAGGTAGGGCCATAATTTTACTACGGTGCCAATATACTAATTGTAGTATATTCAAAGTAGAATATTATCGTTTTTTTGTTTGGACAAAACTGGTGCCTGTTGGTCCTCAATTTTTAAGGGTACAGAGATGGGTAAAGAGCAAGAAATAAAATAGAAAATAAATACAGACTTTTGTAACGATATTTGTGCGTCTCAAACGAGGCTCAAAATAAAGCATCTGTGAGTTTGCACAAAAATTCAAGAAAATAGTTTAACAAGTCTAGGGCAGGTATGTGAATTTTGTTTGGGAATTACAGCTAGTGTAATGCTCTAATTAATTATGTGAAGTACAGGTGTACAATCAATAGGATATGTAAACAAAATAATTTTTTAAAAAGTTACAGAAATTCTAATTAGCTAAAATTAATCCTAAATTACTGAAATCCGGTCGAGGGAGTTTACAATCTACCCTCCTTAGAATATTTCGTCCTCGAAATAAAAATAGACATATAATAAAATGAAAGATTGATTTGAAAAATTAGGACATACCCTGGTTTGGAAATAGATGGGGGAAACGCTGTCGAATATCCTTCTCTCGTTGCCAGGTTGATTCACCTGGTGCATGATGTCTCCATGCAACACAAACTAGAGGGATAGTCTGGCCTCGCAACACCTTCTCGCTACGATCTAAGATTTCTACAGGCTCCTCCTGGTATGATAGGCTTGGACCGACGGTGATCTCTGAATAGTCCAGTACATGACTTGGGTCTGGAATGTACCTCCTCAGTTGGGATACGTGGAAGACGTCATGCACTCCTTCCAAGGTCTGGGGTTGGGCTAGTTTGTAGGCAACTTCTCCGATGCGTTCTAGTACATCGAAGGGTCCAATGTACCTTGGACTCAGCTTTCCTCTTCCTCCAAATCTGATAGTACCTCGGGTGGGTGAGATTTTTAAGAACACATGCTCTCCCACTTGGAACTCTAGAGGTCGTCGATGAACGTTGGCCCAGTGCTTCTGTCTGTCTTGTGCAGCTCGTAGGTGTCCTTGTATCTTCTTTACCTTCTCCACCGTTCGAACAACCAGTTCTGGTCCCAAGATCTGTCTTTCGCCAACATCGCTCCAGCATACTGGGGAACGACATTTCCTGCCATACAATGCTTCAAAGGGAGCCATTTGAATGCTCGCTTGATAGCTATTGTTGTAGGAAAACTCCACCAAGTGCAAATGATCTTCCCATGATCCGCTGAAATCAAGCATGCAGGCTCTCAGCATATCTTCAAGTGTCTGGATGGTGCGTTCTGATTGGCCATCTGTCTGCGGATGGTACGAGGTGCTGAACTTAAGGCGGGTACCAAGGCTTTCTTGCATACTTCGCCAAAAGTAAGATGTAAACCTCGTATCTCTGTCAGACACTATGCTGACTGGTACTCCATGCAGCCGTACTATCTCCTTCATGTATATGTCTGCCAAGACTTCGGTAGATTGTCCGACTTTGAAAGGTAGGAAATGAGCAGCCTTTGTGAGTCTATCTACGATCACCCATACAGTATTACGACCACTGGGACTTCTTGGGAAGCCTGTAACAAAGTCCATTGTAATGTGTTCCCATTTCCACTCAGGTATTGGGAGGGGTTGAAGTAGACCTGCTGATCTCTGATGTTCAGCCTTGACTTGCTGACACACCAGGCACTTTGCCACAAAGCGTGCTATCTCTCGCTTCATTCCATGCCACCAGTAGTATTGTCGCAGATCTCTGTACATCTTTGTGCCTCCAGGATGTATAGAGTATGTTGAGCTGTGAGCTTCTGACATCAGCTCCTCATGAAGTTCTCCATTTGGAACATAAAGACGTTCTTCACATCTTAGAGTCCCATCTTCGTGTATGCGGCATCTTGTCTGGATTCCAGCCTCTGTTCTTTGGCGAAGCCTCTGAAATCTTGCATCTGCTGGTAGAGTAGCTTTGATTCTTTCGACCAATGTTGATTGTAGCTGGTAGTTTGATAATTGGCCGTCAATTCCTGGCATAATGACCGTTATTCCCAATTTGTCTAGATCTCTCAATAGACCTGGTTGGGTAATCATAAAGAATGCCGAGGGTCTTCTGCTTAGTGCATCAGCTACTACATTAGCCTTTCCTGGATGGTACTGCAAATCGATCTCGAAATCCGTCATCACTTTGAGCCATCGTCTTTGCCTCAGGTTTAAGTCTTTCTGAGTGTAGACATATTTCAGACTCTTGTGATCGGTGAATATCTCCACTCGTTCGCCGTATAGATAATGTCTCCATAGCTTCAGGATGAAGATGACTGCGGTAAGCTCCAGATCATGCGTGGGATAGTTCTTCTCATGAGTCCTCAGTTGTCTTGAGGCATAAGCTACAACCTTCCTATGTTGCATTAAGACACAACCTAATCCTTTTCCGGATGCATCGCTATAGATTACGAAACCTCCGGATCCAGATGGTATAGTCAAGATGGGGGCAGTAGTCAGACGCTTCTTCAACTCATCAAAAGCTGTCTGGCATTCCTCAGACCAGATGAACTCCTGGTCCTTGCGGGTAAGTCGGGTAATTGGCTCCGCGATTCTTGCAAAGTTTTCTACGAACCTCCGGTAATATCCGGCAAGTCCTAGAAAGCTTCTCACCTCTGAAACATTGGTCGAAGTTGGCCACGTCTCGACAGATGAGATCTTTGCTGGGTCCACCGAAATGCCTTCTCCTGTGATTACGTGTCCCAGAAAAGCGACACGGTCAAGGAAGAACTCGCACTTGCTTAGTTTAGCATAAAGGCTCTCTCGTCTCAGCGTCTCTAGCACTAGTCTCAAGTGCTCTTCGTGCTCCTCGTGGCTTTTTGAATATACCAAGATGTCGTCGATGAAGACTACCACGAACTGGTCCAGATATTGGTGGAAGACTCTGTTCATCAGGTTCATGAATACGGCTGGTGCATTAGTCAGTCCAAACGGCATCACCAGGAACTCGTAGTGACCATAACGAGTCCTGAATGCTGTCTTTGGAATATCTTCTCGCCGTACCTTGACCTGATGATAGCCTGACCTTAGGTCTATCTTTGAGAATACCACAGCTCCCGTCAATTGGTCGAACAGATCATCAATTCGTGGCAAGGAGTACTTGTTTTTGATTGTCAGAGCGTTGAGGGCTCTGTAATCAATACACATTCGATATGTTCCGTCTTTCTTGGGTACAAACAACACTTGTATTCCCCAGGGTGATGCACTAGGATGAACAAATCCCTTGATTTATAGTTCTTCAAGTTGCAGCTTCAGCTCGTCAAGCTCCTTCTTCGCCAGTCGGTACACATTTGAGGATACCGGTGCAGCTCCGGGTATCAGCTCAATAGTGAACTCTACTTCTCTGTCAGGCAGTAGGCCTGGCAATTCCTCTGGAAATACGTCTTCAAATTCTGCAATGAGTGCTGGGGGTTCTATCTCCATCGCCATGTAAGTTCTAGGAGTCTGGCCTACTCCTTGCTCGATGGTACCTCGTACGTATTCGAACTCCGGGTGTCCTGGTGGTCTAAAGGTGATACTACCTTTTCGACAGTCTAGGATAGCATTGTTCTGGATTAACCAGTCCATGCCTAAGACGACGTCAAAATTTGGCATTGGAAGTACCAAAAATTGCGCTCTTAGCTCTCTACTACAAACAACTATTGAACATGTTTCAATAATGTTGGTAACTGGAATAATACCTCCTCCAGTAAGAATTTTCCAGCACTTGGGTAGCGGGGAAGTGATTAGTTTGTGCATGGCTACGAAACTACTAGATATGAATGACAGGGTTGCGCCAGAATCAAATAATACGGTTGCAGGTAATGATGCAACTAAAATGGTACCTGCGATGGTTTCTCCTTTAGGTTCTTCGACAACTGCAGCTAAAGCAAAGGCTTGTCCATGCCTTTGTCCTCCGGATTGTTGTCTGGCCTTGAACTGGCTCTCCTGAGTGGCCAGAGGTGGTCTCTTCTGATATCCTCCTGATGTGGAGGGTAGCATCTTTTGGGCAGGTGTTCCTGATTTCTGCCCGTTCTTAGGAACTGCATCTCTGCGTTGCGGGCAGTCCCTAGCCATATGTTGGCTAGCCCCACATATTAGGCAGAGTCCTTTCTTCTTTCTGCAGTCATTGGCAAAATGCCCCTTCTTGCCACAAAAGTGACAAGTCGGAAGCTCCTTCTTCTGGTAAGGTCCCATCGTCTGATGCGTCTGATTTTGTGGACGACGGATAGGGTCTCCTGCTCCTTGCTGGTTTTTGGCCGGGAAGGTTGGATTTGAGCGTCTCGTTCCTCGGCCAATAGCTTCTTGTACCCTTGCTTCTGCAAGAACCTCCTCGTAGGAGATCCTTGACTGTGATGTCGTATACCTCTGAAGCTCGCAGGTGAGGCCGTAGTGGAATCTTTTGGCCTTCTCCAGCTCATTCGGTATTAAGATGGTACCGAATTGACTTAATCTGCTGAACTTCGCGTCGTAGGCGTCAACAGTCATATTTTCTTGTTCCAAATACAGAAACTGGGAGTATAAGGCATTTTGGACTGTTGCAGGGAAGTACTTGGCATTAAAGTGCTCCAAAAATTGTTCCCAAGTTTGATCCTTGCTGACGCTACGCTCTATGGATTCCCACCAGTGATGGGCATTGCCTAAGAGTTGAGCTCTTACGGCGGTCATCCATAGATCGGGGGTAAGTTGCGAGCCTTCTAGCAGTATTTCTGTATTGGAGATCCAATCTGAGATCTCCTCTGGGGATTCGCTACCCTTAAAGGTTTTCGGGTTCATCTGGCGGAAGCCTTTGACTGTGCCCATTGGTTGGACAGGTGCTGGTGCTGGTGCTGGGGCAGTCGTTCTTTCCAAGGCCGCCATCAATGTCTGTCTCAAGGCCTCAGTTTGTTGCCACTGAGATTGTCTCAGGGCTTCAGTCTGCTGCCACTGAGTTTGCATCATAGCTTGGAGGAACTGGAACATCTGTGTTTGTCCCTCAAGCTGAGGCATCTGGGCAGGGAATACGGGAGGTGGAGGCAGTGGTGTCTCCGCCTGGGAGGTTTGCCCTTCATGCTGGGCTGGTGTTCCTGTCTGGGCAGGATTCTGGGGAAGGTATGGAGTCATTGGGTAGACCAACATCCGTCTCGGGGATGGGTCCCTCGGGGTGGATGGGGTTCCCTGGACATCGGGCGAGGGGTCTGTTGCTGGGTCAGTCCCATCTATCGCATGTCCTCTGGGTATGTTCATTTTTCTGAAGAAAATAGAATAATTAGAAAAACACAAGGAAATAATAATTTATAATCAAGCAAGATGCAAATTTTTTTTTTAATGAAGTCAGTGTGGATGAGACCTAGTATTTCTATCCTATTGCAGGCTTGTTGGGCATGTCATCATACCACTAGCAATAAAGATAGACCTGCATGGGCCACCACTAAAACCATGTCACGCTCCAGTCCCAAAATGTAAAGAACTAGGCCACGTGGCATTGGCCAACTGACACGTCACTAAGAGTTTAATCCATTTTGATGGACCCAAAGGAACGTGCTACGCTGTCCTAGAATACTACAAGTCTAGTACAGGCATATCTATCTCATCCACAGAAAATGTCAGGAAATAGTGCTAAAAATATATATATAATGCTGAGTCTGATAGTGTCATATTACACATCTTGTGGGAACAACCCACTGCCAAAATATAATAATAGTACAGAAAAACAAGATAGACTGAGCATCGTCTATCTAGCAAAACATCTCCATCGTCAAGTGAGCATCTCCCAGAATTAGGTAGATTCTGATGGTGTCTCCTCTAGTTCTTCCTCGGTGGCGTGCCTAGTTTCCTGTCCTGGACCATACACCGTCGAGTAGTAGGCCTCGTCTAAATCTGGAAGGGAACCAGGTCCTCAGTGGGACATAACAAGATACAGGAAAATAATATGCCAGAAAGGAAAATACTGAATAAATAAATTAATACAGGGTGCTAACCATCTAAGTGAAATGCAAGTAAAGACCTTGTAGTACGCATGGGAATGTGTAAGTTTGACATATGCTAACTTAATTCACCAATCGTGTTTGACTGGCTAGTATATGTGTCATATGCCCCCAGACTCATGGGCACTCTGCAATCGTCCATCTCCGAGGAGTATGGAACGAAGGTAAAATATACAAGGAGGGGGTGTCCCATACGTCTACTAGTCATCTTTCCCGCCCAATGTAACTAAATGACAAGTCGTACTGTTCTGAGTTTTCCTGATTTTATGCTAAGCCGTGATGCGTGTCACACGTACTGGTAGCTAATCAAATACGCAGCTCGCATCCCAATATGTATTGCAACCATGTTGCGTGTTCCCGTGGTAGGGTCTAGGAGGATATTAGGATACCCTCACAGATGTTGGTAGGTCTGAAAGACTAAGTCAATTATGTTACAAGTCAACGTATCTGTTGACTGTACCCGAGGCAATCTCAGGTATTCATAGTTATCTGATAATTCAGGAAACATAATATAAGGCAATATTTGAGTTTAAACAGTAACTTGGCAAGGTATACTTGCCTACTTCCTGATAGTGTTGGACACATGATCCCACTGTCAAGACTGAGGGTCCTTGTGACAGGGGGTCTCTGACTATGCTGGAGATGTTTTCTGTTTAAAAAGTACAGGTCTTGTAAATATCATGGGTAAAATATAAAGTATAATCATATATATACTTATATACATATATGATAATATATATATAATATAGGATATACATATATATATAGAGTATATATATATTTAGATATATATAATATATATTATATATGTATATATATATATAAATGAACAGGCAGTGCAGAAATAAAATTATATATATATATACTGTACTATCCAGTAGTATATTATATAGTACATATCTATATAGATTATATATATATATAAACATATATATATATAATAGAGAAAGACTGTGCAGAAAAAAAAATATGTACATAAATATAGGCTGTATTATCCAGCACTATGGTATATATTAGATAGGTATATATATATATATATATATATATATATATATATATATATATATATATATATATATATATATATATATATATATATAATAAATTGAAAAGACATTGCAGGAAATATAAATATATATATATATAAATACATATGTACTGTATTATCCTGTACTAATTTATATAGTATATAATATTTAATATATATAAGAGAAAAGTAAAATGCAGGAATTTAAATAATAATAATTGAAAAGCATGCATATATATATATATATATATACATATATATTATATATGTATATATATAATTATACTATATATATATAAATAAATATATATATATATCTAGAGATATATATATATATATATATATATATATATATATATATATATATATATATATATATATATATATAAAAGAAAAAAAATAAAGATATATAAGTAATAATAATATATATATATATATATATATACACTGTATATATATATATTCTGTATTTAATAATAATAGTAATAATAATAATATTATATATATATATATATAGAATATATATATATATATATATATATATATATATATATATATATATATATAAATATATATACATATGTATATATACTTCATATATATAATAATATATATAAAAAAAAGAAATAAATAAAAACAAAAATTAAAAGGTGCATAAATACATAATATACATATATATATATACTGTATTTAATATATATTATATATATAGTAATATATATAATTATATATATACTTAAATACATACATACATACATATATATATATATATATATATATATATATATATATATATATATATATATATATATAATAAAATAAAAATAAAAATAAAATACAGAAATGAATACATATGTATATATTGTATATTTACAGTATTTAATAATATTAATACATATAATTAATATATATTAATATATATATATATTAATATATATATATCAATATATACATATATACATATATATTATATACATATATACATGTATATAGGAATATTACGTATTTTCGTATAGTATAGGTATATTATACCTGACAGGTGGCAGGGGGGTCCACGGCGGGTCGCCGGCGGGAGGACGGCGGCGGAGGCGGCGGCGGCTGGCCGGAGGAGCGGCAGCAGCAGCAGTTGCTGCCAGTAGCAGTAGCAGCAACAGCAGCTGCGAGGGCTGCCGGCGGCGGAGCGGTGGCGGAGACGGCGGTGTAGGGTGATGGGTGGACGGAGGGAAGGGTGGCGAGCAGACTGGTGGTGGTGGTGGAGGTCAGGGGTGGCGGTGGTGGTGGTTGGAGGCAGTCGGGATGGGGGTGGTGGTGCAGTCGGGGAGAGGGGTCGGGGTTCTGTGGAGGTTAGGGCGGCGGCTGGAGGCGTCGTGGGCCGGAGGGAGGGTGGTCGTCGGGTGGAGGGGGTCAAGGCGAGTCGAACGGTAGTGGTGGTGGTGGTGCACGGTGGTCGGGGGCGGTGGTGGAAGTGGTTGGGAGTGGTGGTGTTGGCTGTGGTGTTGGTGGCGGATGGTTGCTGTGGGAGTTCTGGGCGGCGGAGGCGGTGGCCGGAGGGGGGTGGCGGTGGTCGGAGGGAAGGGCAGGGGAGTGGCGACGGGTTCGGCGGTGGTCCGGTGGGCGGAGGGTGGCCGTGGTGGTGGTGGTGTGAGTTTGCATGGGGGGTGCTCGGGTTTATATAGGGTTGGGGTGAGTGGCATAGGGTGTAAATAGAGGGAAGTCTAGGGTTGTTTAGGTCTTTTTGGGTTTTTGGGATATTTATGCAGCCATTTGTGGGTCCCACATGACACGTGTGCGGTCCACATTCACCAGCCAATGAGGTGATGCCACCTCACACTAAAAATTTGCATAAAAACCCCTAAAATTTCATAAATTGCAAATAGGTCCCTAAATTGGTATTTTGCCTAATTACGCAATTTGTCTGATAATTTACCCTGTTCCCAGAAAATATTAAAATGCTCAGAATTGAGAGAAAAAAGCTGTGGGAGGGTCCTGAGGGGGTGGGGGTGATTCTGGGCAGGGGCAGGGCCTGGTTTCTTGGTGATACGGGTCATCGTATTTATTATTTAATAAATACTGCGCACGGTGTTCTCTAATTATTTAGAGGCAGGTAGGGCCATAATTTTACTACGGTGCCAATATACTAATTGTAGTATATTCAAAGTAGAATATTATCATTTTTTTTGTTTGGACAAAACTGGTGCCTGTTGGTCCTCAATTTTTAAGGGTACAGAGATGGGTAAAGAGCAAGAAATAAAATAGGAAATAAATACAGACTTTTGTAACGATATTTGTGCGTCTCAAACGAGGCTCAAAATAAAGCATCTGTGAGTTGCACAAAAATTCAAGAAAATAGTTTAACAAGTCTAGGGCAGGTATGTGAATTTTGTTTGGGAATTACAGCTAGTATAATTCTCTAATTAATTATGTGAAGTACAGGTGTACAATCAATAGGATATGTAAACAAAATAATTTTTTAAAAAGTTATAGAAATTCTAATTAGCTAAAATTAATCCTAAATTACTGAAATCTGGTCGAGGGAGTTTACACCCGCAATGGAAATGAATAGTTCAAGTCCATATTACCTCTGAACTACTTTTTTTTGCCCCAACAGAGAAAAAGTCAGTTTATGTTCATATTACCTCTGAACTACGTCTCTCCACTATCCCCACAAAATCATATCTATTACTCGCACCCCAAGTGCGCAAAAAGGGTAATAGGTCCACCAAAAATCTCCTAGTAGGATGTCCTCAGGATCGTACCTAACCTCTCGGTATGGCTATTGATCAGCTCACGTCTACGTCACCTCTGAGCTATCGTCCTCATATCCCCTCCGAGAGTCTGCCATGTCCAAGTAACCTCTGAGAAAATATCTCCCTACGGCTATCACTAGTCGTCAACTCAACTTATCACCTACCATTAAAATTAAATGCGCCAACGGTGTTAAGTCCACCAAACTTGCCACGACTATACCACCTCTAGCAAGGCCTATTTTAAACTTATTACTTGCACCCTAGTGCACAAGAAGTAATAATTCTACCGGAGATTCCCCAACGGGATATCCTTAAAAAGCTACGGTGTCACGCCCCAGTCCCAAAATATCGAGGGACTAGACACGTGGCAATGGCCAGCAGCACACACCGATGGACAAACCCAATTTAATGGATCCATCGGGGCGCACTTAAGCCGTAATACAACAATAAGGGTGCAAAATACTAATCTCATCCACATAAATGAATACAACAATATCAGAATCATAAAACAGGATCAATCTCAATAAAATATAAACTCGAAAAATAACCCGATAATGAGTCTGATACAACTATCAAGATACAAGAATAAAGATAACCACAGCAAATACTGAGTATGGATAAAGCATCTACTCAGAAGATATCCTCGGAGATCACTCGTCTACTAGATCTGGTACTGCTCCAGTGCCTGCTCTTGTTCCTGCTTCTGCTAATGCTCCTGTACTGTATACCTCTGGGTAGATCTCGTCTACTAATCCTGGGGACATAATCCGGATCCAGGTCCTCAGGGGACATAGCAAGGTACAAAATAACTCAAGTCAAAATAAATACAGTATAGAAATAAATAAAACAATAAGGTAAACTATATAACCAGCTAAGTGATATGCAAGTTGAGAGCATCCCTAAAACTCGGACTGATACCACTACAAGCTCTATGTCTGGGAGCCTGTAGCAGAGTTACTATGTATTTTACTATGTAGTTTACTATGTAGTATATATATGAAATTAGCCTGTAGCCTGTGTGTCTCTCCCCACCCAATGTAATCACACGTCTCATGTCCATGACACGCAAGATCAAAACTAATGCAGCAAGTCATATAATGATTTAAGAATATAATGTCTATGTCATGTAACCTGTATCCTATACAGAATCACCATGAATATCTCAGGAAGATTCTATCTCATGAATAGTGTCAAGTGTTCTGGGTTATGATGTACTTGATAAGACAAGTACGAGAATGTGAAAGGGTGTCGATATCCATCTCTAGGTGACGTTACACAACTCCGCGTACGGTGTTGGCACCCGACTATTAATCGAACGCTAAGTAAGTCACACGGTCCTAGGTCAAGCATGTACAAGATATAAATAAATTAAGAAAATATGTAACAAGAACTACAATGTTGGCAAGGTACACTTGCCTGGGGTTCTGGCTCCAACTGTAGCTCTGGCCTCAGTGAGATTTGCTGGTACTCCTCCGGTTGCTGAAATAGACATCACCATCAGATTCAAAAAATATCAAATAGCTAGAAATGCATGTCCTTGAGTCCAATTTGGACACATGGGCAAAATGACAGTTTCTGGTCAGAGCGGGGTCCACATGTGGGCAGCTTTGTACCAAAAAATGTGTCAGAACCAATGGTTTCCAAATTCGTCAAACTTAGTGTCAACAAGTCCAAAATAATGATACGAACCCAATGGAACTTCCAGAACTGGATTCCGATGAGCCGATCACAAAATTGCCCGTCAAGTGGAGCCGCGGGGCCCACGATACGCGATTTTGTCGACGTTCTCAGAATTGAACCAAACTTAGGTCACAGGACCAGCGTATTGCTATGAGTCCGATGGCGCAAGTTTTGTTTCGATCTGACGTGTGTACACAAAGTTACAACATGTTCTAGAATAGACGAATATGGGGCGTTGTCGGCGGATACGCGTTGATTCCGGTGTGCACGCACATCCAAATCAACTTCTGCGAAATCCCACACTTCCGTATCAACGGCGCGCACCTTTCGGTGAAGACCGCACGCGACCAAGTCGTCCCGTTTGGCGGGGCGCACTCAGTTCTGGGGGTAAATAGTATATTATTTTTCTTGTTTTTGGATCGCGGTTCGCGATCGCCACAGGACGCGACGCACCAAACGGGTTGCACGAGCATCGAGAGGGTTACACAGCCTACGCGTCACAACTGACAGAACAAAAAATGGGACAACGAGGAGAGAGCAAATGCTACCTGAATAGGGCTACGTAGAACAAGGTTTCTTCGTGTCCGCGAGGAGATGCGACACGATATTATGTCCGGGTACTGTTCTAGGGTTTCGATTTTTGCCGGAGACTCGCCGGAGGGGCTGCCACTGGGGTAGGCGAAGGACGACGAGGTGGGGGCGACTCGTTGGCTGGTCGAGGTGGCTTAGGCGGAGGGTTTGTTGAGGTCGAGAAGGAGGGGAGAAGGAGGAGCTGTGCGTCGAGGGGGTTTCGATGTCGTCCGGAGGCTGAGGCGCTGCTGCGGCGGAGCAGAGAAGAGGAGGAAGACGACGTGAGGGGGATCGTCGGGGACGATGAGTGGTGGACAGGGTTCTGGTCGAGGGGCTGCGGGGTCGTGATCGAGGCAGGGTGGAGATGGGTAGGTGGCTGGGGACGTCGGGGACGGGGCTTAGGGTTCTGACGAAGACGAGGCGAGGCTCGAGGTGGCTAGGGTAGGGGCCGTCGAGGGTTGTGGGTCTGGGAGACGACGGCTTAGGGGTCTAGGAGTGAGGCAGAGACGGTGGCGAGCGGCGGAGCTAGGCGATTAGAGTTCTGGGCAGAGGAGAGAGGAGAGAGGCTAGGTTTCCGGCGGCGGAGCGAGGTGATCGAGGGGAGTTTATAGGCGCCGGAACAGTATTCCGTTTAGGATTAGGATTTAGCGTTTCGGCCGGGTTACGGGTCCGGGTCAGGTTCATTTCGGATCCTACCTGACCCGTTAAGAGTGGGTTTGGTCTGGTTCGGTTCACCACGGTTTGCGTCGGTTTGGTTTGGTTTATTTAAAATAAACCGGGTTCAATTCCAGGATTTATTTAGGGTTAGTTACAACTTGGTTTTTAGGGCTTTAAAAATGTTTTCGGGGTCCAATAAATTCCCGAAAAATTACTCTATGTCTAATTTTTCATTTTACACCAGAAAATATTATTTTCATAATATTATAATATTATTTAATATTATTTATAAATTATTTAATTTCAAAAGACCTTAATTTTAATTAGTTAAAAATCCCAAAAAATCCAGAAAATTGTGAAAAATTAATTTTAAAAATTCCTAAAAAATCAGGGGGTTTACAATCTACCCCCTTAAGAGGATTGCGTCCTCGCAATCAAAGAATAACCGGTCAACAGAGATGACACGATTGCAAACATTGTTCGAAGCACATCACGATTAAGGAGAATCAAGGATGAGAGTTTAAGCAAAACACATAGGGAATCATTTTCCTATGCAATGGAAGTTATGCAATTTCTAGAATAAGGAAATCTAGAAAACTACAGTTTTTAGAAAAACTAGGTTATTACTTATCATACTAGGTTATCACTAGGTTATCAATTATTAGCAAGTTCAAAACTACCAGGTCAAGGCTAAGGTCACGAACCAATAGGCACGAACTACAGCAATAAAAAAATAGATAACTACTAAAACTTACGCGCATTAGCTACTCCAAGAGTCTGCGCGTTCTCCAAGGCAAGAGCTTGTTCGCGTCCTTGCGGTCAATTCCTCTGCTGCTGCTTCGGTGAGCAGAGGAATCTCCACTCAATGGCGTCACTTCATCTTCTCCGTAGGTGGCTACAACACCTATTGGTGTTCTTGCTGGAGTTTCATCGTTTGCTCGTGAATCCATTACTCTCGTCCAAAATAAATAATAAGAGGCGCACAGGAATCAAAGCAGGATGCAAGTTAAAATTTTATTTTTGAATCCGATATAGATATCAAGAACGATTCAAGCAAGTGGATGAGATCCTAAAAACTTATCATATTCTTATTGCAGGCTTGCTCGGTCCCTAAGTTGAAACCGAAGCAATTTTAGTCGTTGACCTGCATGGGCCACCACAAAAACTATGTCATGCTCCAGTCCCAAAATATCGAGGGACTAGACACGTGGCAATGGCCAGCAGCACACACCGATGGACAAACCCAATTTAATGGATCCATCGGGGCGCACTTAAGCTGTAATACAACAATAAGGGTGCAAAATACTAATCTCATCCACATAAATGAATACAACAATATCAGAATCATAAAACAGGATCAATCTCAATAAAATATAAACACGGAAAATAACCCGATAATGAGTCTGATACAACTGTCAAGATACAAGAATAAAGATAACCACAACAAATACTGAGTATGGATAAAGCATCTACTCAGAAGATATCCTCGAAGATCACTCGTCTACTGGATCTGGTACTGCTCCAGTGCCTGCTCCTGTTCCTGCTTCTGCTAATGCTCCTGTACTGTATACCTCTGGATAGATCTCGTCTGCTAATTCTGGGGACATAATCCGGATTCAGGTCCTCAGGGGACATAGCAAGGTACAAAATAACTCAAGCCAAAATAAATGTAGTGCAGAAATAAATAAAACAATAGGGTAAACTATATAACCAGCTAAGTGATATGCAAGTTGAGAGCATCACTAAAACTCAGGCTGAGACCACTACAAGCTCTGTGTCTGGGAGCCTGTAGCAGAGTTACTATATAATTTACTATGTAGTATATATATGAAATTAGCCTGTAGCCTGTGTGTCTCTCCCCACCCAATGTAATTATACGTCTCATGTCCATGACATGCAAGATCAAAACTAATACAGCAAGTCATATAATGATCTAAGAATATAATGTCTATGTCATGATAACATGTATCCTATACAGAATCACCATGAATATCTCAGGAAGATTATATCTCATGAATAGTATCAAGTATCCTGGGTTATGATGTACTTGATAAAACAAGTACGATAATGTAAAAAGGTGTCGATATCCATCTCTAGTTGACGTTACACAACTCCGCGTACGGTGTTGGCACCTGACTATTAATCGGACGCTAAGTAAGTCACACGGTCCTAGGTCAAGCATGTACATGATATAAATAAATTAAAAAAATATGTAACAAGAACTGCAATGTTGGCAAGGTACACTTGCCTGGGGTTCTGGCTCCAACTGTAGCTCTGGTCTCAGTAGGAATTGCTGGTACTCCTCCGGTTGCTGAAATAGATATCACCATCAGATTCAGAAAATATCAAATAGCTAGAAACGCCTGTCCTTGAGTCCAATTTGGACACAGGGGCAAAATAACAGTTTCTGGTCAGAGCGGGGTCCACATATGAGCCGCTTTGCACCAAAAAATGTGTCAGAACCAATGGTCTCCAAATTCGTCAAACTTAGTGTCAACAAGTCCAGAACGATGATACAAATACAACAGAACTTCCAGAATTGGATTCCGATGAGCCGATCACAAAATCGCCCGTCAAGTGGAGCCGCGGGACCCACGATACGCGATTTTGTCGACGTTCTCAGAATCAAACCAAACTTGGGTCACAGGACCAGCGTATTGTTACGAGTTCAATGGCGCAAGTTTCGTTTTGATCTGACATGTGTACACAAAGTTACAACGTGTTCCAAAACAGGCAGATACGGGACGTTGTCGGCGGATACGCGTTGATTCCGGTGTGCA
Source organism: Iris macrosiphon (assembly GCA_036927795.1). NCBI lineage: Eukaryota > Viridiplantae > Streptophyta > Magnoliopsida > Asparagales > Iridaceae > Iris > Iris macrosiphon. The sequence goes on from JAYESA010000012.1 coordinate 36,969,640, forward strand.
CGCAGATCCAAATCAACTTCTGCGAAATCTCGCACGTCCGTACCAACGGCGTGCACCTTTCGGTGAAGACACATTTTTGGCGGGGCGCACTCAGTTCCGGGGGTAAATGAGGTATTGTTTTTCCTGTTTTTGGATCCCGGTTCGCGATCGCCACAGGATGCGACGTACAGAGCGGGTTGCACGGGCATCGAGAGGGTTACACAGCCTACGCGTCACAACTGACGGAACGGAAAACAGGGCAACGAGGAGAGAGAAAATGCTACCTGAACAGGGCTACGCAGAACGAGGTTTCTTCGTGTCCGCGAGGAGATGCGACACGACACTGTGTCCACTGTGTCCGGGTACTGTTCTAGGGTTTCGATTTCTGCCGGAGACTCGTCGGAGGGGCTGCCACTGGGGTAGGCGGAGAACGGCGAGGCGGGGGTAACTCGTCGGCTGGTCGAGGTGGCTCAGGCGGAGGGTTCGTCGAGTTCGGGGAGGAGGGGAGAAGGAGGAGCTGGGCGTCGAGGGGGTTTCGATGTCATCGGGAGGCTGAGGCGCTGTTGCGGCGGAGCGAAGAAGAGGAGGGAGGCGGCGCTGAGGGGGATCATCGGGGACGATGAGTGGTGGACGGGGTTCTGGTCGAGAGGCTGCGGGGTCGTGATCGAGGCGGGGTTGAGATGGGTAGGCGACTGGGGACGTCGGGGATGGGGCTTAGGGTTCCGGCGAAGGCGAGGCGAGGCTCGAGGTGGCTAGGGCAGCGGGTCGTCGAGGGCCGTGGGTCGGGGAGACGGCGGCTTAGGGGTCTGGGAGTGAGGCGGAGACGACGGCTTAGGGGTCTGGGAGTGAGGCGGAGATGGTGGCGAGCGGCGGAACTAGGCGATTAGGGTTCTGGGCGGAGGAGAGAGGCTTGGTTTCCGGCGGCGGAGCGAGGTGATCGAGGGGAGTTTATAGGCGCCGGAACAATATTCCATTTAGGATTAGGATTTAGGGTTTCGGCTGGGTTATGGGTCCGGGTCGGGTTTATTTCGGATCCGACCCGACCGTTAAGAGTCGGTTCGGTCCGGTTCGGTTCACCACGGTTTGGGTCAGTTTGGTTTGGTTTATTTAAAATAAACTGTGTTCAATTCCAGGGTTTATTTAGGGTTAATTATAACTTGGTTTTTAGGGCTTTAAAAATATTTTCGGGGGTAATAAATTCTCGAAAAATTATCCTATGTCTAATTTTTTATTTTACACTAGAAAATATTATTTTCATAATATTTTAATATTATTTAACATCATTTAAAAAATCATTTAATTTCAAAATACCTTGATTTTAATTAGTTAAAAATCCCAGAAAAATCCAAAAAATTATGAAAAATTAATTTTAAAAATTCCTGAAAAATCAGGGGATTTACATACGGTATTGTACTACATTCATATTACCTCTATTACAATACCCAAAGCTAACACAAATAAACAACAAAACAGATAAGATAACTTTTATTTTTCTCCGCAAGGAGAGGTTAAAAGAAAAACTACATTTTCAGGGATTATCAAGACCCCAAGCCCGAGGGCAAAATGAAGGTACAAAAAAGCAAAAAAAAAAAAAACTACTAGTGCTATGAGTTGGAGCATAACTCTGCTATCCGCTCATGGAGACGAGCAATGTGGCCATCCAGGCACCTCCGAGCTCGGCGCTCAACTTCTCGGGCCATAACCTCCTGATCCTCGTATCAAGCGTAGGACTCGTGTCTGTCCTCTAGCTGTTACACTAGAACCTCAACGCCAGTCGCATTCTACGTTGTTTGGCTCACCTCAGTACAGATGGCCTCCTCTTCCTGTCGGGCCTCCCGCAGCCTAATTTTTGTTGAATCAAGCTCAATCTAGAGCCGTTTAATCTGCTCGGTCAGGTCCTTTTATTGAGAAAGGCACTCCTCTCTGAGATCACATAGCCAGTCATGCATCTCCCACAAAATTCAGAGATCACACTACAGGCACTCCATAGATGAAGCAAAGAAGGCCTTCTCTGTCTCTACATTCTTTGAGAACTCATTATATTCGTGGAAGATCAACATTCTCATGTCTGCCTGCTGATACAGCTGCAGCTTTGTTAGGCATTTATCTACCTACTGCAGTTTATGGCCCAAAAAGTTGGCCATCTTCTCAAAGCCAGGGATACCCTTCAGAGAATGGACCTGGCCCTCAGCAAAGTGCCTTGACTAGGCGAAAAATTTGTTGTGCTCCAATACACCCTCGATCCCTTTCTTCAAGAAGATATGGAAGCTCCAGATAAAAGTTTGATGGTCTAGTCAATCTTTTCCAATGTAGCCGGAGTCAAGGGTGGCGGGATTAAAGAAGAGGCCACAAGCGCGACAGGTGGTACAACTGTGCTCAAAAACCTCAAAGGCGAAACAACAGTAGAGAAGAAATCAGCAGTCCTATCTGTGAGCCAATCTTTCATGGACGCCCGAAGAGCCTGGATGTCCGGTAGCTAAGCCGCAGATGCCAGAGTATTACCAAGACTGGGAACATAAGTAGCGGGGTTCCTCGCCACATCGGCTTCCTCCAGTGCTCCATCCCTAGATCGCGTCGGGAAGGCTTCGGGAGGTGACACAGCAACCTCTAGAGGGGGAATAACCTCATCACAACTGTTTACCACCCTACTATCCAAAGAAGCTTCAGTCATGGAGTCCCCGGCAGCAACAACTAGAGGAATAACTGTCACACCAGAAGAACCCGCAATGTTTGAGGGGTCCTGGACATGCTGCGCAGGGTGTCCTCCGCCTCTAAAAGAACGGGGGAGGGGTCCAAACCTCCTCCGAACAAGCCTACCACATTGTTCTTCTTTTACATCTTCCTCGACGGCCACATCCAAACTCTGCAAGGGAAAGATAGGATCTACGGAACCAGAGCAACCGGTAATCAGCTTTACTTGAAGAATCGCGAGTTAAAGCCAGAAAATCTGATCTTTCGTCAAGTTATAAAATGACATACTAGAGGGAGGGAGCGTACGTTATGACTCGTCCAGCGATGTCATAGTCGTCCCCATGGCTTCTATGTCGTCCACGGATATATGCTCCAAAGGGGTATAAGGCTGCTCCACCAAATGTGCATCCAATCCCCGAGCCCCCAAAGCCTCAGGTGCTGGTTATGAGACACCTACATCAAACTCCGGAGGAGATTCCTCCTCCAGTTCGACGTAGGAAACCACAAAAGCAGTTTTCCACCAGGGATGACCCCTTCTATCCTGCGTTTGCAAACAATTTAACAGACCAGAGAATAGATATTCAAAAAGAGGACCAGGAAGGATCAAACTAAGAGGGCTTACGAACACCGCCATAGCATCTAAATTAAGTCTTGGTTCAGGAACCATTAGTAAGAGGGGTCCTACCTCTTCGCTTTCGTGAGACTTTGACTTTGTTGCAGGTCCCGCCCCTGCGACCACTTCAGTCCTCGCTTTGTTTGAGTTGCGAGCATGTGGAGCCCCTACTTTTGACTTACACTTAGCAGGCAAAGGATCATTGGAAGGAGATATCATTACCTCCTCCCCAGTGGATCTCCAACTCTATAAGTAGGGGCCTAACAACCCCCTTTCCTTTCTTGGGCGTTCGGCGACCCTTGGCTTTGGGTGGTATCAGCATAGTACCTTCAATATAGCTCCTCTCCAAGTCGAAGCCGGACGACGGAGCATTAATCGAGCCATAGTAGCTCGCAGTAGTGTACCTGATTCTAGGGTCGGCACCGGCTATTGGTAATTGGAATATAACCTGAGTGTGCATGGCATTATAGTAACTCCACGTCCGCATTCTGTCCAATAGACTCCTATAATAGCCAAAGGAGGCGCTCGGATGGCCCAGCAAAAATAGACTATACCCGAACTGGCGGGCAAACCTGCTTGGTAGGTACGGCTCCACGAAGACCACATCCCAATTCTGGTACACTAGGTGGGAAGGACGAATGACATGGATCCAACAAAAAAGTTTCTCCGACAGGGTCCGAGTGCTTACCCCAGCATCCTTGTGAATCAAATTTCTTTTCTCGTCGAAAAACTAAGGTTCGATTGTAAAAAAAGACCAGCCTAACATGAAGGCCAACTCCTTCCTACAGGAAGGAACCGATTCACAAGCCCACTTCATACTCTGATACCTGCGAATCCAGGTGTCATCCTCCACCATATCGTTATCATATCCAGGATGCATCAGGGAGTCATGGTGCTAGAGAAGTCATCCCATCAGATAATGATAAGGGAGTTCAACCCTGTTAAAATGCCCTTTCCTAGGATGAGCTTCCATCTTCTGAGCAAAGGATCAAAGACCACGATGTATGCTTCAAACCACAGCTGGTAGTATGGCCAGCTTGAGGCCAAAAGCCAACTTCAAGGCAGGGAGGATTAGGTTGCCACTGACCCTATCTATCGACCCGGAGTCACCAGAAACTACGCAAGTGTTCAACCAAAGCATCAGGTATCCCGCCAATACAGCCTTAGCGAATAGCCTATGGGTGTCCGCATAAAAGTAGCTAAAATCCTCGTCCAGGATAACAAGCTCATCAGGGGATTCTTTACTTCCCTCTGATCCTGACGATCCTTCGGCCTCTTCGTTCTCAGTAGCTAACTTCTTCAGCTTCTGAATCGAGTCAGCAATTTCCTGCTTTGACCGCGGCATTCGAACATGGATGTTGGTTGACCCTTTCTATTCCGAAAAGAGATAGCGGGTCCACAACAGGATATGGGGAGAGGATCCCTCGGAAGACTTCTTCTTCTTCTTCTTCTTCTTCTTCTTCTTCTTCATCCACTGACAAATGTGGTGATGACACAGTAACTCCTGGTACACCGCCAGGATCTCTGGATTCTCCGCCTCCAACTCCCCCAACTTCGTATTGTGCAGGGAGTACTTCTCGTAGGGCATATCACCCCTAGGAAGCTTAGAGACAAAATGCATCTCATGTAGAGCTAATCCCATCTTGTCGCCAGATGTATAGAAAGTCCCCGTGCGGCAACTATACAACTCCATCAGAGCTACAAAGAGAGGTTGGTTCATTTCCAAGCTGTAGCAGGTGCCACTCACCGCAAAGTACAGTTTGGTTGCCCTAAGATCTTTCTCATATCTCTTCATAATCTATAAGGTTAGACAACACCACAAGGTATTGGAATGTGCCCAGCTGACAGCCCACAGTTGCCCAGCTGGGTAAGATATTTTCTTCGCAATATGACGGAGAAAAGTATCCATTGCATAGGCGCTCAAGTTCGGCCACAACTCACTCCCAACAAGGCTGGATTTTAATCCACGTAAGGAGTATGAGCATGCCTCTTTCTTGCTAAAAAAATTCTCCCTTGTTCTTGTCCCATCGGATACTGCCGGCGAGGGACCCCTGCTGCCCAGGTGTAAGTTCCCAATCTATCTATCGTGGACCCATCATCACCTTCAAGTAAAATAAAGGCAGATAACGCTCAAAGGAGGGGAATAATATTTCTGTTCCGCGGAAGGTGAATGGCCAGTTATCGTTAATCTTTCCTATCTTTGAATGAATGGCCTTCAGCACATCTCCAAAGAGGAAGTATGGTTTCTTAAAGAAATGTTCGCCTCCCGCATTCAGGTGACATAGCAAAAAGGAAGGATCCTGTGCAGCAATAGTCTGTTGACGCTTAGGGGGGAGATCCCTATCCACCTGACCTTGGATAGTAGAAATTAAGTCCCCCTGGTTCATATCCAGAGGAAGCATGCCATGGCCAAGCACCAGTTCACCCGAGGGCATAGTTGGTAAAGTCACTGCAAAACAACAAAGAAACATAGTCAAAGACATGAAGAAACTCTCATGCGGAGAGTGAAATATGCGACAGAGGATCTTATGCGGCAGAGTTATGCATACGGCCGCTGTCTTCAAGCGGTCGAGCAACTCATGCCGCAGTGATAAGTCAGCACATATTCTAAGATCGGTGGTTGTACATCCTTGGGGAATGTGCCCTCTTTACACTTTCCTTGCCCTTACTCCTCTTCCTAGAGACTCTCTTGGGAGCAGTAGTAGAAGAAGAACCCTTGGGAGCCATATCGAGCAAAGCGGTAGCAGGCGGTCGGCAAAGGCAAGAAGAAGAGGAAGAAGAGAAAGTAAAAGAAACTTTTCTCTCTCCTCAAACCTTTTTATAAAGGGGAGAATAGGCGGCTCATAATGAGGCCATTTCATGTCCCGATCCGTCTTGATCCGTACGACAGAGAGAGATGACAGCGTCTCCTCGTTCGTTGCATCACCTCATCTCCTGTGAACGGCCGCTTCGTATTCTGGGTTAATAGATGGCTCAGAATCCCTCCGAGATCGAACCAAATCTCCGTATTTATGACTATACAGTATGTCAGAAGTTCTAATGCGGCAACGTATGTATGCGACACATTAAGTCATGCGGACGAAAGGCGATTAACCATGCTTCTTATTCAATATATTTCAAACTTTATACTTTGAAAACTTTGAAGGAGGTCTTGTAGAAGCATGAAAAAATCTATAGTCATGCGGCCTATATGCAGGCCGCATCCTCATACTGAAGACAGGCCACACAGTCACCCTCCAATGCGGCCTGGGCAAACAAAGAGAGCTGAGTCACATACACGCCCTCTGACACGGCTCCAAAGGTCATCCATAATTCCAAGCACTTATTGCCCTGACAGCCTCAAAAAGTGTGAGAGAGATGGCGACACACAATCCAACAGAAAGGTCACGTCAGGCGTTAATGACTTCGTCAGAACGCACAAAGCCACACGTCGAATACTCTGCGTCCTAGTCAATATGCGACCTGAGTGTCCATTCGACCATGTCCCAAACGAGAGCACTTATACAGCTACATGACCCATGCGACCTCGCCAACATACGGCCAGAGTTTCCATTCGACCAAGGCCCAAACGAGAGCACGTATGGGGCTACTTGACCCATACAGCCTCGTTAACATACGACCTAGTTGTTGTGCGGCCTCTAGCTCACAAGATCTTCCCATTACAACTATAGAGATCTTTCTGTAGTTATTGCTGACTACCGGTCCAGCTGACCAAGTCAAGCCCACAACGGGTTGATAACAACCCCGATATCTCATCAACAACATATCTCAACCAAGGCCACGCGGCAATCTGACCATGGCTTGCGGCAATAGTTACAACCTTATTTTATTGGAGGAGCCTTATGCGGCCACCAAACAGAGGCATATGTGGCACCCATAGCCCATCAGCACGATGGCTATAAATAGGAGCAACTTGAACATTCTAAAGGTCGGTTTTTTTTACTTCAGAGAGAGATCGAACAAAAAAAAGGTTGGCTATCTGCGGATTTATACTCAAGCAAGACAGAAGAGCTTCTACATTAGATCGTTCACGGATTAAAGAGAGTTGCTATACTCCTAACCCTCCATCGTCACCCCCTAAAAAATAAATTTGTACTTAGATCGTCTTCTAGGACTTCTCTGTACTTTTTCTTACTTTGTTAATCAAATCCAGTTCTTCTAATTCTCTTTTTGATTTAAATGGCAAATAATGGCGATGGCCTAATTAGCGACGAAATCCTATCATAATAGTGATATTCAAAAATAAGTGTCGACTATGCGACTTCTTGGGGAGTAACCTTATGAAGGATAAGTTCGACTAGTCAGTGACAGATAGACGATCGTATAGCGACAATATGTAGCATCCTATTTGCAATGACTAAGTGATGATATATAAGTTTCTGATACCTAAGATTGCTTTCTGATACTTACTTGGTGATGGCTGCGTGTGTCGCCTATGAGCTGCATAGCCATCGTCATTCGTCACTTAGTCGTCAATCACTTGAGAATTCTCAGATGAGTGACAATTTTATGTGTTTTCTATAAGACATGTATGTGTCATCGTAGGTCACCTGGTCATTGCTTAGTTGTTGCTAACCTGTACAAAATTAAAAAAATAAAATCACGGTAATCACAACATATACAAAATAGGAATTCTGGTCCAATTACAACAATCACAACATATACAAATATATATAAATCATCCGGCATAACCCGCCATAGAATTCAGTCCAATCGGATCTTCAGTAGCACAAAATGCACGTTGAAAACCCAGAAACACAATAATAGTAGAACATAAGTAATTAAACATAATAAATAAAATAGTATACAAATAAACACAAATAGAGTATACAAATCCACAATATACAAAAATATCCTCCACAAATCCACACTACACAAAAATATATATACATTCAACAAATAAATTATCTCACATACCATCCACATTATACAAAAATATCAAATGTTCGCTGATCTGGTAGTGTTTGGCCATGTGGACGAGTCAAGTTATTCGGAGGAATTGATTTTACTATGTTGTTCAGTAGTGAACTCAATACCTCTTGCAAAAATGAGCTTAAAAAACTTGTCAATACACTCGTAGATACACTAGGGGCAACAGGAGAAGCGGAGGCAGTAGGAACACAAAGGGCATGATGGATGACACAGAAAACATCGATAGCAGGTGCAGTCATCTGGACCATGTTGGCCTACATGGTGCTGATAGATTCTTGCATAAGCACAATATTGGCCTCCATGGTGGTCATCATCATAATCACCTATGCCATCTACAATGAGACGTCATACTGAGGTAGAGTAGAAGAAGAAAGCACCGGTGGTGGAGGTTTCAAGACGACCAATATCTGTGTCGCCAATGAGCCAGAGTCATAGATGCGTCTTCCCTCCCCTCTCCCACCAACAACCTTTATCCAAAGGTCTTCATTTTGAGCAAGTGTGGTCGTCGGCATAGACTTGACGACACTCTCGGCCACCTTATCCTGAGTGCCCCGAGTAGTTATCTCAGTTTATAAAGACTGGAACACAACTTGTGCACATTGTGTAACATCGTAATATGTGTTTTCGTACTATCCTAGGTTGTTTCAAATATTCTAAGTTATAAAATAAATTAGAATAGTATAATACTTACAACAATGTTGCTCACCTTCCCATCCACGCGTCCCATCCTTCCTCCTGTCTATATGATCAAAAACCTCGATGAAACAAACTCCAGAGGGATATCTACCCTCCTTTGCAATCTTATCCTCTTGTGTAACAAATATTAAGAAAACATATTAGTTTAGTACTTAATTTCATTAAACAATATAATGAAGGAATTTAAATAGTTCAAGTTATCTTACATACCAGGTTTTGTTGGTGCACATCAATGGGGATTGATCCACCTATATGCAGTCCGACACAAGATCGAGCCTTCTTCGCTTGCTGAAATCTCTCATTAAACTCCAGACTTTTGAGCTACTTTTGAATTTAATCCCAAAACTTATCACGAATCTAGGGTTTCTTCCCTTTTTCACAAGCAACTGACCTCTTCATACCATCCTTTGTATCACGTATCTTTTTGCTATAAGCACCATGATAGGTTGTTCTGATTGTCTCATCTCGATGCTCGAGCCACCAGTAGTTTTATGAAATAAAAATTTAAATAATAAAAAAATAAACAAATAATTAATATATAAAATGATGTTAAATTTTAAATATACCTATATATATGATCAAGTCATACATACATCTTCTCTGCCGGTATCTAGGAGAAGTTAATATAGGGCCCATAATAGTTCCCTCTAATGATCGCACCAAGTGTCAGGGTAGCAGTATAAGGGAAAAAACTACAAACTTTTGAATAACAATCAATTATCTAATTGAATAAACAAATAATTAATATATGTAATGGCATTAAATTTTAAATTATAATTACTTATAGCTCGTGTGTAAGGGACTAAAGCTCTTGCCTGAACTGCCCAATAAACCTATATGGTGGTGTAGGAGGATCAGAGGTTGAGAGAGATACTGATCCCTAGTATTATAATGCAAGACGGGATACTCCATAACCTATCTTGTTGCAGCCGGAAGAATTGGTGCACAAACAGATAATGGGGTAGAGGGATCTCCTATAAAAATGAGGTGGGGACGTCAGTCAATGCTGGACTGAAGATGTTTGGGGCCGATGCTGGAGTGGAGGTATCTCATTTCGACGAGGGAGTGGAGGGGTCTTGTATTAACTAAGAGGGTCGACAACCAAGACCAGACATTTATGAATATAAATTATGTTATAATACTATATAAAGGTAAATTATGTAAGAAATTATATATATATATATATATATATATATATATATATATATATATATATATATATATATATATATAAGGAATGTTATGGCAACAATAAGCAAGTATATGGAAATGTAAAGTAGAGTTCAGAAAGCAAACACAGACATCGAGATTTTATATTGGTTTTTCTCGCGGAGGACTAATCCAGTCCCGAGAACTCTGCTCGAAGTTAAATCTACTATTGTCACAAATAGCGAATATACCACAAGCTTTGATCTAAAGGCTTGTCGACTTCTTACAACCATGTGCTTCGATCCAAAGGGCACATCGGCTTCAAACTATACAAAAGCAAACTTGAATTTCCAAGCTAGTTATAACTTGAGACAGACTTCTAACCGATATCGCACTTGACATTAGAAGGCTGGGGAGTTGTCTTGGGAATATGAAAGTTTAGGCTCAGGAATAGAGTAGAAAAGTGAATTGCTTTGAATGAATGAGTTGATTGATGCGAATGGTATGGAATTTACTTCTACTTATAGGGTTTTCTGAGACCAAGTTCGGGCAGAGTTCTGCTCTCAGACGTTTATAAATTTGAACGTTATGAGCCCGGTCATTCGGGAGAGGAGAAAGACTAGGTTTTCTAGTTTAGCCCAACTGAGATTGGCCAGAGTTTGGGGGTAAACTTGGTTTGAGTTTGGTTACCTTTATTTCAGAATATTTCTGGTTTGTTTTGACTGGATTTGAGCTAGGTACTTGGTTGGATTCGAATGTTGGTTAGGTCTGGGTTTAGGTAGTCTCATTTTGAGTGAACTTTGGACTTTGTATTATGGTACATCTAGTTAGCAAAATATGATCCGATTACATAAGTCCTAGACTCAAAATAAAGTATAAAACACATAACAAAAAATATAATATAACTAGACGCAATGGTAGCAATCTTCTAGTAAAGTAATTAAGTTGAACCATATTACATTATATCGAACAGTAGTTTAGTTAATTATCGAAATCAGGTTCACCATGACCAGATGGGCCAATAATCTTCCCTATTTTGATAATTGATAAATTACGACTGATACGACAATATAAAATTGGTAGTGACTTCAAATAGTGATAGCTCCTCCGCAAAGAGAGCATGAAGACATTTTATGAAAATTTGAAGTAATATCGAGTATCATCCTTGTTCAGTGTATCATCGTATCAGTGTGTCTCCCCCGTTGTTACTTTATCAAAATTGATTACTCTCATATAAAAGGTGAAGCAATATAGATAAATGAAACACAAAAGTAAAGTAGAAGCACATAATATGGAATATAACAATCCAAATTAAGACATTGAATGAACTAAGAAGTAGATTTCATTGCATCAAGTAGAATCAAAATCATAACTAGATAATCAAACCATAGTCTTGTCACAACTAAAATAATGAAAGCATAGTAGTTCACGACATAGCCAAAACTAAAACCATAATGAAAACTAAACATAATGTGTCAAACATAGTAACTCAAACTAGAAAATAGTAGACCAAACTAAAACTAAAGTAGAATATCATCAAGATCTGTCATGACCCGCACCCGGTGTAGGGGCACGAGTACGTGGGTACGTCCAGCCTACGCCGCAGCATCGGTGGTAGAACGATGTCTCGATCTTCTATACTATTTAATATCTCACACAATATATATATACAATACCTGTCATGCCATCTCAAATTCAAATGGAGGAGCAATATGATGATATAATAAAGGGTAGTCAATACTCAATCACATATAAAAACTAAAGAAAGATATAAGCACGATATGGAATAGAAAGAAAAGAAATACAAATCTCAATACATCATAGGTCCAACTCAATATCTAAACACAACTCAAGATCTCCAAATAATAATACAATCCAAAATCTAACTAGAAACAACTACTACAAGATATGGAATTCTAAATGGCCTCAGTGTCTGGCACTACATCCTCAGGTGACACTCCATCTGTTGGCCCGTAGTAAGTGGGACACATCATCACTAACCATTCATCTAAAATATATATCCAGTCAGGATTAGAGTGAAGTACAACCCAATAGCAGTTCTAATTAATTGATAATGATAATAAACAAAAATAGAGAATATAATACAAGACGAGAAGCAATGAACAATATCATACTATGGTAGAAGAAACAGGTAAACAAGAGTAATATAGTATATACTGATCACGATAAAATAGAACAAGACAATAAAATAGAATAAGGTGAAGAACTGTAACTATACTAAGTGATCAAAATACTAGTTAGATATGTGATCGGCTTTGGTTGAACATTATCTACTTAACGTTGGATAAATATTATCTAAGTTAAACATTGAACATTGTCCAGGATTTGATCACATATCTAGCTAACACTTCCCCTTTCCCCGACCAGTACAATGGATCCAACCATGACACGTTACGATACAAGATACTAAAGGTATTGTAACATTGAACATTGAACTTTGAACATTGTCTAATATTAAACATTGTCTTTTAACCATATGAGAATACGAAAAATAATAAAATAATAAATAACATCCCGTGACTGATCTATGTGTATACTAGTCCGTGTACCAATGTGTCAAGAGTCATGTAAAATATTTCTATGTACTTGCATTATAGTAATTATCAAATAATAGAAACTATCAGAGAATGTACTCGCCTGTGGTCCCGAACAATGAATGTCAAACTGTGTCCGAACTGGTATCACACAGACCTATATATGGAATATTATATTAATACAAGATTTTGAAATAAAAATAAGTTAAACTAGTTCAATTCTAGGTCATGAAGCCATTTCTAAGTCAAAACAGTCAAACTAGGTCAACTCTAGGTAAATCTAGCTAACCTAAGATACTATGATACAACAAAGTACCGTATCGTAGGATACACAAGTTTTTAGATATGAAAATATTAACATATATATATATATATATATATATATATATATATATATATATATATATATATATATATATATATATATATACAAGACAATATTTATATAGTACTCTTAGCTAACTAATACAAAGTGGATATCTTGGCTTTGAACCAATGCGTATCTCACTACCTACTCACCCATCTTGATACTCAAACCCAATACCTCGAGTATCTACCAATACCTTGATATTACCTTGGTGTATCTCAAGGGAATCTTATAGAACTAACCTTAACTAATACCAATCTACCAACTAAAGTATATATACCAACTAACTAACTAACTAACTAATAAATAATAACATATACTAACAAACATGTTAAACTAAATAACTAACTATACTAACATGTATATTACCTAGCAATGAACTAACATACCTAAACAATAACTTAACTAATTAGAACAATAACAAATTAACATCTATATATTAGTTTATACTAACATCTATATCAACTAATCTAACAAATGAATAGCTAACACTTACTAACATACTAAATAAACAACTAACAACTTAACAATATCTAAACTAATCCATATAATATCTATCTAACACTAACATATACAACTAATATCTACACTAACCATTAACTGATATTACTTAAACTCCCTTGTATTTATATACCTACTACCATGTACATCCCTTGATTATGAACTCACCTCTAACACTCTATCTCAACTAGCCGCTGCCCTATTCTTGCTGTGGTTGATGACTGCTCTGTGGCTCATGTTGGCTGCTCATTGCTGTGGTTGCTGCACACATTGCTAGCTGATGCATCTTGTTGTTGATGCACATTACTGAAACTGCTACTTGTAGTACATTCAGTTGATGGTACTTGCTATGATGATGTTGCTAGCTCTTTGAAGCATTACTGCAGTTGCTGCCTCTCCTTGCTGTCTTTGCCGTAGGTCTTCTCTGTTGCAGGCTCTTTGCTGTAGTGGTGACGTTACTACACAGTTGGCTCATTGCTGCTGTACTGATGCTGAAGTTGTTGTGCTACATAGTTGTTGGTGTGCTCTTGCTTCAGTGCAGTTGCTGCTGCACAAGCTGCTGCAAGCTCCTCAGTTGCTGCAGTTGTTTGTTGTGCCATGCTTGCTGAAGCTGCTACATCGTGCTGCACTTTGCTTAATGCCTTGCTGCAGCTAACTGTTCTTACATTATTTGCTACTAAGGCACACTGCTACCTGCTGCTAGCTAGCTGCATCTGCTCTAGGTGCTTTGTAGGTTGCTGTGCTCTGCAGGTTGTTGTGCAGGCTTGGCTATAGTTTGTCTCTACTGCTGGTGATATAGGCTATACACTGTTGTGGGTAATTGTTCTTACTGCAGTAGACTTATTGCTGTGGCTGCTCTTCTTGCTGTTGGTGAGGCAGAATAATACTGTACTGATGCTGAAAGTGCATCTTGCTGAGTTGTTGTGCCCGACCTCCTTCTCACCTTACTGCACACAACACTTACTCACTCACTCACTCACTCACTCACTCACTCACTCACTCACTCACTCAACCAATGCACCATACTAAGACATACACTCACATACATATGAAAATATATACACATATCTATACTTCTATAAATATACACTCATATAAGAATATAATCACACACACACACACACACACACACACATATATATATACCTCAACATATATTAATATATATATATATATATATATATATATATATATATATATATATATATATATACGTATCACTAGTTATAAACATATCTATATAATACTATAGATACATATACACATATCACTACACATATACACATAACTATATATACCTATCTATATAATATAATTAAGATACATATACATATACACACAATTATTATAATATATCATTCTAATAGATATTACCAAGTCAACTTGAATTTAAATACAATAAAATAAATATGTGGAGTGCACCGCACCCGTATCACACTTATTCTATGACACGCTTGCGATACGGCTCCACCACACAACCAAACGTATCCTAAAGGACACGAGTAAGTCTAAAATCATAATTATGAACAATACGAAGAACTAACTATTTAACTACGTGTTCATGTCAAAATATGACATGCTCAAACCCCCGTGTCGGAGGAAAACCCCCAAATCAATCCGTATCTCCAAATTATCGGGATACAATCTACATATATCCAATTGTGGATACAATACTAGTCACACACAATCAAACATATGTCAATTTGGTCTAATTGACCAATTGATAAACACAAGATGTGCCAATCTTGGTATTCCGCCAAAATTGACACAAAATATCACCTAACTTTTTCCATAGGCCACCTATGAACCTAATTCCAATTTCTATGGGTAACCTTAGCATATGGGGTGGTTTATTATGATTAAATTATAGATTTAGAACCTAATTAGAGAGGAAAAACTGAATTATACCTATTGGGAGATGGATTTCTAATAAAATCTCTAAATTGGGTGAAAAGATCCTCCAACTTGTAGATCCTTGCTCCTCCTTACAGATCCTTGCTTTCTCCTTGGAGATCCTTGCTCTAATAGCCTCTAATGATGAATAGAAAAAAAATTGGGAAGAAATTCGTTTAGAGATTGGTGTGAGAATGAAGAAATTGGAAGAGGAAAATTCTAGATCTAAATTTTGGAATGACAAATGAGAGGAGATAGAGTCTCCACCCCTTTAATAGTGGCTGACCTTGCCCCCTTCTCCAAGGCACTATAAAAAGTCCAAAATACCCCTTGGGGCTTGTCATGAAGAAATTAATTAAGGAGGGAAGGTTCTAGTCTAATTGGTTTCACTAATTAATTCATCTTCCTAATGAATGGGCTTACTATTGGGCTCAATTCTAACTAGAATTAAATGTTAGTCCATAGATCTAATCTAATAAGTTGGGTCTACTACACAAGTCAAAATAAGTTGGGTCCACTACACAATGACTATTGATCTTTACCGGTATCTGTTGATCAGTTATGATCATAGTAGGCTGCAGCTGGGTCAAAGTATCGCTGAACGAAGGGGTCGTCAATGCGATAACCAGATCGAGTAGGATCGTGACCTGCTGGAAATAGTCCGACTGGATGCTGAGATAAACCAAACTAAATATCCGTCAATGTGTTGGATATAGCTGGGGCCTGGAGAGTGGTGTGGTAGTCCAGTGTACGTAACGATTGTCTTCTAATCAAAAATAATCCTGGATCATAGCGTGGATGGAGTCTAGTATGGCAGAAGGAGAAGGAGCAGGAGCAGGAGGTGCATCGGGATGACCAGATAAATTACCTTCAGTAGGAGGAGCAGCAGGAGGAAGAGTAGGCTTAATCCTACGAACTTTACTAAGATAAGTTGGCTCGAATGTGAAGAGACAGTCATCCATAAGAATGCAAAAATGATCCAAGATGATGGACAAGTACATAGCATAAAGTAAATTATGCTTGTTCTTATGACATCGAACCATAGCCTCAATAATAGTCTTAGGAAGACTAAATAGAATACTAAAATATAAATGGTAAAGTGCAGTCATCTTCAATATTGTAATTTTATCAGTTGAAGAGTGTTTGGGGATGATGACAGAAAATACCATACGATGCAACTCATAGAACTAATTGTTCAAATGCTTAGGATGGAGACGTCCGGGTGGACAAGGATTAGGATCACACATTGAGTTTCTAAACGAGTCAAGAGTCATGTCATTTTGAAACATAAATTTGGTAATTTCAACTAGGGGTCCACCTTCATTAAGGATGCTAAGTATTTCCCCTAAGTCATCATCATCAAATTGAGTATCAATACCACTGACTCATGATCGTATAGTCCTGTGTGCATATGACATATTGCAATAAAACATGCATATAGCATTTAGAAAAATATGGTAAAGTATAACAATAAGGTCTTCTAATACGAGATCCCTAAAGTTGGGTAGATAGGTTGGAAACACAGTAAAGTTTAAGGAGTTTCCAGTGCAGACATTCCTTTTATGAAAATTGTCGAACCATACTATGGAAGGCTCAAGAGATGTGAATAAAAATCCATCAAAATTATCCCCATCAGGCATAGATGGACTAAACAATAAATTAGATGTATCCTCTTGAGGAGGATTGGATGAAAAGGCTTCATCAACCTTTCTTTTCTTCCTAAACAATTTTTGAGCCATTATAAAAATTGGAAGAGAAGAGAAGGCTATACCTCAAAAAGATAGTGTAGGATGGAAGAGAATGACAAAATAAGCACAAATCTATACCTCGAAGAGTTGAACCCACTTGAGGAGAGATCCAAGAACTAGGGTTTCTAAAACCTAGAGTTTTAGAGGTTGAAGATAAAGAGGAGGGTGGCTATTGTCATTTGATCCCGAAAATGAGGTCCAAACAACTTAAATTATGGTCTCCTGATCCCCAGAATAAGTACTGGCCCAATCTCATCCTGCACACATCCCATCCATGTCCCAGCTTCTTGCAGAATGGACAAGGAATAGCTGGCCTCTGGATCTGGTATGCCTGCTGTACTAGTACTCTAGCGGGTACAAGGTACTGCTGCCTCGGCTGCTGGAAGTGTCTCTGATGCTGCTGCTGAAAGTGAGGCCACTTTGTTGGACCTATGCTAGTACTGGATCCTTCTATGTCCCTCGGCCTCTTGGAGCCATGCTCTAGATCATCCTCTGCCTGCTGTGCCTACCTCAAAATCTCCTCAAAAGTAGCGATGGGGTCTCCATTCGTATGTGATTTGATCTCCTTGTTCAGGCCCTTTCCGAACTTCTTGGCATTCCCTCTAGGGTTCTGTCTCTCCCCAAAGCGGCCTAATCTGTAATATGCTGCTATATACTCATCCCTCGTCATACCTCCCTGAACGAGGTACTGAAACTGGCCCTCTAGAGATGTCAAAGCCACATCTGGAAAGAACTTTTCCTTGAAGAGCTCATTAAAAGCTTTCCAAGCAAGTACCGACGTTGAGATCCTGGGGTCCGTCCTGAACCATGTCAATGCAATTTCAAACATCATGCTTCCTGTGGCCTCTACCTGCAACCTCTCTGGAATCTACGTAAGTAGCATGTTTCTCTCAATGTCTTCTATCCAATCATCAGCATAAAGAATTCCCTCGTTTCCTTTAAAATCTTTTGGCCCTATCCTCTTAAAATCTATGATAGTCCCAGGTCTAGGCTGCTGCGGGTGAACTGAGGTGGCGCTGTTTGTGGCTAGACTAAGGCAACTCTCTCAACTGCGGTGAGCACAATCTGGTGGGCATTCTCAATGACCTGCCTCATAACCTCTGACTAATGCTGTTGTGCCTCCATCATCTGTTGAAAGAGCGTAAATATCTGCATCTGATTGACTACGGGTGGTGGAGGTTGAAGATCCCGAGACTGTTGGCATTGTCCTCTGTACTGGAGGTGGAGAACCCCCAAAAGATGCTGCAAAAATGCCTACCTGGATCGGTGAATCGGACCTCTGAACTGAAGCTGCTAGAACAGTGTCTGCTGGTGCTGTCCTTAATAGCGACGAAGTGACCGACCTTACTGATACTGTGCCTGAGCGCTGGGAACGCATCTTCAATGGCATCCTAAAGATAGATTTAACAAATGAATCAATATTGAGTAAAATATGATATCATCAATGGAGGACAAAAATTTTCAAAGAAAAGAAAGCATTCAAATAGATAAGGATAGCAAAACAAATATTTGGAAATGTTCCCTAGTTATGATTGAGTATACTCTCAGCCTATATCCTATATCCTATATCCTAAAACAGGCTTATAGCAGTATCTCAGACTTAGAGTACTACTACGATATCGCACTAATTATGACTCTGGACCTGCATGAGCCGCCACTAAAAGCGTGTCACGACCCGCACCCGGAATAAGGAAACAAATAGTGAACAACGCCCAGCCTACGCCGTAACATCAGCGGTAGAACGCTATCGGGGTCAACCATACTATCTAAATATCTCATATAAAATATATATGATACTTGTCAATGTCATCTCAACTCCAAACAGAGGAACAATATGGTATATGAAAATGGTAAACTATACTCAATCATAAAATAAAACTAAAGGAGGATGAAAGCACGATATAGAATAAAAGAGAGAAAATAAGAGTCATAATACATCCACAAGTTCGAAATAATATATACATGGAACTAAGTCCTCATGCTCTAGGGGAGAATCCTCTAATGGCTCACCATCCCGCGTCCCGTAATACGTAGGACATTGATCCACAAGCCAATCATCTGAAAAAATATATCCAATCAGGATTGGAGGAAAGTACATACCTCTGGAAGCAGTTCCAAATACATAATCGAGCATATATAACAGATAATAGAAAAGGATACATGATAACTAGACATAAGAAATTGAATGAACTAGAGTGAACAGTTAATATACTGGAATAAAAAATAGGCAATATGAATAACTACAAGTAATAAAAATAAACAACTAGCTAATGTGCCATATAGTACAAGTTCATTATGTGATCGGTTTGGGTTGAACACGAATATAATATGGTAACTCGATTACACATGTGATATATAATCGACATATACACGAATACACTTGAGATTAATCACATAACCAACTCCTACTCCCCCATCTCCAAGCAATACTTATGGATCTAATCATGACACGTTACAAACACGAATATGGGCACACTGAACACGAGCATTGTGTGCACACGAAGTACACGACAATCAATACTCGATACACATGATGTAATACATATGAAGGAGTACTCGCTGAATACGGTAAGGGGATAACATCTCCCGACAGGATCTATATAGTACCAGTCCGTGTAACCACTGTGTCAGAATCAAGTATACAGTTCTAGAATATGCAATATATACACCATCATAAAATAAAAACTAACAGAGAGATGTACTCGCCTATGGTCCTGAGCAAGGTGTATCTCTTGATGCCTAAGCTAGTGTCACACAATCCTATTTTAGGAAATATTAGGTTAATTGGTGTAAAAGAATGATAAATGGTAATAGAATACACTAATTCCTGATTCTAGGTCAATTCTTAACTATACTAGGCCACACTAAGTTCACACTAAGGTTTTAGGTCCAAAATAGCTAATTAGTCTATAAAGATCACTAACTAACTAGTCCTAATTAATAACAATACTTATATGTAATCAGATACTCAAAGTATTTGCATATAATAACTAATACTTATATAACTAATGGACTAGCATCATCAACTAATACTAATATCCATCACTTATTAACTTAGCTAATATAGCTAGATATTCAATACTACTAACTACAACTAACTGCTACATACATACGCTATCTATCTAATATTTCTAACTGAACTAACCTACTAACATATATACTAATATGACATCTATACAATACCCACTGCTAATCAACTAACTGACACTAATACATATACCTATTAACTGACCTTAACTCACTTCCTCAACTAAGTTACTGATACTTTCAAGTATCAGATACAATCCCTTAGTACACATGTGTTCAACCCTCGTACAGGTGACCCTGAGCTTAAAACACAAAAACCATAACTTGCCCCTCGAGCACCCTTACTGCTACTGCAGTTATATTCAAATTTCAATTGTTATACCCATAGACTATCCCACCTCTACACCCTCTTACTCATATCAGGTACTACCTTGAGTATCCTACACAAAGTACCCTACAGTGCATTGTACTTGTATGAATCCAAGCCTCCAAGGTTTCAGTTACCTACAACAATTTGCTCACTGCATCATTGCAATGACCTAAGCCCAAAACTCCCCACTGCATTTCACAGACACACACACATCCATCTGCACTTTCTATGTAAACACTCACATACTCTATATAACTGCACAGAGTTACAATTTACCCTTACTGTCATACATCAGTATCTAAAACACACACACACACATCTCACCCATCTTTGATTACCTATGTATCAGACAACTTACACACAAGACCCCTTATACTGGCTCACCTGGATACCTACCCCAAATCATTACCTGTATATGAATACTGCTATTATACCCTCACTCCCTTGTTGTTGTTACTGCTGTATGCCAATTTCCTTCAGTGCAAGTTACTCTTACTGCAACTGCAGCTGCTACCTTCTATCTATTATCACTTAATGGTCCAGGTCTTCCTATATACTTGAGCTCTCTAACAGTTTGTATTAGTAGTATCTGCTACTGCATCAGATACTACCTCCCCCTCTCTTAACTTTACCTGCCAGTGCACCAGATGCCCGTGTACACAACTCAGAACCAAGTCACCCCCCTTGCTGCTATTGTAGTTACACCCACACACCTAATTGTTCATTACCTGCTGCTATACTCTCCTTATTAATTGAGATCCTCATATTTACTACCTCCACACCATCACAACCATACTTTAAATCCAAACTCACACCCATGCACCAATGTATGAACACCCTGCTCTACTTCGTATACAACCTACATGTTACCCTCCTATTTGATACACTATGTGTACATCCATATAACACACTAAAATTTTACTACAAGTGCAGGGATTTGTACTACAATACCTTACCCGAACTCTATCCTCCCTTGGTTGCATCTACAATATCAGTATTGGTCATCATTGATACACATATAATGTATTCACAGTCAACCCAACACAAGTAACAACAATATACTGAAACAGAGGTGATAATCCCCCCCTTATCCTTACTTATAGCTCAACCCCTTATTCCCAGGTAGCTACTGCTACTAACTAAACTTCCAAACACTAATACAATGCATCATATTAAATTTATAGCATATACATGTATATATGTATCAATATATTTATAAACATACACCATGGTCATTCTATCAAACACTAATCATGCTACATATAGTAGCCCATGATACTCTCTTCTAAAAGATTTCCAAAACTCATAATATACACCAATAATCATTCATACACCTAAATTATACCTATATACAATGAATGTAACTTGCTACAACAAGAATTGAAAAGTAATTGCTCAAAACAACCAAAATTGGGCCTCGTATCGCACCATATCACAAAATACCATGATACACCCTACACGTATCCATTTGTGGACACGTATCTAGTTTCACAACCCAATCTAAGTCTAATTAAGCCAAATTGGTCTCATGACACATACTTGATGTGTCAATCCTGTAATTATCCCAAAATACACACAAAATACCGTGTAGAAATTATAATACATAACCAATTGATCTAGAACTTGTTTCTATAGGTAATCCTATGTCATGGGATAATTTCTAAGGGTCAAATACATGATTTAGAAGCTATAATAAAGAGAAATTCAGAAATGCATAGAAGATTATTTTTTAATGAATTGTTCCCACGGACACGATCCGGATACGATCTCTCCACCCAAGCTCCTTCTCCGTGTGCTTCTTGCTTCTCCAAGCTCCAATCTCCTTGTGGAATAAGAATGAGAATAAGAATGAGAAAGAAAATAGAGCTGAATTGAGTGAGAATTCAATGGAGGGAATGATGGAAAATTGGGGATCTAATTTCTAGATCTAGAATGAATGCAAATGAGAGAAAAGAGAGAGGATAGCCCCCTCTAGTAGTGGTCGGCCCCCTTCCCCCTTTCCCATGTCACATGTAAATATCCCATGTACCCCTCCATGATGTATTATGGATAAATACTTAGGGTGGGCTATTTGGGTAGTTTCTAACTAATTGTAATAAACTAATTCTCCCTAATTAATTAGTGAGAATGGTCTAATGGACTTGGGTCCAAGTTAGGCTCACTAGTTATCATGAAAAGTCTAATTGGGCTTATAAGGGTCAAGTCTAACTATTGGACTAGCCTCCTAACTAAAAATAAATAATACAAGTCACAAATAATTTATAGCTCACTAATAATTGAATAATTAATACAATCATCACACTAATATTAATATTTATTCCTAAAATTATTTACTCATGCCAAATTACCAAACTATCCCTGGTTGGAAAAGTGAGGTTAACACCGGGTTTGCCCCGAGTTCGATCCGAACTATGTATGAAGTTGGCTTATTTTAACCATGATTCATTTTGTATGAAATGAGGTTGCAGTTCAAACTTTTTAAGTCTTAAAGTAGTGTTTGAATTTACTAAAATAATTTCTAAATATAACTTAATCAATCTTTATTCTATAAAGTATTAACCATCTTGGGTTAGCTGTAGGGGCTGGATCCAAGCTAGCTGTGGTCTAAAGACGCTTAAATACGGTGTGGCTTAAGGTTGTTTACACTTCTTTGACAAAGGGCCCTTTTGGCGTATACCCAAAATAATCGTTACATTAAATAACTTAGATTAACAAAAAATATATACAAATTATATTGCAGTCGAATCCAAAATCTCTAATTCACGACGAATAAAGTTGAAACGATCTTCAGATAGGTTTAGTAAAGATGTCTGCAAGTTGATGTTCTGTGACAACAAATTCTAAACTTATGTTATCGTTTAACTGATTTTCTCTTAGAAAGTAGTGTCTAATATCTATGTGTTTAGTGCGTGAATAAAATATAAGATTCTTTTTAAGATTAATAGTGCTAGTGTTGTGTCATGACCCGCACCAAAAAAATCGGGCATGAGTCGTGGGTACGTCCAACCTACGCCGCAGCATCGGCGGTAGAATGCTGTCTAGGTCAACTATCTAGCTAACAATCTCACGCAATCAATATATAAACATGTCAAGATCTCAACTCCAAATGGAGGAGCAATATCATAATGATACTCACAAGTATTCAATCATGAATCTAAGCACGATAAGATAACACAGAAGACTAACAACTAGAAAGTCTAAACAACTGCTACTAAAATAACCACAACATCAATAATAATAATACATCATCCAAAATCAAATATAATACAAGGTCTCAATCCAAAACCGGAGACAAATCCGGTACCAAAGGCTAATAAAAATAACAACTGAGGTCTTAGTGATCCCGGCTACCAACCCGAAAATCACTCATAAGGGTCACTGTCTGTACCATCGACAGGCTAAGGTCCATAAAATATCGGACACCAATCTTCCGGATACTCTAGAAAAAATATGTCCAGTCAGGACTGGAACAAGTACACCTCTAACAGCAGTTCCAGTTAAATGATAAAAACTATAAAACAGTTGTAGCAAGTAGCAAGGTGAAGAAAATAAAGTATGATCAAGGAAATATACATATCAGTGGTGCATAAAGGTAAAGATGCATGGATATCAGAAGCAAGATAGTAATAACTGCAAGATATAAGAAATCTAAACTAAGAGTAAGTCTGTACACAAGAACGTGTAGTGAGTCCAGCATGAAATACATGTAATGAGTCAAGTCCAGAAACATGTAAGTGAGACCAGCAAGAAATGCAAGAGAGTCCAGACTATAAAGAATAAACTCGTGTCTTTGAAATACCTGCTTCGACATGTAAACGGCTAGGGGTAAGTACGGCTCACCGCGCACTGGGTGCGCGACTGCTATCATTCCAGATTAGACCAGAGGGGGTAATTCCAGTTGAGAATGTTTACATGTCTACTCGAGTATTTCTTCGCCCCGACTAGTACAAGTGAATCCAAGACTCGATACATAAATCAAGTATGAGTCCAGCCAGAAACATGAGTGATGCCTGTAGTGATGCCAGTAGGTGATTCCAGAATAGAGGCCAGAAACATAAAATATACGTGTCGCAAGTAAATGAATCCAGAAATACCAGTCTGTGTCGTGCCAGAAAATTAGATGATACTATACTAGAAGCTGAATCATAATAATCATCATATAATAAAAACTATCAGAGAATGTACTCGCTTGACGTCTTGAGCAACTAGCAATCCGAACTGGTATCGCAAGGACCTATTGCGAAAAGCAAGGTTAAACATGGTTCTAATGAGTTAAACAGATATAAAATAACTAAAAATAGGCTTCTAGGGTCGTTCTAGGTCAAACGGGTCAAACCGGTAAAATCTGGGTCAAAAAGTCAACTCTGGGTCCAAAAAGTCAATTCTGGGTCAAATCTAGGTCAAAAGTTGACTTTGGCGGTCAACCGGGTCAACTACGGTCAACTCTAGGTCAAACTAGGGTGTCCTGAAATTCTAGGTCAAAACTAGGTCATTAAATAAACCCTCAAACTCGCCTCCTTGAGATACCGGGATAGCCTCGGTATCTGATACCGCGACCTAAGCTATACGCCCCGTCTATACCCCATATAATATATACTAGCACGCATAAATATATATAACTATATATATAAACCTAAGTCTAACCTCAAACCTAGGCTAAAACTCAATACCTTGCCCCGACGCTCAATACCTTGAGTATCTCAAGGTATTGAGATACTCAAGCCTTACCCCTTACTAACACTAGCTAGCTAACTAACTATCTATATATATATACCATATACTAATATATATATATATATATATATAACATATATCTAACTATATAGATATATATATATATACAACCTAGTGCATAGACAAATACCTCATTCCCAATACCCAATCTTACCTCAATACCTTGGTATCTCAAGGTATTGAGATACCTTACCCGGATACCTTACCCTCTAACTAACTATCTATCTATCTATCTATATATATATATATATATATATATATATATATATATATATATATATATATATATATATATATATATATATATATACCTATATACATAACATCAATATTATATATATATATATATATATATATATATATATATATATATATATATAACTTAGTATATAGGCTACCTCAACACCTTACCTCACCTCACTACCCTCAATACCTTGGGTATCTCGAGGTATTGAGATACCCAACTATTCCCCTCTCTAACACTAACCATAGCTAACTATCTAGCATATATATATATATATATATATATATTCCTAGCTATATATCTAGGCTAACATATATATGTAAACACACACACACACACACACACACACATATATATATATATATATATATATATATATATATATATATATATAAATATAATATATATATATCCACACATACACATACACATATATATCCATCTCACATATCATATATATATATATATATTCACCTACATATACATGTATCTATACTAATATCTCTATGTATCTATCTATATATCTCTCTATATATATACATATATATATATATGAAAGCAGGGGGGAGGGAGAAACTGGCTCGAGCGCTAGCGCGCGCTGAAATCGTGCGCTGAAACCGCGCGCTGCCGCTGCAGCGTGCTGCCGTGCCTGCACGCGCGTTGCTGCGCGGCTGAGCGCAGCAGCAAGCTGCTGCTGCAGCGTGCTGCCGCTGTTGCCGCGGCGCTGCTGCGACTGAGCGCAGCTGCTGCTGCTGCTGCCAGCGGCGCTGCTGCTTCGCTCCGCGGCGCCACGAGAGCCTGCTGCTGCTGCGCCTCGCTCGCTCTACGCTGTTGCGGCGCCTGCAGTTCCTTTCGCTCGACCACACACACACAATCACACATACACACGACCACACACATATATATATATATCTATACACCAACATATATATATATATATATATATATATATATATATATATATATATATATATATATATATATATACACTACTATATATTAATACACACACAAACCCATATATATATATATATACATACACACATATATATATATACACACACACACACACATACACACACACACTCATACATATATATATATATATATATACACACAAACACTTATAGATATATATATATACAAGCATATATATATATAGATACACACACTCATATAGATATACAAACACACACACACGCTCACAAACACACACTCACTCTCACACACCCTCACATACACACTCTCACACACACAACTACACACACATAAACATATATATATACACACACACATATATATATAGAAATACACACACATTTATATATATACTCATATATATACATGCATAAACACAACACACACAATACACAACACAACACACAACACCCCACCAACGCACGCCCAACGACCCCCCCCCCCCCACACACACATATATATATATATATATATATATATATATATATATATATAATATAACCCGAGAACTCTAGCACACACTCTCCGAAGCCAACCTAACGCGCGCACAAGCCCGAAACTAAGAAACCAAGTCGAAATGGCCGTTCGGTCATTTCGACGAACATGTGGTGTGCAGTTCGCAAAACCTCCTGAAACGCATACCAAACCTACTCGAAATTGGCCCAAAATTTATCTACGGGTTCTAAACGATGTCTAGATCCTAGAAAAAATGCTAACTCGTCGATTCTAGGCCTGTGGCAAAAACGCGCATGCACATAGAATCGGCGACAACGAAAACCCCCAAAACGCCCGAAATGCCAATTTTTCTGCGACATGACTTCACGTGTCCGAACGGAGACACGAACTAACCCTCAAGACACCCGAAAATGTCTACCTGGTCCGTCTAACCTAGGGCATCACCCAAAATTGGGCCAATCTCGGATTTCATTCAAAATTGACACAAAACCTAGTGTTAAAGTCTCCAAACACAACCAAACTAGTTCCAACTTTCTCTCACGGGTAGCTCTAAGGTCTAGAAAGGTTCTAAACTACTAAATACACTATATTAGAGTAATTACAAGGAAAAAAAATCAGGGTTTACCTCTTGGAAGTTGAAATCCCAAGCCAAAGTCTCCAAAAAGCTACAAATTCACCACACCAAGCCTCCAAGCTTCCAATCCAAGCTCCAACGCCAAAACTAAGCTCTACCCACCTAGGTTAGAGAAAAGTGTTGGGTTACGGTTCACATCCATGAAGAATAGAAGAAAAAAGAGAAGAAATGGAGCACTTACTTGGATGTGGGAAGAAGAAAGGAAGAAGGAGTGGAGAATGGAGAAAAAGAAGAAGAATGAAGAAGTGAAGAATAATAGGGAGGCTGCTGTATGGTCAGGTCTGGGAAGAATAGGGGGCCGTCCATGGGTAGAAAAGGGTTTACATGGATGAAAAATTACCAAAATGCCCTCTCCTAACTTGGGTTTTGGGTTTGG
Organism: Iris macrosiphon; assembly: GCA_036927795.1. NCBI lineage: Eukaryota > Viridiplantae > Streptophyta > Magnoliopsida > Asparagales > Iridaceae > Iris > Iris macrosiphon. The sequence continues at coordinate 36,997,583 of JAYESA010000012.1, forward strand.
GGTTCCAAAAGCACTCAAACTAACTCCCAATCTCTCCAACTAACTAAAATAAAATATAATAAATATTCTAAACCCAAAAATAGGTCTCACAAGGGTGTTGGTTGGTCGGACATGGGTCCACTAGGGTCTGACATGGGTCCAGGCTAGCCAAAACCCTAAAACAATCAATAAAAATAATAATACAACCATCAATTAAATATAAATACAAATATTTATAATAAATACACAATTAACTAAATTAAAATAAAAAAATACCCGGTTCTGAAAATGGGGTAATGACATGTTGTCACAGTAAATGTGAATATTTTTATAGTTTGGATTATAGTCTTCTAGGGTTTTGTTTCATCCGTAAAATTTGTGCACAACAACATCCTACAGCTATATACTCGGCTTCAGTAGTTGATAATGCGACAAAATTTTGTTTCTTATTGAACTAAGATACTAGCGCCTTGCCTAAAAAATAACAAGTGTCGCTGTTACTTTTACGATCAACTTTGCATCCGGCAAAATCAACATCCTAATAACCTATAAGGTCAAAGGACGTGGTCTTAGGATACCATTAGCCGACTGTCAAAGTACCTTTAAGGTATCGAAAGATATGCTTAACTGCGCATAAATATGATTCCTAAGGGTTAGCCTGATATCTAGCACATAGGCAAACACTAAATATTATATCAAAATGACTAGTACTTAAATAAAGTAAACTACCAATCATACCTCGATACTTATGTGTGTCGACCGATTTACCATTTTTATTAAGGTCAAGCTTAGTAGATGTCGCCATTGGAGTGCTGATAGGTTTTGCGTTGTCCATGTCAAACTTCTCTAAAAAATCCTTCATGCTCTTGGCTTGATTGATGACTGTGAATTCTTCTTGATTTATAATCTGAGAAAGAAGTTGAGTTCTCCTATCATGCTCATTTTAAATTCACTCTACATATACTTAGCAAATTCTTCACAAAGTATCTCATTAGTTGAACCAAATATGATATCATCTACATATTTGCACTAATAAGAGATTATCATCATGTGCTTTAATAAAAAGTGTCATGTCAATTTTCCCTTTCTAAAAATTATTTTCAAGTAAAAATGAGCTAAGTCGCTCATACCAAGCATGAGGGATTTGTTTGAGTCCATAAAGAGCCTTTTGTAACTTAAAAACGTGATTTGAAATTTGAAATTTTCAAAATCAGGAGTTATTCTACAAAAACTTCTTCTATTATAAAAATATTTAAAAAAAATCACTTTTGACATCTATTTAAAATAATTTAAAATTATAAAAACCAGCAAAAGCACAAAGCATGCGAATGTACTCAAGTCTCGCAACAGGAGCATAAGTCTCATCATTGTCAATGCTTTCTTCTTGATTATAGCCTTGAGCTACGAGACGTGCTTTATAGCGTGTGACTTATCCATCCTCACTGAGTTTATTTAGGAATACTCACTTGGTGCCAATTATATAGTAATCACTAGATCTAGGAACGAGTTTTCAAACTTGATTTCTCTCAAATTGGTTCAATTCCTCTTGTATAGTAGAAATATAAAATTCATCAGTAAAATCTTTTACTACATTTTTAGGTTCTATTTATGAAATGATAGCTACATTTGCAATAATATCTTCATTTAAAGAACGAGTTCTTACTCCTTTTGATACATCACCTATGACAAAGTCTTCTGGATGATCGGCCATGAATCTCATCTTCTTTGGCAAACTTTTCAGATAGCTTGTACCAGTTGTTGTATCTTCAGGTGCTTTGCTGGATGTTATTCCGACATCTTCGTCATGACTGCCACTAGGTACTTGACTGTTAAGCTCATCAAAAGTAACATTAATCGATTCTTCAACAATCAAATATCTTTTATTAAAAAATCTAAAACCTTTACTCTTTGCAGTATAACCAAGAAAAATACCTTGATCAGCTTTTGAATCAATTTTTTCCAAGTTATCCTTGGTGTTTAAAATAAAACATCTACATCCAAAAACTTTGAATAACTAATAGTTAGAGTTCTACCAAACCAAAGCTCATATGGAGTCTTCTTCGATATAGGTCGAATTAGAACCCTATTCAAAATATGGCATGCTGTATTTATAACTACAGCCCAAAAATATTTCAGAAGATTGAATTGATTCAACATGACTCTAGCCATATCACCAAGAGTTTTATTCTTTTGCTCAATAATACTATTATATTGAGGAGTTATAGGACAAGAAAATATATGCAAAAAATTACTAGAATCATAGAAGTTTTTGAAATCAACATTTTTGAATTTGCTTCTATGATAACTTTGGATTCAAGTAATCATAAAGCTTTTTTTATTTTGAACCTTTTTATAAAATGCTACGAATTCAAAAAAAGCTTTATTTTTATTTGCAAGAAAATAAACCCAAGTAAATCTTACCGCCAAGCATGGCGACTCTGCTCAGTCTAAAAAAATTCGTATATAACAGTTCAAGTGGTCTAGAGGTACTTAGAATATTTATTTATTTAAGGGAGGATCTGGTTGCTTTGTTCTTTTCACAATCAACACAGACTATATCCTTTTTAAAAGTAATGTCCGACAAACCTCTTACCAGTTTTTTTGAGGATAGTCTTGCAATTATGTCCATGTCCATGTATCCTAGACGCATATGCCATAGCCAATTATCATCCATGTTAGCATAAAGGCATCTTCCCATAATATAACCTTTAAGATACGAAGGAGGCATATCCTTCTTTCTTCATCGTTAGCATTATAAATATGGTAGCATCACCAATCATATATCGTGAGCAACCACTATTGAGAATTCACTTGCTTTAAGTATACAAGGGTCGGTCCACCTATAACACAAGTTGAAGATGTAACATTTCGTACCTATTTCTTTGAGGGTCTTGATTTATTAGTTTTTGGAGACCATGCATAAACATTCATATCTACCAAATTTCTAATTCTACACTGTCGTAAAATGTGTCATTTCTGACCACAATAATGACAAGTAGCAATAATATTAGTACTTGGTGTGGCAGCATAGATATGAGTGTGTGAAGCAGTGCATTGTGTCTTGCGTAAAAACTTGTAATAAAATGCGTGATTGTGTGAAGCATTTATTTTGCTTGCTGGTATCTTGTTGTGAGTGCTCTTGTGTTTAGCCACATATCTCGTGTTAGACTGAGTAGTAGGTTGTATGACATGTTTTACAGTAAGAGCATCAATTCTAAGTACAACAATATTCTTCTTCTTTTTTCCTATCTTATACTCTTTATTGAGCTTTGTATATTCCTGTGTCTTTTTCTCAATATATTCTTGAGCATCGTGCAAACTCAACTTAAGTGCAGATAGTTCTTCCGTGTCACTAGTGGAGGGTGTCTCTCTAAACTCACTTAGTAAGAGAGATTGTTTCTCATATTTAGCCTGTAGTTCCTGATAATCCTTCCTAAATTGTTTGTACTTATTCCTCACCTTTCTATGATATTCTAATAAATTACTAAAAGTATCAGATAATTCATCAAAGGTAAAATCTTCATAGAGGGGGTTAGTCGATACCTGATCGAATGCCATTAGACATACGTTTGTAGCATTACGAGGATTTTCTTCTTCCTCTGAGTCGGTAGCGTCGCTTTTATTCCATATGCTTGTGTTGGCATACTTATGTGAATATGATCCTCTTTTGCTTGAGGGTTAGTAGTGATTCCCCTTCTGGCTTGTAGGACAATCCTTCTTTCTATGGCCTAATTTCTTGCAGTTGTAGCACACATGTAACGCCCCAGTCCCAGAATACTGGGTAAATACGAGGACTGACATGGCTAACCGCACCTTGCAGAATATCGAAGTAAGCCGCAATATGTTAAGGTTGTCTTGAAGACATATGGGTCACTCTAGCATGCTATGACATAAGTCATAAGGCCGACAAATCCTAGTATCTCAATCCAGCAACACAATTACAAGAGTATATCATATATGAAAGTAAAAAGGTGTCCCAAATTACATACCACATATAATCATGAAGCTAGTGAATACAAAATGCTGCACTAATAGAGTATAATTATATATGATCAAATATACCAGCCATGGTCTAATATATATATCATGTTGATGGAAGTCAGAGAGGTGATCTCAAAATAAGGAGCTAACACTGTCTCTTGCTAAATTATCACAAAATGATATAACATTATGAGGGGTGCAGGATGGAAACCCACTCGCGAGCTTCGGCTGCAGTCCTACGAGTGCGAGCCATCTTGCTGGAAGTACGGTAGATCCTGGATCTCCTCGGGATAATCTGACCAAACAAAACCAGTGGGGTCAGAACCCCAAGAAACAAGTACCACAAAGGAGATTAAGGTGATAGACCAAACATATCACAATATTAGCAGAAAAGAGACAATAAAAAAATGGATCAAGAATTTTATGGTACCAATATACTTGTCTCAAAAATATAACTAGAAGAACTGATAACAAAATGAGATAAAGGAAAGAAAGGCGACGAGCGGCAAAAGAGCATAAGAACTACTCTAGATCGGGACCACAATCCTTAAACCAAATAAGGACCAGGGTTGCAGACCTTCACATGAGTAGAACTTAGTATCCTAACCACGCTTCAAAAGAAATAAAACTAGAAGAGCGAGCTATAATAAAAGAAACATCATTTATTGCACAACCAAATAGCTCTACGGCTTGCTACAATCAACAAGCAAGGGTTGTCACAGGCCTTAATTACTAAATGTATGTTTTAAGAATATTGCTACCACCAATACCGCAGTTAACCCGGATGGCCAAGGATACGGTTGTCGAATAACTTTAATGCACATTCAACAATACTACAACATAACTAGTTACTTGTCATAAACATAAATTTGATCTTGTAAGAATAAAATAAAGCTTGTGAACATAAACTTAATCTTGTGAATCATAAACTTGTCTTATAAACATAAAATTGTCTTGTAATGTGCTGCAACACGCATAAACTTGGTCAGTCATGGAGCCCTTGCCTAGCAGGGTAATTTCATGCTGCATGGGGCCCTTGGAGAATGGGGTAGCCACTAGCAAATTATTCCTTTCTCCTAATGATCTAGGTAAATCTTATCTTGTTTAATTATTTCTAAATTATTTTAAGTTCTCGAGTCGTGGATACTTGAGAACTTTCTAGAATGACGAGTCACGAGTATGAGCTTTTCACGAGTTATCGTATCCGCGGAAGGTGATACATGGGACAATACTCACAATCGATTGCCCGATGCCAAAATGCATAGAATTATCATACACAAACATTTCTACGGTGTCGTAAGGATCCAAATCATGTGTTAATATAGGGAAGCACAACATCCAACTATGCTCTAATACTCAACTGGGCTAGAATAGTTTACGCTTTATAAAAATGATATGATATAGTAAATTAAGTATAACTCTCACATATGAATTCCAAATGAGGTGATTTAAAAAAATTGGAAAGGGAAAACAGAGATCAACAACTTTTATATTTTGAGTTTTGTAAGATTCTAGCTAGAAAATAGCTTTAATAGGCAAAAATATGCATTTGGGGTCACCATGCGCGCACCATACTACGCGCGGCATGAATTCTGTGAGCGGTGCACTGCTGCGGCAAGAAAATCCATACGCGGCGCACTGCGCGGCAATGATTGATGCGCGTGACCACTGATGTGTGCGGTGAGGGTTGATGCGCGTGGCGCACTACTGCAGCATAAAAATTCATGCACGGCACACTGCTACTGCATGAAACTCCATGCACGGCGCACTGCACGCGGCAAGAAAGTGATGCGCGGCGCATCAATGCGTGGCGCATCAATGCACGGCGCATCGCTGCGGCATAAAACTCCATGCGCAGCGTACTGTTGCGGCATAAAAATCTATACGCGACGTACTGCGCGGCAAGAAAGTGATGCACGACGCATTGCTACGGCATGAAACTCCAAGCGCGACACACTGCTGCACGGTACTGTTCATCGTACCTGCTAGATAGGTCCGAAAACAAAGCACTAATTTTTGTTTTAGCCATAAAACTTCAATTCAACTCCAAATTAAGTGATTCAAAAGCCAAAATGCTCGAAATAAAAAGCTTCAACAAATAGACAACTATTTTTTTTTAGAAAACAATAATTTTTAATAGATGAAACCAAGGAAAAACTTATAAAACCTATATAAAATCCTGAGTTAAAACTCAGATCTACGCAAATCTATACATCAAAGTCCAAAACTCCAAGAACTAAATATGATCAGCAACTCAAAGAGAACAGTTTCCATTAAATACATTTTTTAAAACAACATATATATAAAAAAACTAAAAATCAAGGCTTCACCATTGAGCAAGATGTACTTGCCTTGGGTGGCTCCTAACGTATACCTCTCACGGTCCAAGTCACAACAACTTCTCCCTAGGGCTAGGGTTTGGCTAGAGGGAGCTTGATGGGGAGGAGGAAGATAGAAGCAAAAAAAGTAAAATGAGGAAATTAGTGAGGAGAGAGAAATGCTCATATATATACTAAGTGGAGAGAAAGATGGTTTAGTCATGGGTTCAATCAAATGAACCAAACCAAGCGTCCATTCTACATGTGGGTCCTAAACCGGGTCTATGGCAATGCCAATAGATATTTTACTTGTCTCAGGTAGTCTCCCTCAACAACAAAAATAAAATAAAATAACAGAAACCAACATGAGAAATACAGTAATAATACATTATCAGGAAAAATTAAATTCTAGAAATTTAAGAAATATCAAATCTGGAATCGGGTGTGACATCTCTACGCTCCTTAGAAAAATTTTGTCCTCAAAATTTCACCAAGGCTAGTCGAGCTGGAACACACGACAAAGCTCAAGAAATCGCATGCCACAAATCAAGGATTATACTAAGCAAGCAACTGAAATAAAAGATAACTGCAAAAGTAAAAAATAAATAAATGCACAGAAGCAACACATAGGGAAATAGAGGCATATGGATACATATACTCCTGAGTCAGTCAAATAGGAACTCGTCCTCACTTGCCTATACCGACTCACATAAATGGACAAGAGCCAAGCCTTGAGGTAAGTCGGTACCAATGATCTTATCAAGGATATGACTCCGATCCATGACGTACCTTCGCAGTTGGTTCAAATGATAGACATCACGCACCACGAGATACGAGGGCAAAAAAGTAGGACAAAAACTTGCCTTTGCTCAACGAAAGGATCGAAACGACTATCGTATTTCGAACGGGTCAAAAATCGAGATCGATCGACAAGAACCCAAGAATAAGACAAGCTAAAGATAGCTAAAAAATCTTACCCACAATTGTAGCACCTTCGGCTATCAACTGCTCTAGGTTGCCAAATATTTTGTCAGGCCAACGTGTTGGGGCTGTGGCTTTAACTTGCTGCTGGTTCTGTCTTGTTGGTTGGGCTTGCTAGACTTGCGCATACTGCATCGGACATTAATATTTGAACTGTTGGGTCTGCATCGGGAGAGGACGCTGGGCTAGTGGTCGAACTGCTAATGCTGGCCTCGCGGGTCTTCAATCGCTGTCCGAGGCAAAGCTGGTAACTGTCGGACTGAAGAAGCCTCTGGATACAAAAGCGGGAATAAACCAATCATATGGTCAGATGCCCCATATCTGAGATGCTAGCCGTTGGCCCTCCTATACTTATATCTGGTGTGCCCTGGCTTACGGCAGTGGCTGCATCCTATCACGCCCCAGTCCCAAAATACGTAGGACTAGGAATACATAACCATGCCAGCCGTATGAATATGGCACTCCAATATATGGAAACCATATCACACGTACGCTGTAATATGAATAACAATTCACCAGTGGTATAAACTATCATAAATCATAGGGTATAATCTAATCTCATCTACAGAAAATCAATGAATAAATATATAACCAATATCTATAACCAGATCTCAATATGAAGTATCTAAAGATGATAGTCGGATGGAAACAAATCTACTGCCAAACTAGGATGAAGAATAAACAAGACAAATAATATAAATACAACCTCTAACAATCATGAGGCTGGAAGAGTAGACCTTTCGCAATATAAGTAGCCAGTCCGGATCTGCGCTCCTGTAAATACTCATGAACAATACACCTAGAAAGGGACCAGGTCCTCATAGGGACATAACAAGATACATAAAAGCATGCCATAAAGTAAATACTTTAAACTCAAGGGTGACCTAACCATCTAAGTAAAATACAACTTGAGGACAACTTTCAGTGTATGGAAATGTGTAGGCTAGACATATGCTAACGTAATTCACCAATCGTGACAACTGGCTAGTATATGCCACATATGCCCCCTATAATACGGGCGCAGGAATATAATAACGTCCAACGTTCTATAGAGCATGGTATCTGTAATATCACCAAGTAACATCTAACACTCGACAGAACGTGGTATTAGTAATACATAAATACGTCTGTATCACTCTGTCGAGTGCGGTGTCTATATAAAGGGGTGGGTGTCCCATACGCCTACTAGTAGTCCTCTTCGCCCAATGATCTAAGCATGTTGTATCCACAATACGCTTCAGTTACTACGCCTCGGTGTCGTAACTCTGGCTCATAGTCTATCGTTAGAGCAATAGTCCATCCTTACAACCAAACAAGGACAAGGATGGGACTATCGTACCACGCTAGTCGATGCTCCGCCTACTAATAACTGCTAAGTCTTCTAACATGCATCACTATTAGTAGTTATACCCTATCCGTTGCACGCCTACACGTACAAGTGGCCAACCATATACGCAAGTTCGTGCCCTACATGAGACTCACAACACGTGTAAGAAATGTGTCAAGGCCTAGATGTCATACCAATAACTCCACAACTTTAGGTGGGTCTACTAGACACTAGGTCAGACACAAGTCCTAACGTCAACGCCTCCGTTGACTGCACCCGAGTCTCTCTCGGATGCGCACAGTTATATAATATAAACCTGCAAATAATAAGCTAGAATTTAAATAGTACAACAAGGTAAGGTATGCTTGCCTGGCAAGAGAGCTGTAGAGTGTAATATCCAGATGTCAAACACCAAGATTCAAAAACTACGGCCTCAGAATGGACATCTCCGGATGCTGAAATAAACATCACCAATGTTCCCAGAATAAGCAAAATAGCTAGAAAGCACTCCCCTTTCGTCCAGTTTGGACACAGGGGCAAAACGGTAATTTTGGGTCAAAGCGGCTCCACATGTGGGCCACTTTGCACCGAAAAGCATGCCAAGGATAATGGTCTCTAAATAGGATAAATTATATATCAAACCAATTATAAATGTCAATACGAACTCAGCGGTACTTCCAATTTTGGATTCCGGTGAGCTGAACACAATTTCGCCTAAAAAGTCAACCGTGGGGCCCGTCAATTGGCGACTGGGTCAACTATCTCAGAATCGCGTGAAACTTGTTTCATAGGACCAGCGCGATACCACGAGTCCAGTGGCATAAGTTTCGTCGTAATCTGACGAGCGTACACAAAATGCACATGTCTTTCACAAAAGTTACTACACGGGAATTGTCCGCGGATACGGGCTGATTCTGACGCGCACACGCCTCCGAATCAGTTTTCGCGAACTCTCACGTGTCCGGGTACACTATGTGTACCATTTGGTACACTTGGTACACGGCGGGACGGTCCCGTTTGGCGGTGCGCACTCTGTTTTACAACTTTTAGAAATCTGAAAAAAGTGTATTTTTGGATTTTTTTCAACTAATTTATTTTAACATACAGCAGCTAATAAATTAAAGTATTTGACAGAAAATAAACTAGGTCAAGTGGTCTTCGCATACCAACAAGAAAAATCGGATTCAGATCTCTGTGGTGGGAGATACGAATCCAGGAACAGGGGCGGTTGCAACAGAATTTTTGGAATTTAGAAAGTGGTCATTTTTCTTCGACTTGGCATCAATTTTTACCTAGGTTTGCGCACTGTTAGAGATAAACTAATCTATAGGATGGGAAGGGGGATAGATGAGGATCATACCAGTGAAGACGGGGTCAAGTTTGGTCCAGCAAGGGCATGAAAATTGAGGCGGGAACACAGGTACGTTGTTTATCAATTTCTATCTCGTGCGTGCGGCGTCGCGGTGTGTGGCTGGCGGATCCGGCGCATGGCGGCGGCCTGGGGCGGTTGGCGGCTGGCTCCAGTGGCGCAGCGGCGGCGTCGAGGTAGAGAGAGAGGATTAGGGTTAGGGCTTTGGTAATATGTTATATATATATGATATATATATATGTAAAGGGGGAGGGTTGTTACGCGCCGGGGGGGGGGAATATTGGCAGCAGCCGCTGCTGCTACTACTTCTTTGTATCTATCTATTGGGTTTGGGTCATGGGGGTTTGGGTAGACTAAGGGTTTGGGTTTGTGAACCATTAGGGATTTCAATCCACTCTTTTTCTTTCTTTATTTTTTCTGATTTCTTTTTAATTCTATTTCTAATTCCCATTCTATTTAAACTATATATATATATATATATATATATATATATATATATATATATATATATATATATATGTGTGTGTGTGTGTGTGTGTGTGTGTGTATTTACACAAAAAATTCTAGAATTTATTTTAGTGCATACCATTAAGGTAGCAACTACCCAAAGGGTCTCCCATATGAAATAAATTAAGAAAAATTCCTAATGGTTCCATAAATCTCCTAAATTCGCAAACACCTAGAATAAAAATTAAATAAAAATCTATTTCTCCTAATTTGCTCATAAATACTACAATAAAATTAATAATTAAAATAATAAATATGGGTTTTAGGATTTGGGGTTTTACATCCTACCCAACTTATAAAAATTTTGTCCTCAAAATTTAAAATTAAGCCGCAGTAGAAAGTCAAGAATGGTATAAGATTTGCATTGTTTAAAATGCAATGCTAGGTTTAAATGAGGGGGATGTTGCGCGTTGCACATTCCAAAGATCATGGAGGAAATCTACATGAACGAAAAATAGTTCCTTTATGTGTCATGTCCAATAGTGTGGGCACCTCAATGCAGCTTTGCATAAAACGCCCAATAATTTGAAAAGTTGCACAAAGATGGAAATTGGATTAAATAATCAAAAATAATGTACACGGTGTTCGAGAATTAATTAGAAGGACATGGGATAACATTAGGTGGGACACAAGTGGCATGGGCATAGAGGGCTCATGATAGAATATTATCAAATTTTGGGTTGCACGAAATGTGTCAAGATTGTGTCTCTAATTTTGATTGGAACGCACAAGGATACAAGTTGGAATTAATTTAGAACTAAATGCAAACATCTACGACGAATATTGTGCGACTAAAATGTAGCACAATGGAGCTCAATTATAAGTTACGCAAGGGTCCGAATAGAAGGCGGGCACGTCCAGGACAAGGGTGTTAGGTTTGTAGGAAGACAATGGCTAGTGTAGTACTCCAATTATCGAAACAATGGTAAGGTGCTCTAAATGATATAAATCTCGTATAATTAACAAAATGCCGCGTTCTATTTCTAATTGGGTTCGGACTAGCCTTAGTATCACTATCTAAGCCAAGTAGGTTTAAATCTTGGGTGAGGGGGTGTTACAATCCAGCCAACTTAAAATAATTTCATCCTCGAAATTAAATAAGACATAATTTGTTAATTCCTTCACGTTCGCCTATAAGGCAAGTCAATCGCAATCTCTCCCAAGATTTAAAATATATTCTAATCCATCGCAATCACTTCAAGGTTAAGATAATCACTGTTCCAATCAAAATTCAACCTATTGTAATCTCTTCTCACTTTTTTAAATGATCAATATCCAAATTTAAATTAATTCCATATAACATCTTCAAGAATTAAATACGCATATGAATTTTATATCAGGATCTTCCATTATCATAATCTCCGCTAGAAAATAATTCTAGTCCAATATTATTCCTATTTTTTATTTAGTAATTTTGTATTCTTCAAAATTTTAAATTCAATTCACATCCTCAATATTTCCAATAGGTAATCCGGCAATCAAAAATTAACTCTTAATTCAATCATCAAATTGTAAAAAATTTAAATTCAATCCACCAATGTTCAAGTCTGAAATTCTATATTTATCCTCAAAATTCAAATTGATGATTTACTTTCCATATTCAAAATTTAAATCATGTACTTAAAGTATAATTATTTGGTCCGTCATCTCAAGACTTCAAAAATCATTACATACTCATCATCTAACTCCTTCCTCTACAATTCTCCACATTTAAAATGACTAACTCTCTCAATCTAATCCTACTTGATCATAATCTAAAAGAATTTAACCTCAATTTATCATTGCGACTTCTACCCAACTTAGAATTCACACATCTATCATATAAAGCTATACACTTAAGGAAAATATTCCTCAACTTATTTAATCATGCTATTCGATCATCAAAAGTTTGAACACCAACAATTTACCTTTAATATGTCCTTAATTACGGAAAATCATCATCAACTAATGCGGTTGGCCTATGGGGTATATCTAGTACTATATCAAGCTTATACCAAGCACGAGGTTTCATCTTTCCGAAATAAGGGAAGACGGACAACAATAATAAAGAGTTCAAGGGGGAGGTAATAGAATATAAGTATAGGGATCAAGGCGCTTAAAGAATTCAAACAGAATTGAAAAGGCAGTTGTGGATTGAAATCATATTTGGTAATTTCTTATTCACATGCTCGTATCAATATAGTTACGTAACTAATATGATATGTTCAGGCATGCCTAGAGGGCATGTACATTCATCTACTGGTCACTATTTATCTCAATCCACGTAAAGTAGTTATACGAAGGGCAAACCAAGCGCACCAAGGTTATCTAGACCTTAATACACTGATTCTAAAACGTATTAGTGTATGCATCCACTAATATATATGTTATGAACAAGCTCGATAAAAGAATAAGCTTGCAAAACTAGGCTATAAAATAGCAGTATAAGTCAAGGTAGTATATAAATGCGCTCGATCATGATGAAATAAGGTACAAATAATTCAAGTTCACAAATAAAACAAAATAAGACTCTACCATCTCTATAGTTGTAGTACTAACACCTTGTCTAAGCTGCTAGTCGACAATAATAGGGGTATGGGCCTTTAAGTTCTACCATTAGAATAAACACTATTATCTTATGCAAGCATATAGTTAATGTCATTCAATTATACTACAATAATAGGTCACAAGGACTATGTGATACTAGGTTATGAGGCATAGTACCCGGATAATAAACTAATACTATGACAGTCCTAAGGGTATCTACAAAATAATATTGTCCTTGTAAATAAAGCATAAACTCTTATCGGGGTTTACGGGAAAATCATCCTATTGCATCATATCAGTAATGGTCACCTTAAGTCTTAATCATAATGCTTATAGAACAAGTGTCAATAGTAAGAATGGAAGAGCTACTGGTTCTTAAGTAAAAAGAGGATATACCTATTTTAGGTTATGGATACGGATTACGCGATTTAAAACTAAGGGTAATCATCAAGTTACAATCTACCAGAATAATTCAAAACTATCAAATTCTAGCTACCAAGCACAAAAATTAAAAATTCAAGATTAAACCATAACCCTAGTAACTATATATCTAATATAGGATAAAATCACTCGGTCTACCATCAGTAGGGTCAGGTGGTACAAGTTGAAAGATGAAGAAAAGAGGAACGTAATTTAGTCGTTGCGCATTTGCGAACGTTAAGGTCGCAGAGGAACAATATATGAAACGTAAAATAGGGGCTCTAGATAGCATCATGGTTTCTTAAGGGGAAGGTAATATCCTAATCTCTGTGTCCAAGGTATGATCGAGGAAATACTATATTCATTCCTCTCGGCTTCCTAGGGTACTGTCTGCCAATATCCAGCCAAGAATCTAAGGGTATAGTTCTATCATACTATCTCACTATAAGAGTCAGAGTTGGTCCTAACATTCCACCTTGGATTTTTATTGGTTCCTCAATGCTAGGGTAAAATAGTATGGTCAACTTTCTAACTAACTCTAGTCGTGTCCATGCTACTCTCAAGTCTTCATAATTCGTCAAGGGGTAATGGTAAACCAATCTATAGATAAGAAATTCTAGGGTTCACTAGATATTCAAAACTTAGTGGTGTGTCAACACTCTAGTTGTATTCTTAATAGGAATGTTACCTTACTTATCATTCTAACAACAAGGATTCCTATATTCTAGCAGAGGCTATACTCAAGGAACTTATTAGGAAAGCACATGAATCAAGCAGGATGCAATTATTCAAATAGAATGGATTGAAAGGAAGATAAGTCATAGTCAATTGTGGATGAGATACTATACTCTAATCCTAGGTGCAGGCTTGTTCGGTACAGTAATATAACCGAGACAATATGCTCTGACCTGCATGGGCCACCACTAAAAATATGTCACGCCCCAGTCCCAAAATACGTAGGACTAGGAATACGTAACCATGCCAGCCGTATGAATATGACACTCCAATATATGGAAACCATATCACACGTACGCTGTAATATGAATAATAATTCACCAGTGGTATAAACCATCATAAATTACAAGGTATAATCTAATCTCATCCATAGAAAATCAATAAATAAATATATAACCAATATCTATAACCAGATCTAAATATGAAGTATCTAAAGATGACAGTCGGATGGAAACAAATCCACTGCCGAACTAGGATGAAGAATAAACAAGACAAATAATATAAATACAACCTCTAACAATCACGAGGCTCGAAGAGTAGACCTCTCGCAATATAAGTAGCCAGTCCAGATCTCAGCTCCTGCAAATACTCATGAACAATACACCTGGAAAGGGACCAGGTCCTCAAAGGGACATAACAAGATACATAAAAGTATGCCATAAAGTAAATACTGTAAAACTCAAGGGTTACCTAACCATCTAAGTGAAATACAACTTGAGGACAACTTTGAGTGTATAGGAAGGTGTAGGCTAGACATATGCTAACGTAATTCACCAATCGTGACAACTGGCTAGTATATGCCACATATGCCCCCTATAACACGGGCGCAGGAATACAATAACGTCCAACGTTCTATAGAGCGTGGTATCTGTAATATCACCAAGTAACGTCCAACACTCTACAGAACGTGGTATCAATAATATATAAATACGTCCGTATCACTCCGTCGAGTGCGGTGTCTGTATAAAGGGGTGGGTGTCCCATACGCATACTAGTAGTCCTCCCCGCCCAATGATCTAAGCATGTTGTATCCACAACACGCTTCAGCTACTATGCCTCGGCGTCATAACTCTGGTTCATAGTCTATCGTTAGAGCAATAGTCCATCCTAACAACCAAACAAGGACAAGGATGGGACCATTTTACCACGCTAGTTTATGCTTTGCCTAC
Source organism: Iris macrosiphon (assembly GCA_036927795.1). Taxonomy (NCBI): domain Eukaryota; kingdom Viridiplantae; phylum Streptophyta; class Magnoliopsida; order Asparagales; family Iridaceae; genus Iris; species Iris macrosiphon. The sequence goes on from JAYESA010000012.1 coordinate 37,012,895, forward strand.
TAATAACTGCTAAGTCTTCTAACATGCATCACTATTAGCAGTTATACCCTATCTGTTGCACGCCTACACATACAGGTGGCCATCCATATATGCAAGTCTGTGCCCTACAAGAGACTCATAACACATGTAAGAAATATGTCAAGGCCTGGAAGTCATACCAATAACTCCACAACTTTAGGTGGGTCGACTAGACACTAGGTCAGACACAAGTCCTAACGTCAACGCCTCCGTTGACTGCACCCGAGTCTCTCTCGGACGCGCACAGTTATATAATATAAATATGCAAATAATAAGACATAATTTAAATAGTACAACAAGGCAAGGTATGCTTGCCTGGCAAGAGAGCTGCAGAGTGTAATATCCAGATGTCAAACACCAAGAGTCAGAAACTACGGCCTCAGAATGGACATCTCCTGATGCTGAAACAAACATCACCAATGTTCCCAGAATAAGCAAAATAGCTAGAAAGCACTCCCCTTTCGTCCAATTTGGACACAGGGGCAAAACGGTAATTTTGGGTCAAAGCGGCTCCACATGTGGGCCACTTTACATCAAAAAGTGTGCCAAGGGTAATGGTCTCTAAATGGGACAAATTATAGGTCAAACCAATTATAAATGTTAATACAAACTCAACGGTACTTCCAGTTTTGGATTCCGGTGAGCCGAACACAATTTTGCCCAAAAAGTCAACCGTGGGGCCCGTCAATTGGCGACTGGGTCAACTGTCTCAGAATCGCGTGAAACTTGGGTCACAGGACCAGCCCGATACCACAGTCTAGTGGCGCAAGTTTTCTCATAATCTGACCAGCGTACACAAAATGCGCACGGCTTTCGCAAAAGTTGCGACACGGGGATTGTCCGTAGATACGGGCTAATTTTGACGCGCACATGCATCCAAATCAGTTTTCGCGAACTCTCACATATCCGGGTATACTGCACGCACCATTTGGTATACTTGGTACACGGCGGGACGGTCCCGTTTGGCGGGGCGCGCTCCGTTTCATAACTTTTGGAAATCTGGAAAAAGTATATTTTTGGGTTTTTCCAACTAATTTATTTTAACATACAGCAGCTAATAAATTAAAGTATTTAAGAGAAAATAAACTAGGTCAAGTGGTCTTCGCATACCAATAAGAAAAATTAGATTTAGATCTCTGTGGTGGGAGATACGAATCCGGGAACATGGTGGTTGTAACAGAATTTCTAGAATTTAGAAAGTGGTCATTTTTCTTCGACTTGGCGTCGATTTTTACCTAGGTTTACGCACTATTCGAGATAAACTAATCTATAGGATGGGAAGGGGGATAGATGAGGATCATACCGGTGAAGACGGGGTCGAGTTTGGTCCAGCGAGGGCCCGAGAATCGAGGCGGGAACACAGGTACGATGTTTATCAATTTCTGTCTCGTGCGCGCGGCGTTGCGGTGTGCGGCCGGCGGCTCCGGTGCATGGCGGCAACCTAGGGCGGTCGGCTGCGGGCTCCGATGGCGCGGCGGCGGCGTCTAGATGGAGAGGAAGGATTAGGGTTAGGGCTTTGGTAATATGTTATATATATATGATATATATATATGTAAAGGGGGAGGGTTGTTACGCGCGGGGGGGGGGGGGGGTGAATGTTGGCAGCAGCCGCTGCTGCTACTACTTCTTTGTATCTAATGGGTTCGAGTCATGGGAGTTTGGGTAGACTAAGGGTTTGGGTTTGTGATCCATTAGGGATTTCAATCCACTCTTTTTCTTTCTTTATTTTTCTTATTTCTTTTTAATTCTATTTCTAATTCCCATTCTATTTAAACTATATATATATATATATATATATATATATATATGTATTTACACAGAAAATTTAGGAATTTATTTTAGTGCATACCATTAAGGTAGCAACTCCCCAAAGGGTCTCCCACATGAAATAAATTAGGAAAAATTCCTAATGGTTCCATAAATCTCCTAAATTCGCAAACACCTAGAATAAAAATTAAATAAAAATCTATTCCTCCTAATTTGTTCATAAATACTACAATAAAATTAATAATTAAAATAATAAGTACGGATTTTAGGATTGGGGTTTTACACATCCTGTTGATACAGACTGCTTGGTAGATTGCACTAAGGTTACTGTAGAGGTTGGAGGTACTAGCGGGCGAGGAGTTCTGACTGCTGGTACTGGAGGTGATGACTGAATACTGATGCCTCTCATGGATGAGTGTGATCTCATTTGGCCTTCGGTCCTTGCTACTAATCTCTGGCCGACAAGTTCTTAGGACCTAGCTGCCTTGAGTACTGCATCGTAGGTGATATAATTATGACCCACCGTAAACTGCTGAAGCTCTAGATATAACCTTTGCTCAAATCTCTTGGCTCGGTCTTCCTCGAAAGCTACCATATGAGGAGAAAATCGGCTAAGTCGACAAAACTCAGCCGCATACTGGTCGACCGATCTTGTGTTCTGGCGGAGGTTGATGAACTGCTACTGGACCTGGAACCTGGCGGTTGTGTGGAAATACTTCTCCTGAAAGCGCTTCTTGAACGTCTGCCAGTCAATAGGCTTCGGAAGCACCATTTCTTGTGCTGCCCACCAATCTCGGGCAAGATATGATAGTTGTAACTTTACGACTGCTACCTTCTCATAATTTGGGGTCTTGGTTGCATGTAGGATGGCCTCGAAGTCCTGGAGCCAAGAATCTGCTAAAACTGCATCTTCCGTGCCGAGGAACTTGGTTGGACGCATGCGACTAACATTGGTCATCGAGTTATGAGTATAACGCCCACAGTTATCGAGTGCTACTCTAACTCCCTGGCAAAGAGTAGTGTTTGTCTATTATTGTCCTTGCTGAAACTGCTGACAGAGTTGGATCACTTGTTGCTGAAGCTAGAGTTGTTGTTGCTATTTTTGTACCATCATCATGGCTTGGATCATCTCTAACATGGCCGACGAGCCTGCCTGTCTTGGTTGTGCTAGAAGAACTGATGGTATTGTCTGGGTTGGTTGGACTGGCCAAGCTGGTATGAAAGGCGAAGCTAGCTGAACTGGCTGTTCCGACATGACTGGTGGATTTGATTGTAGTAGTACATACGTAATTATGGAGCCGACTGATGAAAAGCTATTGACGCTTGCACTTGGTTCAATATCGCAATCTAGCCTAGGCCAACTACTGGATCTGCTAGAGTTATTGGTGCAACAGAACCCTCAGAAGGAGGAGCAGGTGGGGTATCCCTGAAGGATAAGGATACAAGGATATCAACAAGGGACAAAAATAGAACAATCATGTCAAGCAAGCTTGAAGTTCAAGGAGAGTGAGAAGTACAGGTTACAAGTGGAGTTCATCGAAGAAAAATAGAGGATTGAGATTCTAGCAAGTTGAGTCCTCCCACAAGTCTGAAAAATAGACCGACATGGGCCACAACTAAAATCTTGTCAGGTCCCGCTCCCAGAATATTAGGTAAATACTGACATAGCCAACCGCACCTTACAGAATACCGAAGTAAGCCAAAATGTGTTAAGGTTGTCTTGAAGATATATGGGTGAAATCTAGCATGCTATGACGTCAGTTCTAAGGTCGGCAAATCCTAGTATCTTAATCCAGCAACACAAGTACAAGTGTATATCATATATGAAAGTAAAAAGATGTCTCAAATTATATACCCCATTTGATCATTAAGCTAGTGAATACAAAATGCTGCACTAACAGAGTATAATTATACATGATCAAATATAACAGCCATAGTCTAATATATACATCATGTTGATCGAAGTCAGACAAGTGATCTCAAAATAAGGGGTTAACACTGCCTCTTGCTAAAATACCACAAAAATAAGATAACACTATGAGGGGTAGAGGAAGGAAACCCACTCGCGATCTTCGGCCATAGTCCTAAGATTATGAGCCATCTTGCTAGAAGTGCTATGGATCCTGGTTCTCCTCGGGATAATTTGGCTATAAAAAATAAGTAGGGTAAGAACCCCAAGCAACAAGTACCACAAAGGAGCTTAAGGTAATAGACTAAACATATCACAACATTAGCAAAAAAGAGATAAAAAAAATGTGGATCAAGACTTGTACGGTACTAATATACTTGTCTCAAAAATATAACTGGAAGAACTGATAACAAAATGCTATAAATGAAAGAGAGGCGACGAGCAGCAAGAGAGCATAGGAACTACTCTTGATCGAGATCAAAACCCTTTAACCAAACAAGGATCGGGGTTGCAGACCTTTACCCGAGCAGAACTTAGTACCCTAACCATGCGCCAGAAGAAATAAAACTAGAAGAGCGAGCTATAATAAAAGAAACATCATTCATTGCACAACCAAACAGCTCTACGGCTTGCTACGATTAACTAGCTAGGGTTATCACAGACCTTAATTACTAAATACATGCTTTAAGAATATTGCTACCACCGACACTGCAGTCAACTCGGATGGCTAATGGTAGTCTTGTCAAGTAAACTTAAATGCACATTCAAGAATACTATAACATAACTAGTTACTTGTCAAAAATAGAAATTCGAGCTTGTAAGCATAAACTAAAGCTTGTGACCATAAACTTAAACTTGTGAATCATAAAATTGTCTTATAAACATAAACTTGTCTTGTAATGTGCTGCAGCACGCATAAACTTGGTCAGTCATGTATCCTTTGCCTAGCAGAGTGATTCTATGCTGCATGGGGCCCTTGGAGATTGGGGTAGCCGGTAGCTCAATATTTGTCACGCCCTAGTCCCAAAATACCGAGGGACCAGACACGTGGCAATGGCCAGCAGTACGCACCGATGGACAAACCCAATTTAATGGATCCATCTGGGCATACTTAAGCTATAAAACAAAGTCTACGACAATCATGGCATAACTAATCTCATCCACACAAGATATAAAATATGATCCACAGAATATAAGAAATGTAAATCATCAACCAGTCTCAACAAAGTACTTCGGGGAACAACCCGATAAATATCTGTTATAATGGTTCAACAGACCAGAATATAAATGACTGAAATAAATAAAATAATGAGCATGAAACATGGATGCTCAGGAAAAGTCTTCAGCTAACACCTCTGTCTCATGTTAAAATCTATATCAAAATCCATATCAAAATCTACCATCAATTCAAGCCAACGTCTCTGTCTTATGTTAAGCTCCTTCTGAGTATATACATACTTCAGACTCTTGTGATCTGTAAAGATGTCTACCTTCTCCCCATAAAGGTAGTGCCTCCAAATCTTCAATGCAAATATAACTACTGCTAACTCCAGATCATGTGTGGGGTAGTTTTTCTCGTGGACTTTCAACTGTCTCGATGCATAGGCAATGACTTTACCATGTTGCATCAAAACACATCCTAGTCCACTTCCTGATGCATCACTGTAAACAACAAAACCTCCTGACCCCGAAGGAAGAGTCAAGACAGGTGATGTTGTTAATATTCTCTTCAATTCTTCGAAGACCTTCTGGCAGTCTTCTGTCCATATAAACTCCTGGTCTTTACGTGTCAGCTTCGTCATCGGTTATACAATCCTTGAGCAATTTTCTACAAACCTTCGGTAATATCCCGCAAGTCCGAGAAAACTTCTCACCTCTTCAACTGATGTGGGTGTAGGCCAAGTCTCTATTGCCGCGACTTTCTCCGGATCAACTGAAAGTCCTTCTCCTGATATGATATGTCCCAAGAAAGACACTTTATCCATACAAAACTCATACTTACTGAGTTTGGCATATAACTTCTCATGTCTCAAGGTCTCTAACACGATTCTGAGATGCTCCTCGTGCTCTTCGTGGCTTTTGGAATATATTAGAATGTCGTCAATGAACACAACCACAAATTTATCCAAGAACTGATGAAAGACTCTGTTCATTAAACTCATAAACACTGCTGGCCCGTTGGTTAAACCAAACGGTATTACCAAGAACTCATAATGTCCATACTTGGTCCTGAAAGCTGTCTTCGGTATGTCTTCCTTCCTTACTTTGATCTGATGATAGCTGGACCTAAGGTCAATCTTCGAGAATACCCTAGTACCACTCAATTGATCGAATAGATCATCAATGCATGGTAAGGGATACCTGTTCTTGATGGTCACAGCATTTAGTACCCTATAGTCAATGCACAAACGTACTGTTCCATCCTTCTTTGGTACAAATAATATGGGTGCTCTCCAAGGCGAAACACTGGGCCGAATGAAACCCTTCTCCAGAAGATCATCAACCTATTCCTTCAACTCCACTAACTCCTTAGGTGCTAGCCGATATACTGATGAAGTGATAGGCTCTGCTCCTGGAGTTAAGTCTATTGTGAATTCTATTTCCCGATCAGGCGGTAAACCTGGAAGATCATCAGGAAATACATCCACAAACTCTGATATGACTCTTGGGTAACCTGTCCCCCCTTCTACAGATAGTACCCTAAGAGTAGGTTGAACTCCTTGCTCTACTGCTCCTCGAAGAAACTCAAATTCTGGATGTCCAGGCGGTCTAAATATAACCCGTCCAAGTCGGCAATCAAGAGTCGCATGGTACTGACTTAACCAGTCCATACCAAGTACATCATCATAATCCTGCATGGAAAAGATTAAAAATTAAGCTCGCATCTCTCTTCCACAGACTACTACAGAACATGATCTACATACGTCACTAACTGGGATAATTCCACCTCCTGTAAGAATCCTTTTCATCTTCGAAAGGGGTAAGGTAGCTACTCTATGGGTGGCTACAAAGCTAGCTGCTATAAATGAATGCGATGCTCCAGAATCAAATAAAGCTACAGCTGGTAATGAAGCTACTAAAATAGTACCCGCGATAACCTCGCCTGTAGTAGCTTCCTCCTCAACGGCTAATGTGAATGCTTGTCCTCGTCCCTGAGCTGGACCTCTCTGCTGTTGCTGAGCCTGCTGAAATAGAGCTGCCTGCGGTGCCAGGGGTGGTCTCTATTGATTTCCTCCTGGGGCTGGTGGTCTCACTCCTCCAACTCCTGTCTGCGGTGCTCCTACTGCTGGATAAGCTGGTCGTGGTGCAGGTAAAGCTAGTCTCGGTGCTCCCTCTCTGCGCTCGGTGTAGTCTCTGGTCGAATGCTGGTTGGATCCGCAAGCCAGGCATAGTCCTAACTTGCGTCTGCATTCTCTCTTAATGTGACCTACCTTGCCGCAGTGGTGACAAGTAGGGAAAGATATGGCCCTGTGTGCTGTCCTCTCTGGCATACTCCTCTGGGACCGTTTTGCTGAATCCCCATGTGCTGTCTTGGATGGTGCTGATGTGATAGGCCTCTTCAGATTTGACTCCCTTCTAGTGACGTGCTCCATGCGTCGTGCTGCTGCAAGAACATCGGTATATGATGTAGGTGCGACCGATCCAATCAATCTCTGAAGCTCGAACTTCAGTCCGTCAAAGAACTTCTCAGCTTTCTCCTCCTCTGTCGAAATCAAGGTTGGGGCAAAGCGACTTAGGCGAATAAATTCTGCGTTGTATTCTTCCACTGTCATATTGCCTTGGATAAGGCAGTTGAACTTGTCTCTGAGCTCCGACCGTGCTACTGCTAAAATATACATCTCTTTGAAGAGTCTGGAGAACTCTTCCCAAGTGACTCGGTCCTGTCCGAGCCTCCTCACTTCTGCTAACCACCAGTGATGTGCATTGTCAGTTAACTGTATTCTGACTGCAGTCATCCATTTTTCTCTCGGAAGTTCAGCTGCTTCCAACTGGTGCTGTATGTTCGTGAGCCATTCATGAACTTCTGTTGGCCCCTTTTTACCAGAAAAGGTACAAGGCTTGAGCTGACGGAAATCGATGATAGATCCCGTCGCTGATCGCCTCGCTGGTGGATTTGCCTACTCCAATGCGGATACCAGGCTGGTTCTCAGATACTCTGCCTCGTGATGATGGGCCTCTTGCTGAATCTGCTGCTGGGCTTGCATCATGGCATATATCATCTGAAACATCTGTTGCCCGTCCATGGCTTGCCCTGGCGGGAAAACTGGCATCTGTGGAGTGAACTGTGGTGGAGGTGGGATGTCATCTTGCCGGAACCTTGGATTAGGCTGGCCGGTTTGATTGCTCGGTGATGTTTGTCCTCCGTTGCCTGGGATCCATTACTCTGCAACCAAAAGATAAACTGTAAGAACGATCAGAGGAATCAATACAGGATACAATTTAAGTAATTAATTCGAGTTTGATATAGAGTTCAAAAATAGTTCAAACAATGGATGAGATCCTATAACTTATCCTATCCTTAGGACAGGCTGGTTCGGTCCCTAAGTTGAAATCGAACGATTTAGTCGTAGACCTGCATGGGCCACCACAAAAACTATGTCATGCCCCAGTCCCAAAATACCGAGGGACCAGACACGTGGCAATGGCCAGCAGTACGCACCGATGGACAAACCCAATTTAATGGATCCATCAGGGCATACTTAAGCTGTAAAACAAAGTCTACGATAATCATGGCACAACTAATCTTATCCATATAAGATATAAAATATGATCCACAGAATATAAGAAATGTAAATCATCAACCAGTCTCAACAAAGTACTTCGGGGAACAACCCGATAAACATCTGTTACAATGGTTCAACAGAACAGAATATAAATGACTGAAATAAATAAAATAATGAGCATGAAACATGGATGCTCAGGAAAAGTCTTCAGCTAACACCTCGTCCTCGGGTGTCGGTACAGCTCCTGGATTAGCTCCTGCTGCGGTCCCGTATACCTCGGGATAGATCTCGTCCTCAAATCTTAGGGACATAATCCATATCCAGGTCCTCAGGGGACATAGCAAGGTACAGAAAATATACAAGCCAAAATATAAGCAGTGCAGTAAATAATGAGAATAATGGGGTAAGTATGTAATCATCTGTGTGAAATGCAAGAGAGAGAGAGCATCAATAGTACTCAGGTTGAAACAACTACAAGCTCTGTGTAGGGGAGCCGATAGCAGTGATATCATGAGGTGGTCTAGCTCAGCGGGAGATTGAGTAGCCGGCATAATATAGTCAACCTGTAGCCTGTGGTTCTCTCCAGCAATAGATGGAACAATAAGGGAACACTAAATAACCAGCTAAGTGATATGCAAGATGAGAGCAGCACTATAACTCAGGCTGAAGTCACTACAAGCTCTGTGTAGGGGAGCCGGTAGCAGTGATATCATGAGGTGGTCTAGCTCAGCGGGAGACTGAGTAGCCGACATAATAGAGTCAACCTGTAGCCTGTGGATCTCTCCAGCAATAGATGGAATAATAAGGGAACACTAAATAACCAGCTAAGTGATATGCAAGATGAGAGCAGCACTAGAACTCAGACTGAATCCACTACAAGCTCTGTATCGGGGAGCCGGTAGCAGCAGTTATAATGAGTAATGGGCCAAGCTCGGGCTTCAGAGTCTTGTGCCTCACAATAATAGGGGTTTATATATATGATCAGCCTGTAGCCTGTGTGTCTCTCCCCACCCAATGTAACCACGCATATCATGACCATAACGTCTCATGTCCATGTCAAGCGGGATCATAACTAATGCAACAAGTCATAAAGTATTTATGAATATAGTATCTCTGTCAAGTCCTGTGTCCTATACAGAATCACCATGAATATCTCAGGAAGATCCTGTCTTATGAATAGTGTCAAGTGTCCTGGGTCAAAGTGTACTTGGTAAGACAAGTACGAGAATATAAAGTATCATGAATGTCCATCTCTAGATGACAATACACAACGCCGCGTACGATGTTGGCACCTGACTATTAATCGGACGCTAAGTAAGTCACACGGTCCTAGGTTAAGCATGCACAACAATATAAATAAGCAAGGAAAATATGTAACAGTACTGCAGATTTTGGCAAGGTACACTTGCCTGGTGTCCGAATACCAACAGTCGTCCCTGTATCAGTGGATCCTGTGGGTACTCCTCCAAAAGCTATAATAATCATCACCAACAGTCTCAGAAGATATCAAATAGCTAGAAACGTCTGTCCTTAAGTCCAATTTGAACACAAGGGCAAAAATGACATTTCTGGCCCAAATCGGGATCCATAGGTGGGCCACTTTGCACCGAAAAGCGTGTCAGGGTCAAAGGTCTCCAAATTCCTCAAACTCAGTGTCAACAAGTCAGGAACGATGATACGAACCCAACGGAACTTCTAGAATTTGATTCTGATGAGCCGATCACAAAATCGCCCGTCAAGTGGAGCCTAAAGGGCCCACGATACGCAATTTTGTCAACGTTCTCAGAATCGAACCAAACTTAGGTCACAGGACCAGCGTATTTCTATGAGTCTGATGGCACAAGTTTCGTCTCAATCTGACGTGTGCACACAAAGTTACAACGTGTTCCAGAATAGACGGATACGGGGCGTTGTCGGCGGATACGCGTTGATTCCGGTGTGCACGCACATCCGAATCGACTTCTGCGAAATCCCACACGTCCGTATCAATGTCGCGCACGTTTCGATAAAGACCGCGTGCGACCAAGTCATCCCGTTTGGCGGGGCGCACTCAGTTCCGGGGTGAAATAGGGCATTGTTTTTCCTGTTTTTGGATCGCGGTTTGCGATCACCACATGACGCGATGCACCGAGCGGGTTGCACGGGCACCGAGAGGGTTACACAGTCTACGCGTTGCAACTGACGGAATCAAAAACGGGTTTACGAGGAGAGAGAAAACAATACCTGAACAGGGCTCCGAGAAGTCTGAATTTCACGTGTCCGGTCTCGAGTTGCTGTGTCCGAACACTGAGTCGGGGTTCGAGTCTAGGTTCTGCGGTGTCCGTGTCAGCGTGTCAAAGCTTAGGGCAGCGGAGACTCACCGTGGCTGCTCAGGCGGAGGCAGCGGGGCAGAGCTGGTCGGCTGTGCGGTAGAGGCGAGGGGACGGCGGCGTGGAGTCGTGTGCTGGTGTTCGTCGAAGGGTTCTGTACGGGGAGCCGACGGTCGAGGGGTCATCGATTGGCGAGGGGGTCGTCGACTGGCGAGGGGGTCGTCGACTGGCGAGGGGGTCGTGCGGCGGCCTGGCGGCAGCGGCGTGGTGGAGGAGATAAAGTCGTCGAGGTCGCGGGGTACGGCGGAGATGGGGAAGCCGGGTGGAGGAGTTAGGGCTGAGGAGTTGGGGTCGACTAGGGGTCTGGTGGCCGTGCTCGAGGCGGGAAAAGAGGAGGGCAGATCGGAGAAGATGACGACGGGGGGTTGAGCTAGGGTTTCCGAGGGCTGGTACGGAAATCGAGAAGATTTTATAGGCGGTCTACAGTAAATCCGGTGGGGCTAGGGTTTCTACTTGGGTTTCGGGTCTGGGTCAGGTTTGACTCGGATCCGACCTGACCCAATATGCGGTTTTGGTTCAGCCAGATTGGGTTCGGTCCAGTCACGTTTGGTTTGGTTTGGATTTGGTTCGGTTTATATGTCCAATAGCTTTTAGGGCGTAAAACGCGTTTCCGGAGTCCAATAAATTCACCGAAAATTACCCTATGTCCGGTTTTCCATTTTACACCATAAGATATTATTTCCATAATATTTTAACATCAATTAACTGTATTTAAAAATACTTTGATCACAATCACCTTGGTTCTTCATCCAGAAAATACCGAAAAATTGGGGAAAAATTATATTAAAATTATTCTGAAAAATCAGGGTGTTTACAATATTCTTTTCTCCCAATGATCTAGGTGAATCTTATCTTATTTAAACGTTACTAAATTTTTTCAAGTTCTCGAGTCGTGGACACTTGAGAACTTCCTAGAATGGCGAGTCACGAGTACGAGCTTCTCACGAGTTATCGTATCCGCGACACACGATACATGCGACAATACTCACACTCGATTGCCTGATGCCAAAATGTAATAAATTATCAAATATAAATACTTCTACGGTATCGTAAGGATCTAAATCACGTATTAATATAGGGAAGCACAATATTCAACTATGCTCCAATACCCAACTAGGCTAAACCAGTTTATGCATTAAAAAATGATACAATAAAGTAAATTGAGGATAACTCTCACATATAAACTCCAAATAAGGTGATTCAAAAAGATTAGGAAAGGGAAAATATAGATCTACAACTTTTATGTTTTGAGTTTTGCAAGATTCTAGCTAAAAAATAGCTTAAATTGGCAAAACCAGGCATTTGGGGTCACCATGCACGCAACGCACTGTGTGCGGCATAAATTTTGTGTACGACGCACTTCTTTTGCAAGAAAATCTATGTGCGGCTCACTGCGCAGCAAGGATTGATGTGCACGGCCACTGAAGCGTGCAACGAGGGTTGATGCGCGGTGCACTGCTGCGGCATGAAACTCCATGCGCGACGTAATGTGTGCGGCAAGAAAGTGATGTACGACACATTATTGTGGCATAAAACTCCATCCATGGCGCATCAATGTGCAGTGCATTATTGCGGCATAAAACTCCATGCGCGACGCACTGCTGCGACATAAAAATCCAAGTGCGGCACACTGCACGTAATAAGAAAGTGCTGCACGGCGCATTACGGCGACATAAAACTCCATTCGTGGTGCACTGTTACAGCATAAAAATCAATGCGTAGTGCACTGCTGCGCGGCATTGTTCATCGTCCCTGCCAGACAGGTCCGAGAACAAAGCTCCCAAATTTGTTTTGGCCATAAAAACTTCAATTTAACTCCAAATTAAGCAATTCAAAAGCCAAAATGCTCGAAATGGAAAGCTCCATAAAATAGAACAACTATTTTTTAAAAAACAAAAAGTTTTAATAGATCAAACCAAGAAAAAAGTTATAGAACCCATATAAAATCCTAAGTTAAAACTTAGATCTATGCAAATCTATACATCAAAATTCAAAACTCTAAGAAATAAATATGATCAGCAACTCAAAGAGAAATTTTTTCATCAAATACATTTTAAAAATAACATATATATCAAAAATCCAAAAATTAAGACTTCACCATTGAGCAAGATGTACTTGCCTTGGGTGGCTTCTAATCTCTACTTCTCACGGTCCAAGTCATAGCAACTTCTCCCTAGGGTTAGGGTTTGGCTAGAGGGAGCTTGAGGGAGAGAAGGAAGAAGAAAGCAAAAATAGTGAAATAAGGAAATGAGTGAGGAGAGATAATTACACATTTATATACTTAGAGGAGAGAAAGATGGTTTAGTCATGGGTTCAATGAAATGAACCAAACCAAGTATCCATTATACATGAGGGTTCTTAAACTGGGTCTATGGCATTGCTAATGGGTATTCTACTGGTCTCGGATAGTCTCCCTCAACAAAAAAATAAAATAAAATGACAGGAACCAACATGAGAAATACAACAAGAATACATTATCCGAAAAATTTAAATTATAAAAATTTAAGAAATATCAAATCTGGAATCGGGTGTGATAATACAGGTTCTTCATCATTGTTATCTTTTTAGTCCTTCTTCTTTTGGTTTGATCTTTTAAACTTTAAGAGTTTTCTAAGTTATTGGAAACTAGGCCATTTTTTTTATCATCTGAACTGTCATCCTCACTTTCATCATCATAGACCTTCTTGTAATATGCTTTGAAGGCTATGATCTTCTCATTTGGTGTTGATTCTTCAAACTCTTTGAGATCCAGCTCATTTGTCATAAGCTTGCCCATGAGTGTCTCAAGAGTCATGGTAGCGAGTTCATTTCCTTTAATGATTGCAATAGCCTTAGGGTTCTGGTTTTTAGTGAGTCCCTTGAGCAGCTTATGTATCTTTTCGTGATTGTTGTAATACTTACCAAGAGAAAAGAGAGGATTTAACAATATCAAGGAAACATGTGAACATTTGTGTGATGGTCTCATTTGGCTTTATTTGAATCCTCATATTCTTTCCTACAAATCTTGGATTCCTTCACTTGTGAAGTTCCTTTATGAGTAATCTCAAAAAGTTTCTAGACCTCGTGTGAAGTGTTACAAGTAGATACTCAATTGAATTTAGTCCTGTCTAAAATACAAAATAATGCATTAATAGCTCTAGCATCAAGACTAGTTTTTTTTTTCTAATACGGTGTATTTATCATTAGGCTTATCAACAAGGTTATCATCACCAATAATTCTAGCAGGCTTTTTTGTAGCCATTGATAAAAATTGACCATATGTCAAAATCTAGTGACTTGAGATATAAGCTTATACGTGTTTTTCAATACGTGTAGTTGGTTCCATCAAATAGGGGTGACATATTTGTGGACTATCCTTCACCATTGTTTGTGTAAATGGGTTTCATTGTTGCCATAAGTAATACTCTAGGATGTTAAGCCTATATCAAGAGAACTATGCCCTAATACCAATTGAGGAACCATTATGGCAGCTCTAGAGGGGGTGAATAGAGTAAAGCAGAAATAATTACCAAATAAAATTTAATGGCTAAGTACCAACTAAGATATAGTAGCAATAAGCAAGTATATGGAAATATATAATAGAATTCAGAAAGCAAACGCAAACACAGAGATTTTATACTAGTTTTTCTTACGGAAGACTAATCCAGTCATGAGAACTCTTGCTCTGAGTTAAATCCACTATTGTCACAAATAGCGAATACACTACAAGCTTTGATTTGATGGCTTGCCGACTTCTTATAACCATGTGCTTTGAGTTAGGGCATGCCGACTTCAGACTTTGCAAAATCAAACTTGAATTTTCAATCTCGTTACAACTCGAGATAGACTTCTAACCGAGATCGCACTTGGCACTAGAAGGCTGGAGAGTTGTCTTGGTTATAGGAAAGTTTAGGCTCAGAAATAGAGTAGAAAAGTAAATTTCTTTAAATGAATGAGTTGATTGGTGAGAATGGTATGGAGTTCACTTCTATTTATAGGATTTTCTAAGACCAAGTTCAGGCAGAGTTCGGTCTTCAAACGTTCATAAATTCGAACATTATGAGCCTGATCATTCAAGAGAGGAGAAAGACTAGGTTTTCTGGTTTAGCCTAACCGAGTTCGGCCAGAGATCGGAGTGAACTCAGTTTGAGTTTGGTTACCCTAATTTCAGAATGTTTTTGGTTTGTTTCAGGCTTGTTTGACTGGGTTTTAGCTAGGTACTTGGTTGGATTCGAATGTTCGTTAGGTCTGGGTTTATGTAGGCTCATTTTGTGTGGACTTTAGATTTTGGATTATGGTGCATCTAGTTGCCAAAATGCGATCCGATTTATATAAGTCCTAGACTCAAAATAAAGTGTAAAATAAAGAACAAGATATACAATATAACCAGATGCGATGCTAGCAATCTTCTAGTGAAATAGTTCAGTTGAACCACATTGCAGTATATCGAACCATAGTTTAGTTAATTATCGAAATCAGGTTGACCATGACCAAATGGGCCAATATATATATATATATATATATATATATATATATATATATATATATATATATATATATATATATATATATATATATATATATATATATATATATATATATATATATATAAAATTTATTTGTTAATTTCTTACATATATCTATGTTACAGCCATAATCATCATCTTGATCGTCATCTTATTCATCCTCATCCATCTAATCATCATCTTCTTCTTCATCTTCCTCAAATATGTCTTCCATATTTTCTTGATCTTGGACAAAGCCAATTATCTTGTTGCGAGCTAAGTCTTATATATCAACATTTTTCTCGCCTCTAGTTTTCTCGACAATAATATCAACTTTTATATTATCCACGGTACCTTCTTCTGACTGTTGACCCAAACGTTGAGGGTCTTCAACATGGTCCTCCTGGTTTGCTGAGTCTCCAGCATTGAATGTGTTTATAGGTTTAGTCTTACATACCGCCCACAAGTCAAATTAATCTCTACTACACCTTGGTAACTTGTATGATAGATCGACTTGAATAAATTGACTTGCTATCATAAAATATTTGGACCCTCTATTTTTCCTTCGATGGTTTATATTGACAAAGCTAAATTGTTTGTTAATTTTCAATCCTTAATTTGGTATTGAGTCGAACCAATCACTTTATAATATCACTATATTCATATCAACTATAGAATGTTTCGAAGTACATCGTAATAGTCAAAGTCTGGACCATTATCATAGTTGGTGCCATGTATACAAACGCCAGAATCCTTTTGTATTCAAGCCGTCAACAATAAATTCAGTATTTATAGGATTCTGAGTTATTGTAAACATAAATCCATTAATGATGTAGCCGGGCCAAGTCATTGCTTCCTTAATCGATTCTAATGACAAATAATGAAGGCTTTCATTTACGAGTGTAGTTTCAGGTAAGAAGACCTGTAATCACACATCGATACTAGACATGTTAGTACTAACATCTATAGAAATCATACAAAACTAGTATGCATGAAATATGTTTATGAAGTTGTTTACAAATTTGCTAAACCAGGACGTAAAGTAACTATCGACCTCTATTTAAAGTTTCTTCTCATTTATATTAGGTCTCCTCATTTTTACTTCATCTTCAATTATACTGAGATAGAAAGAAGTAGAGTTAGTATATTTCATAGAGTTAGTATATTTCAATGGTAGTATTAGAGAAAACTTTTAAAGTTGAGTCGCTTACATCTCCAAATCTCTCACTCCTTGTATGTCATAATTTAATAGTATATATCAATGAGCTGCTTCCAACTCATTGTCCCCCAACCACCATTTTTTTACTAGCACTAATATGATTTTCCTACACATTGAATATCGATAAGCCTCTATTGTTTTATGCATTTATCATGACTTCATCATTCCTTGGATTCTTATTTTGATTTGTTTGGACATGAGTATCAAAATAAATTGAGCAGAAGTTTGAGACCTCCTCAATAATATATGTTCATATATCAAAGCCTCTACATGAGCCTTGTTACCAACCTTCTTCTTAAGATAATGGAGGTACCTAGAAAGATACATTCTCAAAAATTTATTAGATCACAACATCTGCAAAATTTGTTACAAAAAATTGATCCTATATTGATACTTTACATTTCAAATGGATACATCCATCGATACTGACCCAGGTCACCGTGGTTCGTATATGGTAGTTGAATCGATAGATGAACCATATTGTCAAAAAATCTAGGAGAAAAAGACTTCCTCTAATTTACTAATTATCAAGACAATCTTCTTGTCAAGTTCAACCATATACTGCACCGTCAGATTACTTGAACAAATATTTTACGTCCCATTCCCAAAGTACGTAGGACCAGTACGTGACATTGCCAGTTGGCATGCATACGTTGACTACTCCAATATGTGGAACCTACGATACATACTTTTGAGCTTCAACGCATAAAGTATAAGAATGGGTTATATATCTAAAGTAATGATCTCATCCACATCATAAGAATAATAACTAAGAAGGAACCATCAAGAGTATATATAAATTGTAGGAAATGATAATCAGAAAGTGCTAATAATCGGGTAAAAACAAATTCACTTTCAAATGACTATTATTAACTGAAGCCAGGAAAATAGTCCAATACATCATGAAATGAAATAAAAGTGCAAAAAAATTAATAATCCATCTAGAAGAAGATTATGGGAACTCTGAATGCAAGAAAGACCTCATCGTCCACAAGTGCAGAATGAGGTCCCTAAAAACCCCTCAATTACTATTAATACTTTTATTATTATTTTATTTATTAGTTATTTATTGCTAATTTAGTTAATTAGAAAATTTTCTCTTTTAATTATTTTTCTTATAAATTGTATTATATATATAGTCATTAATAAAAAAATAAAAAATAAAAAAAAATCAATATTTCAACTGTTCCCGTGGGAACAGTATTCCCTACAGACCCGCGACCTCCCCCATTTCCTTCTGCCAACTTTCTTTTTCTTTTTTCAAATTCAAAGCCTATCAAATCCCAATCAAATCCCAATCAAATCTCCAAATTCAGTAAGCATTAAATATCTTTGATTAACCTAATTACTAAGGACCTATATTAAGAAACCTAATTGAAAGTATTTCCATTTCCATAAGGCTCAGCCTTCCTCCTCTCCCATACTATCGTATGAAGCCTCATCGTACCGCTGCGTACAACAGTGTCTAAAACAAGCCGAGACGATTCTCGTACCTCCATCGCGCCTGGAGCCGCGGTCACCGTACCGGAGACGTCACCCACGCCCGTGACGGCGATACCCACCCGCGCCGTCGAGCCCTCATGACACCAGTACCACCCGTATGACGTCGTGACCACCCCGTACGTCAACGACCACCCTCATGCCACTCTGCCCCCTTGCCACAGCTGAGCACGGTAGTAGCGCTGCCGTGTGCCTGCATCCCAACCATCCCGTGCTGCCTCCACCGCGATAGTGCATGCGCGAGCCCCTTCCAGTTATTGATACACACTAGTGCCTCCGCAAACAGGCTATGCGCGAGCATCTGATGTGCCATCGTCCTCCATGACCCCCGCGATAGTTGATCCTTGCAATTTAAAATCGATCTCATCGTGACACACGTGAATTTGAAGTCAGAATCGGGTTTTATGGCAGCAACTTTGCACGCATTTCCTGGGTAACCCAATTGTTGGATCGACGATCCAAAATCTATCACAATCTTGGTATATAGCTCTACCTTTCCCTCAAGTTTCAACCGTTAATTCAATTATTCCATAGATCAAAACTGGCCTCCACATTTTGAGTTTAAACAAAAATTATTTTTACAGTTTTGTGTGCCAAATTCGTGAATTTGTTTCTCCCCTGTCGTAGCTCCGTTTGATGAGCCATATGTTCTATTGCATAGCAGGTATAACCAGCTTCATGTTTGTATAAATAGTTTAGGTTAATTCGTAGATTTTATAGATCAAAACTCAGTTCCAAAAACCCAAAAAATGATAGTTTATCAAATTAAACTTTCTTGATACGGGGTTGGTCCCGTTAATTCGGACCATTCCAAGTTGAACGATTGCACCAAAAGGCGCATACGGTCTTCTCTGACATGCGGTCTTTGACGAACTTAGAATTGGTCGCATGTGTGCGTCGAATTTGACACGTATCCATCGGAGGTCAGCGTATCATGACTTTTTGAAATTTCTTAATTTCTTCGTGCGCACTCGTCGTGCCATAACAAAACTTATGCCATTGGACTCGCAACATTACAATGGTCTTGTGACCCAAGTTTCATTCGATTCTGAGAATGTTGACTAAAATATTGTTTTGCGGGCCCCACGATCCGATTCATGGACAATTTTGTGATTGGCTCATCGAAATTCAATACTGGACAAACTATTGAGTTTGTACTATCGTTCTAGTCTCATTAGACATATAGTTTGTTAATTTTAGAGAACTTTAAACCTGACACATTTTTTGGTGCAAAGCAGGCTACCCGTGGACCCTATTTTGACCTGAAACTACCATTTTTGCTTCTGTGTCCAAATTGGACTAATGAATTAACTTTTTTGACTATCTTACTCATTCCAGATATGTTAGTGATGTTTATTTCAGCATCCAGCGACGTTTATTCCGCTTCTATATTTTTTACTTGTGTCGATTTGTCTTATTTGCCACCTGGACATTGTCTTCACACCATTCAGAATTCAGGCAAGTATACCTTACTATATTATTGTCTTTACTCATATTTATAGTATGTCACTTGTATATGCCATTATTGATACTACTTTGGATTATATAACTGTACGTCCAATCTATACTTTCGGTGCGAACGACTAGATTAGTCATTCTCGTGTCTTATACTTATTTTATGCATGTCGACCTAGTCTTAGGGGACTACCTTATGTTTGGGGGATATACTTATATATTTCTTGGTCATGACACCTACATTACACGATTGAGATATCTTATTAGGGGCATAAACTACATATTTTACTAGCCACCAGTACGTAAGGAACGCATGATGGATAGAGAACGTAACTGCTATGATTATGATATTAGAGACTCAAGCAACTACAAAGCTGGACATGTTATGGATATAACTTGGTCAGTGGAGGATTATGGGGAAGGACAATTACTATGTGTTTGGGGCAGCCACATTGGTATACCATAGTCTCCAGATAGAAGCATGAGATTTTATGAGTTATGCAGATGTCTTCTGACGTTCTTGGATCGTTACGGATTGATAAAGACGACTGTTGATATTATATGTAAACCATTAGTCTTGAGCTACGTGGACTAGTCGAGTTAGCCTAAATCCTACCCATGTATACGAAAGTTGTCCTCTAAATTGTATATTTAGAAAGTTAGAATCACCCTTGCATCAGTTATGAGCTTATTTCAGTTTACATAGCTCGTATTTTTGTATCTTGCTACGTTCCTCTAAGGACCTGGTTTCCTGCCAGATTTGTAGTATTGATTATCGTTGAGTACTTTTGGAGCTGATAATGAGTACTATTGTCACGGTATATATGTACTAGGTACTATAGAAGCATAAAAAATCCAGATCCATGCGTCCAACAAATATGTGCCCAAGTTTGACTCAAGAGAAATTAAGCCAAAGAGGAAGCCACATAGCAGAATTCATGTGGCCTGAACAACTACAAAGTAAGGGCCGCATGAGATCCCCTGACCCAACATTCAATGTTTGTCAGAAGTTCTGACACACCACTTATCACCTAGAGAGCTTCGAGAATCGTAAAAGAAGCGATGACTCATAAAAGGACAAAAAGTCACATCAGTGCATTAATGACTTTGTCAGACGTATCATGCCACATGTTCCCTCATATGCAGCTATGGCCCCATGAGGCCTCGTCATCATACGGCCAAAGTGTCCATTCGACCAAGACCAGATGAGAGTTTGCATGCGGCCACAATGCCATACGACCAAAGTGTCCATAAGACCAAGGCCAAATGAAGGCACATATGCGGCCAAGACGCTATACAACCAAGATGTTATGGTGCTTTCAGCTTGCAAGATCTGTCCGTTGCAACAAAAAAGATCTTCACACAGTTTGTGCTGATTACGTGTCTAGCTGACCGAGTCAGGCATACTAGGGAGTTAAAAATAACCCTGAGATCTTATCAAACAGCAGATCTCATCCAAGGCCGCATGGCAGCCCGTCTATAGTATGCGACTATAGTTGCAACTGTATTCTGTTGAAGGAGGCCCATACGGCCACCAAACAGAAGCATATATGGCACATATAGCCCATTAACATGATGGATATAAATAAGAAAAACTTGGATGTTCCATAGGGCTAGTTTTTCTACTTGAGAGACCATACCCCTCTAGGCTAGCTACGTACGTCCACACTAGCTCAAGAGAGAGAAAAGAGAAGAGAGCATCCTTATTCCCTCGTCGGACCATCAACGGAGTAAATGAGTCACTGCAGTACTCGATACCATCATCACATTCCCCAGAT
This sequence comes from Iris macrosiphon, assembly GCA_036927795.1. Lineage (NCBI taxonomy): Eukaryota > Viridiplantae > Streptophyta > Magnoliopsida > Asparagales > Iridaceae > Iris > Iris macrosiphon. The sequence continues at coordinate 37,034,118 of JAYESA010000012.1, forward strand.
CAAAAAATATTATACTTAGATTTTGTAGTTTTTTGTTTATTATTGAACACAAGTTTTCCAAACTTACATTAATGGCGAACAAGGTGGCGACAATGCTGGGGACATCCTTCTCCTCTGATGAGAAGGTCGTGACTCATTCCGATGCATCGAAGCTGGGTTTGACCCAGAGGATGCTGGTTGTATGCTTCGACCAGCAAGCCTTTGAGAAAATGCTCTCTGAGGGTTGCACTTCACCGAGGCTGGCAAAGCCTAAGAAGACCCGCAGGACATGGGTTGCAAAGGCCGCTGTTCCTCACCCAACTATGGAGCATGTGCTCCCCGTTTCTCTCCCTGTCGCAGAGAACACACATCATGCGTCCACACGAGATAACCCCACTTACGCGACAACCTCTTCTGATAAGGAAAGTGCTCAACACTTGAGCTTTGGCAGAAAAAAATACTACGATGTTAGGAGTTCGAACTCTCAGACACGTTCCATGCGGCCGTGTCAAAGGCCGCATAAGGAGGACTATGCGGCACCGATCGACAGCCGCAGGCAGATGGCCACATGCAGCTAGGACAGCAACAGAAGTTTCTTCGTCGACCGAATCTTATACAATGCTGACTCCATGCGCTATACTAAGAAAGGGGAAGATGTAAACTTGGACTCTTCATACTACGCACCGGCGTATGTTAGGACGAAGAATTCTAAGGCAATGCGAGCTCGCCAAGCTCTAGCAATTGCTCATTCAACCGACCGTCAGTAGATGCCGCTAACTATAATGCGTGCCCCTGACAGAGAGTTGTACAAGACCGACCCATGCATTCAGCCCGTAGTGGCAATTGGACAAGGTCTTTCTAAAGAGTCTTCCATTAGAAACCTGGGGGAAGTTCTTGTACGAACCCCAGGTCAGGAAGCAAAGTCAACATTTATGCACCCATGTGCTCGGTCTACCCGAGCTCATAAGAAGGGTGCAAAGGTGAATCAGCACTCGCTTGACTTGTGCAACGTGATCATTCACTAGCGCAAAGGAAGAAAATCAACTATGGCATACAAATTATCCTCCCCAGGATATCACTTGCTATTGTAACAAAGTAGCAGTACCCACGAACAGCCAGTTGGCATTCCAGCAGCTACAACCAAAGGCACCCACCTGGCTGCAACCCGGAGAACATGTGCAAGCACCAGAGGAAAATGAGCTATCGTTCGTCTAATGTTATTCTTCTTAGAATGTCCCCTCTATGAGGAGAGATCAAAAGTCCAGCACCTCTAGTCCATCGCTCTCGGCCAGCGGGTCAAGAAGACGGGTCCAAGGAGGACAGGCAGCGAAACCCGCAGAAGGTGTTTTTTCTGGGCACCCGTTCAAAGAAAAAGCCGTCAGCCACTGGGGGTAGCTTTTCCTCAGGACATCAAATAGCTACACAAGCTGGGGGTTATAATCCCCCAGACCTGTGTAACAATTCGATATTCTGATAAGACGGTGATTCCCAAGGAACAAATGCTGAGATCCCTGGCGTTAGCTGCCCTCGCCAAAAAGACAGCTTCCTACACTAGGGGTAGTATTCCCTCCGAGTCTAAAGAGGATATGGCACTACCAACTTTCCTGGATGATTATTCCCGACAAGAGTCTGAGATGGAAAGTACGACATCCACCGTCCCATCCATGTCTTCCCATGTAAGAATAGTGTACATGACCAGGAATAATCACAAGGGCCCCAATAATCGATAGTGCCTCAAAACCCTCAAGGCCATGATGCAAACCATGAATACAGGCCTTAACCTAGATAATGCTGGAGATAAAGGCAAATATACCCTCACAACCAGCTAGGGCCTCTGGTCAAGCAAGCTTGGACCTCAGTACCAACGAGTATTCAAATGCAACCACTCCATCCGCTGGTGATAATCATCCCCTGCCCGGATCATCTGCTCCTTCTATAGTAGATGAAGCTCTGGAAGCCATACGGGAGGTACGAGAACTCTGGGCCCGCCTAGACTCAATGGGCAATTAGGACCTACTGTGCGAGCTCGGGATCCGATAATTGTATCCCCTCAAGTAGAGAGATGTACCATACCCGCCCAAGTACAAGCCCTTTAACTTGACTCCGTTTGATTTGAAGACATCTTCCCATCAATTCATGAGTTACTTCGAGACGTCATATCATGACCTACACCCAGAATAATGGTACGAGTATGTGGGTACGTTTAGCCTACGTCGTAGCATCCTATTCGTGTCCTGGCTTCTTGCAGAAAGGGCAAGTATGAGCCGGTTGGGCTGGCCTCTGCATCTGGTGTGTCTGCTGCACTGGTGCTCTTATCGGTGCGAGAAATTGCTATTTTAGTAGCTGGAAAGGTCTCTGCTGTAGGAAATAGGGTTGTTTAGCTGGACCCGCACTACTGCTATCTCCCCCTGATGTATCTCTCATCCTCTTGGTGTTAAGCTCTAAGTCATCCTCAGCCCTCTGTGCATCCATCAGGATCTCCTCGAATATAGTTGTGCAGTATTCCCTAGTGAGGGATTTGATCTCCCTGATTAAACCCTTTTGGAACTTTCTGGCCTTTCCTAGAGAATTCTGCCCCTCCACAAACCTGCCCAATCTATAAAATTCTGCAGCGTACTCGTCCACTATCATGCTTCCCTAGACGAGGTCCTAGAACTGGCTCTCAAGGGTACTTAGAGCCACATACAGAAAGAACTTCTCCTTGAAAAACTCTTTAAAAACTTTCTAAGTCAATTCTGGCACCGCGATCCTCAGGTCTGTACCTAACCATATTAGGACAATGTCAAACATCTGGTTGCCCACTGCCTCCACCTGTAGACTCTCCAAAATCTGTGCTAGTCGCAGGTGTGGCGCCCCGTTCCTCCTATTCGGGAAGCGCAACTAAGAAACACAAGACGGTATTGTTCAATCAGGATAGATTGAAACAAAAACTTGTCCTCGTTATGGATTTGTTTTTTCGGAATCGATTCTCATATTCAGTGGACCGTGCCCCCGGAATCGACTTAGCGGCAGAGTCAGGAGGGACCTCTCCGCTGTTATCTTTGTTGCCTCAGATTTTAATGTCGCTTGTTGCTTTCGTGCTTTGAGTTAGTTTTTGGATTTGCTTGTTTTTCTTGAACGACTTCGATGGATTTTATTATTTTTGTTCATTGATCTGTACTTTAATTTTAAGATTGGAAAGAGTGGAAGAGGTATTGATCGAGCTGTTCGTGATGCAGGTGAACGAGCAGTAGACGGCTTACGAGCGGAGTCTTGAAGTGCCTCTTTCCTTCTCCCTTCCAACCAACTAAGTGAGTGGCTACCATCCCGATTAGCTAGCCCTCCTTCCAAGTCTTCACACCTAATCTAGCATCTTTATTTGCCCCGATCAGACGATACCAAGTAATAACTAAAAGATGTCAAGATAAAAATGGAATAGACTTGGATTATATTGCTTGTCAAACTAAACTTGTGAACTGTTATCTTATTGTATGCTAGTTTATTGCAAATGTTCTATAAATTATGCTAAGTATGGAACACACCTTGTATGCGAATAATTGTTCAGTGAGGCTCTGCAAAATGAATCATGAAATTCTGCTTGTCTTTGTACTCGTGTTGCCTCAACTGCGTGATCTGCTAAATTAGTAAACATATAAACATATCGTTCGATCACGGACAACTTGCGCACAAGCTTTCTAATTCCTGCGGATGGTCGCCGGGACACTGGGATCGATCCGATCCGGACGAAACATCTGTAAATAGTCGTCTGTATCGTCGGACTGAGGCGTGTAGCGGGGGCTCGCCACCCGTGTTGCACACCCTTCTGTCTTGAGACTATAACTTGTCCCAATCATGGCATTATACCAGTGATCCATATCGTATATTTAAACCTGTTGCAAACTAACTTGTGTCTTCGTGGCAAGGAAGGCATGGTTAGTATTGTGCAGGTGGTTCTGACGGACAGGTAAAAGCCACCGAACGGTGGCAAGTTTATTTCAGTAAATTCTATATGCTGCTTACTTATAAATGAACTAAGGCAAGATAGAAAGACCATAATAATATGCATGCTTTATTAAAATAATGTGTTGATTGGTATAATTGGGTTAGCTTGCCTTCACCAGTATGTTTCTACATACTGAACCTCGTTGAAATAGGTTCCCCGTACTAAGGAGAACCGAGCGAGGAGATAAAGTCGTCTTCCTGATCCAGTCCAGCTGTAGGCGCATTCCTGATCGCGCCGTGTTTTGAAGTACTTGAAGAAAGGAGCTTCCAACCCAAACATAATGCAGCTCAGAGGGAAAGCCGTCAACCCTTCCGGAGGTCTTATATTTTGAATTTTAGTAAAGGGATGTAATGTACAGGACTGCTATCTCATTTTGTGTTAATACTTTTGTAAGACCGTGCGGCAAAGTAGCTGACTCGTTTAAGGGTTTGTAATAGATGTTCATTATAAATAAAGAGAACTTTTTTATGTTTTAATCTGTGTTTCAATTTATCTGCGTACTCTGAATATGTGCTTGTTATGTAAAAAATACTCTAGCCTTGTGCGGGCGCAACCCCAGGCCCGCACGGCGGTCATGCTCGGGGGACGCCCTTACGATCGTTCGGAATCGGGGCGTGACATAATGTTATCAGAGCATAGATTCAAGTTCCTTAGACTCTCGTACTGGAAAAGTTCCTTTAACAAATTCCTGTGCGAACGCTTGAACTCGCTACGCCAAAATGAGATACGTTCATGCAATGAGTCCATAATACATTATGATCATAATGTAATTTATCTTCTTTTGAAGGAATGACACCAACGCAATCCTCAGCGCTAGCACCGGACGAAACGCAAGGCCAAGAAAGTAGTTCGGGCACTTTGGGAAGTTCAAGGAGCCAGCGAGCCGTGCCAAGCATCAATCCCATCCAGCAACTAATGCGGATGTTGGAGGCAAACCAACAAAAGGATGAAGCTCGCTACGAACGGGCCGAGAAGCGAGCGGAGGAGAGTCAGCTCAAGTTTAAAGACAATATAGAAGCTCGATTCTCAGTCCCACAGCAGCAGGTAGATACCCTACAACAGATCGTGCAGACTTTGGCTTCCAACCAGTCCGCGGCAATAGCAGCGACTCCGGTGGAACAACCCGTGCTTGAAGTCGAGATACCACGAATTCCAAGGACGAGGGACGTGACTGCCTTCGACTTTGGCCACTTCAAGAAAGTCTGCAACACTCCATTCAACGGGACTAAGGACCCAATCATGGCTCTAGATTGGTTGGCCGAACTTGAAGACTACTTTGCTCTGCTAGAGGTCCCCGAAGAGAAGCGCGTCGTATGCGTGCAACTACAACTCCGTCTCAACGCGCACGATTGGTGGGACGTGCATCGACGATCTCTTCAATTTGACCATGGAGAGGAGGCGATCTCGTGGATGACTTTTTGTACCGCATTTGAAGAGGAGTTTATACCCCCTCCAGTATGATGTCAGATGGAGAACGAGTTCGTACAACTTAGGCAAGGTAGCATGACAGTTAAATAGTACTCCACCGAATTCAACCGACTCTCCAAATTTGCTAGCACCTATTTACCTGATGTAGCGATTCGATCCAGAAGGTTTGAAGGTGGTCTACGCCCTGCCATCCATGCGCACGTAGTCGTTCATCAGTATCGGACAATGCGGGAAGTCATGAATCATGCCCTATCACTTGAACCGCAGTATCCTCATGTTGCTGCTGGCGTTGTGCATACCTACAATCACAAACGCCAAAGTAACCATAGAGAAAACAATGCTACAAAGCGTCAAAACAACAGTGGCCATCAGAAAGGGAACCTACGGCCCTACTGTAATTTTTGTAAAAAGTCGGGGCACACCACTGCCAATTGTTACCTCCGGAAAGGTCTATGCTTCAACTATGGCGGACAGGGCTACGTATCTCGGGATTGTCCGCTCCCCTCTAAGCTTCTGCCTCAACAAAATAATCCCTAGTGGTAGGATTCTATTCCTAAGTTTTGGGATAAAACTTCCAATTAGTTGGGTAGGATGTGGCGCCCTGTTCCTCCTATTCGGGGAGCGCGGCTAAGAAACATAAGATGGTATCATTCGATCGGGATAGATTGAAACAAGAACTCGTCCTCGTTATGGATTTGTTTCTTCAGAATCGATTCCCATATTCAGTGGACCGTGCCCCCGGGATCGACTTAGCGGCAGAGTCAGGAGGGACCTCTCCGTTGTTATCTTTGTTGCCTCAGATTTTGATGTCGCTTGTTGCTTTCGTACTTTGAGTTGGTTTTTGGATTTGCTTGTTTTTCTTGAACGACTTCGATGGATTTCATCATTTTTATTCATTGACCTGCACTTCAATTTTGAGATTAGAAAGAGTGGAAGACGTATTAATCGAGCTGTTCGTGATGTAGGTGAATGAGTAGTAGGCGGCTTACGAGCGGAGTCTTGAAGCACCTCTTTCCTTCTCCCTTCCAACCAACTAAGTGAGTGTCCTGATTAGCTAGCCCTGCTTCCAAGTCTTCACACCTAATCTAGCATCCTTGTTTGCCCCGATCAGACGATACCAAGTAATAACTAAAAGATGTCAAGATAAAAAGGGAATAGACTTGGATTATATTGCTTGTTAAACTAAACTTGTGAACTGTTATCTTATTGTATGCTAGTTCGTTGCAAATGTTCTATAAATTATGCTAAGTATGGAACACACCTTGTATACGAATAATTATTCAGTGAGGCTCTGCAAAATGAATCATAAAATTCTGCTTGTCTTTTACTCGTGTTGCCTCAACTGCGTGATCTGATAAATTAGTAAACATATCGTTCGATCACGGATAACTTGTGTACAAGATTTCTGGTTCCTGCGGACGGTCGCTGGGGCACTGGGACCGATCCAATCCGGACGAAACGTCTATAAATAGTCGTCTGTATCGTTGGACTGAGGCGTGTAGCGGGGGCTCGCCACCCGCGTTGCACACCCTTCCGTCTTGAGACTATAACTTGTCCCAATCGTGGCATTATGCCAGTGATCCATATCATATATTTAAACCTATTACAAACTAACTTGTGTCTTTGTGGCAGGGAAGACATGGTAAGTATTGTGTAGGTGGTTCAGATGGACAGGTAAAATCCACCGAATGGTGGCAAGTTCATTTCAGTAAATTCTATATGCTGCTTACTTGTAAATGAACTAAGGCAAGATAGAAAGACCACGATAATATGCATGCTTCATTAAAATAATGTGTTAATTGGTATAGTTGGGTTAGCTTGCCTTCACCAGTATGTTTTGACATACTGACCCTCGTTGAAACAGGTTCCCCGTACTAAGGAGAACCGAGCGAGGAGCTGAAGTCATCTTCCCGATCCAGTCTAGCTGTAGACGCATTCCTGATCGCGCCGCATTTTAAAGTACTTGAAGAAAGGAGCTTGCAACCCAAACATAATGTAGCTCAGAGGGAAAGCCGTCAACCCTCCCGGAGGTCTTATATTTTAAAGTTTAGTAAAGGGATGTAATGTGCAGGACTGCTATCTCATTTTGTGTCAAAACTTTTGTAAGCCCGTGCGACAAAGTAGCTGACTCATTCAAGAGTTTGTAATAGATGTTCATTATCAATAAAGAGAACTTTTCTATGTTTCAATCTGTGTTTTAATTTATCTGCATATTCTGAATATGTGCTCGTTATGCAAAAAATACTTTACCCTTGTGCGGGCGCAACCCAAGGCCCGCACGGTGGTCACGCTCGGGGGACGCCCTTACTATCGTTCGGAATCAGGGCATGACAACAAGTTCCTTTCTATGTCCTCAATCTAATCATCGGCATACAAGATCCCCTCCGTGCCCTTGAAGTACTTGGGCCCCATCCTCTTAAAATCAATAATGGTACCCAGCCTCCGCTGCTGAGGGGCAGGATGAGACGGTACTACCTATGACTGAACTAGGGCAACCCTCTCTACATCTGTAAGTGCTAGTTGATGGGAATTTTCTATTACCTACCTCATCACATCCGACTGGTGGTGTTGAGCCTCCGCCTGGGCCCTCTGGGCCTCCATTATCTCTCGAAATAACACAAATATTTTGCGGCATCGACTGGTGGTGGTGGTGGTGGAAGCTCCTCTGAAACTACTGGCACCGTCCTATGAACCTGAGGTGGAGCACCCCCAAAAGCTGCTGAAGCCCCTACCTGAATCGATGAGGCAACCCTCTGAGCTGGAAAAGGTAGAGTAGTAACTGACCTCGCTAAAACTGCTCCAGAGCGCTGGGATCTGGTCTTCAACGGCATTCTAAAGACATATCAAAACAAGGGATCAATAGTGCGCAAGATACGATATTATCAAATAGGGACAGTTTTATTTCAAAGAAAACAAAAATTCAGATTGATAAGGATAGCAAAATTGACAGATTAAAAGTGTTTCTAGTGGTGATTAAGTATACTCTTATCCTATATCCTATATTCTATATCCTATAGCAGGCTTGTAGTAATACTCCAAGTCTAAGCACTACTACTTAGACCTGTATGGGCCTCCACAAAAATGTGTCATGACCCGCATCCGAATTGAGGGTACGAGTACATAGTTACGTCTAGCCTATACCGCAGCATCGGCGGTAGAACGTTGTCTAGGTCAACAATACTATCTAAATATCTCACACAATATATATAATATACTTGTCAAGATATCTTAACTCCAAATGGAGGACAATATGATAAATAATACTCAATCATAATAAACTAGGAAAGAGTATGGCACGATATGGAATAAAAAAATAGAAATCACAAGTCACAAATACAACTCACATCAAAGTCTAGTAGACTAGCACAATAGTCTCAAATATAATACATGCCAAAATATCTAAACTGAGACATAACCAATATAATAAAGAAACTAGCTAAGTCTCCTCAACAACTAACTCTAGCTCAACATGCTCTACGGGTGCTATCTCAACTGGCTCATCATCTCGTAGCCCGTAATATGTGGGACACATCTCCTTTAACCAATCATCCAAAAATATATCCAGTCAGGATTGGAGCAAATTATAGAACGCTAAAGCAGTTCCAAATATATGGTAGACAATATATGACAAGTAATAGAAAAGAATACAAGATGTACAAGTAAATAAGAAATAGAAATATAATTGAGATAAGCAGGTAAAATGCTGGAAGGATAAACACATGCAATATAGAATGAACTACAAGTAGGAGAAACAATAATACTAACTAAGTGCCTTTGAGTACAAGTTCGTTATGTGGTCGGTTTAGGTTGAACACGAATATACTAAGGTAACTCGATTATACGTGAGGTGTATAATCGACATAAACACGAATACACTATAGGCTTGATCACATAACCATCTCCTACTCTCTCGCCCAACCAATACTCATGGATTCAATCATGACACATTACGTACACGAATAATATAAGTACACGGAGAACACGAATAAACACAAGCATAAAGAATACCCGATGCACACGATAAAGTACATGTGGAAGGAGTATCCGAAATACATGATAAGTGATAACATATCTTGACATGTTCCATATAGTACTAGTCGGTGCAACCATGTGTCAAAATCAAATATACAGTTCTAGAACATCTAATATATACACTATTATGAAATAAAAACTAACAGGGAGATGTACTCGCCTGTGGTCCTAAGCAAAAGGTATGACTCGGTGTCCGAGCTAGTGTCACATAGACTTATATATGAAATATCATGTCATTTGGGTGTAATAAATGATAAATATGCTAAAATATGCTTTTTAGGTTATTTCTAGGTCGTACTAGTCAAACTACGTCAAACTAGGCCAATACCTTGATTTTAGGTCTATACCTAGCTTCTAGGCTGATTACCAGTCTAAAATAGTTCATTCTAAGTGATATTAGGTGATACCTATGTCTCTAGGTTCATACCTAGGAGGCATTAGCTATACTAGCTAATATTATCAAGTATCATATATAACTTAGGTATACTAGTTATCTCTATTTATAATTTACAACCTACTAGTTTTACCTAGCATCTAGGATTACTTTAGTTATAATACCTTAGTGCTACTTTAACTTATCCTTACCCCTACTAACTTGGTATGACAGTATACCGAGTAATATTAGGTATGAACCCCAATCTTAACTTAGTTACCTAATACCCAAATATCATAGGATACTGCCAACCCTAAGCTTATATAATTAACCTATAACCGCAAACCTAGGTATCCTTAATACCTTTGCACTCCTCTTAACCCATACTCAAGATACTGCTCCCCTCTAATACCTTACTCAACTTAACCCCTTAACTTATTCCATTCCCACATTTACACTTAATCATATTTGACACTCTCACCTAGATAGACACCTGCCTGCCCCATACAACCCTACTACTTACCCTACTAATTCCAATTATATTCTCTATATACAATACACTAATTCTTGCACATTAGCCTAACCTTCATTCACATACACAACCACTTATCATGACCCATACCCGGAATAAAGGCACCACTAGTGAGCAACACCCAGCCTACACCGCAGCATCCGCGGTAGAACGCTGTCTGGTTAACCATACTATCTAACATCTCATACATATGTATAAGTACCTGTCAATGTCATCTCAACTCCAAATAGAGAAACAATATGGTATATGATAATGATAACTATACTTAATCACAACGCAAACTAAGGAAGATAAAGCATGAGATGGAATAACGAAGGAAGAGGGTCACAATACATCCACAAGACCGAAATAATATATACATGTCAAAAATCTCAATAAGTCTATACAAGTCTAAATAATAATCTAAGCCTCCTCAGCCTCTGGTACTAGATCCTCCTGCTCTAAAGGAGTATTCTCTAATGGCATGCCGTCCTGCGGCCCTTAGTAGATGGGACACTGGTCCACAAGCCAATTATCTAAAAAATATATCCAGTCAGGATTGGAGAAAAGTACATACCTCTGAAAGCAGTTTCAAATACATAATCGAACATATATAACAGATAATAGAATAAAAGATAACTAAACATCAGAAATAGAGTAAAGTAGAGTGAACATGTAAAGTACTGGAATAAAGAATAGACAATAGAATAACTGCAATATAATGGAAATAAATGAAATTAGCTAATGTGCCATGGAATACAGGTTTATTATGTGATCGGTTTGGTTTGAACACAAATACAATATGGTCACTCGATTATACGTGTGATATATAATCGACATGTACACGAATATACTTGGGCTTGATCACATAACCAACTCCTATTGCCCCATCCCCAACCAATACCAATGGATCCAATCACGACACATTATGAACACAAATATGAGCAAACTGAAGACGAGCAATGTATGAACACGAAATTACGATAATCAATACCCAATACTCACGATAAAATATATGTGAAGGAGTACCCGCTGAACACGGTAAGGGATAACATCTTCTGACATGATCCATATAGTACCAGTCCATGTAACCACTATGTCAGAATCAAGTATACAGTTCTAGAACACGCAATATATACACTATTATAAAATAAAAACTAACAAAGAAAGTACTCGTCTCTGGTCTTGAGCAAGGTGTCTCTCTCAATGCCCAAGCTGGTGCCACACAATCCTATTTAGGAAATATTATGTTAAATTGTGTAATAAAGGTTAAATAAGTTAAAAAATGCACTAACATGCTTCTAGGTCAATTCTTGGTTAATTGGTCTATATTGGTCGCTAATTACCTTATAATAGTTATACTTGGTCTCCTACTTATAACTGATACAATGTATAACTGATCTAATTCTAACTATACTAGCTGTTAACATCATCTACTAAGGATAACTAATACACTATCTAACTAACTAACTTACACTAACTCACCTACTTTAGTATAACTAACTGATAATTACTAATTGATAACCATACACTAACAAACATTCCTATACATATACTAACTTAACTTATTGTCTATGATTCTAACAGACACACTAATTTATACTGATGAAATCTGAACCCTAACTAACTGATACTAACATATATAACTGACTAATACAGTACTGTATTAACAGATTATAGATATATTAATTTCTCTGATACACAACTAGTATCCTACCCTAACTTGCAACTGATACTCAAACGTATCCACACACCAAATCATCATATACTGTTACTACTGTGTACCTTCCTATTTGCGTCACACAAGAGCTACCATGACACTCCAAACTGTCCCCACTCTTCCTATAGTTAAGTTCTGAATCACCAATAGCCATCATTATCTCACATACACTCAAGTGTACACAACCCAAGCCTCAATTCCTGCACACCTACCTAAAACTTGTACAGCTGCCACCTTGCCACAAGCAGTAGCTATAACTCTTCATAACACCTTGCCCGAATACTCAACCAACTTTATAACCCAACACCCAATATTTGTACATAGGCACTTCTATGTTCATGTTGCTGCTGCACTACCTGCTCATGCGGCTGCTACAACTGCTATGCTCATATTGCTACTACTGATACTTGCTCATGCTACTGCTGCAACTGCTATGCTCATGCTACTGCTACTGATACTTGCTTATGCTGCTGCTGTAACTTTTTGCTCATGTTGCTGCTGTAACTGATATGCTCATGCAGCTGCTACTGATACTTGCTCAGGCTGCTGCTACAACTGTTTGCTCATGCTGCTTAAAACCCGACACACCTGCACTACTACTGCTGCACAAGTGTTAACATCTGATACTGAGCTAACCCTTTTCCCCTCACTTGCTTGACACCTACACACATAATACCTAATTCATAACTGCACTAAACTTGACACTTATTGATACACAAGGGTATACACAATCAGTCACAGAGGTCACAACATCAACACATCTATGTATCACATATATATATATATATCATATATTAGAGACATTAAAAAACAAACACCTAGATTGTGTATTTGAAAAAATTCATGATACACACCCAAGTGAGAAACCACAATCCCAATTTATCCACAATAATTATTCTTGTATATATAGTACATTACAATACAACTAAACTAACTTGCTACAATGAGAATTAAGAAGTAATTATACAAAACACCCAAAATTGGGCCCCGGGTCGCACCGTAACACAAAATAACATGATACGACCTACACATATCCATTTGTGGACATGTACCTAGTCTCATAACCCTGATATAAGTTTAATTAGATCTAATTGGTCTCATGCCACGTAATTTATGTGTCAATCTCGTAATTCTCCTAACATGCACACAAAATACTACATATAACTCACAATACATAGCCAATTAGCCTAGAACTTGTTCTTATAGGTAGCCCTATGCCATTGGGTCATTCCTAATGGTCAAATGCATAAATAAGAAGCTATAATAAAGGAGAAATTTAGGAATTACCAATTGGGATATGAATTTCTAATAAAAATATAATTGGACACGATCCGAACATGATCTCTAGCTCCAAAGCTTCTCCTCCCTGTGCTTCTTGCTTCTCCAATCTCCTAAGCTCCAAGAGTGACGAATTTGAGAGAGAAATAGGGGTGAATTAGTGGAGGAAAGAAGTAATTGGGGATCTATGAAATTGAAAATCAAAAATGAATGAACAAATGAGAGAAGAGAGGCTCTTATGGCCACCCCCCTTTCCCCCTTCTCCAAGTCATTGTCAAATATCTAATATGCCCTCTAATGGTTCATTATGAATAGTAGTTAAAGAGGGTATATTAGTAAGGGTTATAACTAATCTAAATTAGATCTAATACACCTAATTAATTAATGGAAAATGGGTCTATTGGGCTCATGTTGTCATGACAATTCTAGTTGGGCCTACAAGTTGTCAAGTCTAACTATTGGGCTAGTCCCTAACTATAAATAAATTAATACCAGTCGCTAAATAAATAAATAGTACTCTATTAATAAATAAATAATACAAGCGTCCTAATAATATTATAGTACATAAATATTAATATTTATTCCTAAAATTAAATACCTATGCCAAATTACTAAACTACCCCTACCTGAAAAAGTGAGGGTGACACCACTAACCCATGCTCTTACCTCTCTAAATCATTCAACATTGTTGATGTTGCTAAAATTATTTGCTGTGTACAGCAACAATGATGTGCTAATATGCAGATAGCACATCAGTTGCTGCTGTACCCCCACCTAACTTGCACGGGAATAAACCCACTACTCCCAGGTCTAGACTGAACCAGAGAACTATCAATGCATGCATAGAGCTAAGTTATACTCATCATAGTTTGCAACACCAATATCTCTAACCTGACACCCTGCTACTCTATCACCTGGCTATTCTAACACCATAATAGCTCACTCGATACAAACACATCAACTCACAGTGCACAGTGCAGTTATATGCTATTGCTGTCACTTAACTGATATCAAGTGCCCCTTTTTACCCTCAGGAACAACTTTACTACTTAACACCCTTACACACTGTGTATCACTACCAACTGCAGGAAGCCCTGTATTGGATCTTGGTACACAGTACAGTGTGTAACACTACAGCAGCCTCCCCTTCACTGCCCTCAACTCATATGAACACTATCACTCATTTCAGACACTGATGTTGCTGCCTGCACTCCTAAGTCACAGTGCTACTTCTACTAATACTTAACTGTTCAGTACACAGTTGCTGTCCAATTCCCCTTCACCTTGTCAATCCACACACACACACACACACACACACACACACACATATATATATATATATATATATATATATATATATATATATACACAAACACTTTGCATGCTCCAACTAGCATGCCCCAACTAGTATCATGATACTCATATCTAGCTTCTAATATAATAACTATAACACAACATATTGATTAAATTATAATAAAGAACATTATTAATATCTAATATGATGCAATAAAGAAGAATTAGTAGAAATTGAACACAAACCCCTAAATTAAGTCCCCGTATCATAGCGTATCACAAAATATCACGATACGCTCTACTCGTATCTAATTGTGGACACATATCTAGCCCCACACTACCTATACAAGTCTAATTAGACCAAATTGGTCTCATAACACATACTTGATGCATCAATCTCATAATTACTCCTAATTGGGTACAAAAATCCATATAAAAGTCATATGAACCTAATTCTTGTTCCTATGGGTATCCTTAAGCCAATAAAGATTTTATAATGGTCAAATGCATGAATTAGAGTCTAAATTATAGGAGAAATTAGAATTTTACCTATTGGAAGATGGATTCCCAATGAATTGCTCAAATGGACACAATTAGGACACAAGCTCCTAACCAATTTTTTTTCTCCAAGTTCTCCTTGTAATCTAAGCTCCAATGGTCCTTAGATGATGTAATTGGAAGGGAATGAGAGTGAATTGGGATAAATTTGGTGGAGGAATAAAGTAATTTGGGAAAGAACACAATTGAAAATCTAAAATGAAATGAAGTAATGAAAGGAGAGAGAAAGACCCCCTCTATGTGGCCGGCTCCCTCTAGCCCCTCCTCCAAGCAATATGCAATATCCAATATACCCCCCACTAATTGGTTATGATTTTTTTATTAGGGAGGGCTATATTAGAAAGCTTCTAATCTAATAAAAATTAATTCTAATCTCCTTAATTAACTAAAGAAATTGGTCTAATAGGCCTAGCCTAATGTTGGGCTTAATATGTCATGTCAAGTTTAGTTGGTCTACTAGTGTCAAGTCCAAATAAATAGGCTTGTTTAATACTAATAAATAAATAAATAACACAAAATATAAAATATAACCACTAAATAAAAATAAAGTATAATGACAAAATTATCCTATCTAGAAATATGGTAGTGACATGACAATGAGGCATCTGCCTCGCAACGATGCTCTCTTAACCAAGATCTTTATTGGGGCAGTATCAAGTATAGCTTTCGATTGGTTCTACAACCTCCAGGACAACTACATTTGGTCGACATTTGGTCATTTGATGATCTCAAAGATCTTTTCCTTGCTCGGTTCTACGTCGGGAGAAACGACATGATGATGTCATCTTTAATGGACAACACGCAAACAGAGAAAGAGTCTGTACGGGAATACATCGAGCAGTGCAGGAAAGCGGTGCTAAAGTTACCCCCCGGTAATCCTAAGTCCACGCTAATGGACACCTGCAGGAGAAATCTTCTTTCCACAGTTAGACTCTGGATGGACGACTCTCAGTTTAAAGACTAGACGACGTTCATCATAAATGTTGTCGATACTGAAAAAAAAGTAAAGGACGCATGCCTCTTGGGAATACAGATCCCTGTCGCTGAGGATAAGGGAAAATTCACTTACAACGACAACAACAGTAGCAATAGCGCTTGGGATGGCAAAGAAAAGCAGGCTCTTGTCGCTAATATAACCAAGAAGCCCGAGCAAAATTCTGTAGAGGTCCCAAAACCAAAGAAAACTTATTCTTTCAAAGATGATGACGTTATAGAAATCTTTGACGTACTAATGAAGGTAAACAAGCTTCGGCTCCCCGACGTCAAGTTCCCTGATGAGGCAATTGATGTGAATAATCCAAAGTACTGCTACTACCATCGATATGTACACCATCTCTATAGTTCGCTATCTTCAATGACAAAACAGTTGTCGCTAACATGGTATCTCTCTAGTTCGGTAACTTTCCGGCAACGAAAGCCGAAGACGGAGTGATCTCGATCCCCAGGGCAACAATGGAGGTTGTTAATCTCTTGCCAACTCATGACCAAACAACCGAACTGATAACTCTTACCACATCATGGGGGAAGGTCATGTGGCTCCATCTACATCTTACTCCAGACTTGATGTAGCAGGCAACACCTTCCGCCACCAACTCCAAGGGCAAGAAGTTTAAGTCCTGCTACACGATTTCTCTTCCTTCCGAAGAAGCTATAGCAGAAATAATAAGGTCATGTCTAGTATGCCAACGAGAATATGACATCCCTGATGATGGTGTGCTCCCAATCGTCGTACCTACAATATTCGATCCAGGTATATCCCTGCCTCTGGTAGTAGACAAGTACAAGCAGAAAGAAACTCCCTTCAACAAACTGCTGCACAAAGATACAGCTCAACGGCTGGAGAAGCCCTACAACTTTGATATCTTAGCATAACTGGCTAATACTCCAGTAAAGTTGTCACTATTCAAGCTTTTTTGACTCTCCAAAGATACTCGAGTTGCTCATAGTGAGGCATTACAGAATGCTAACACCTACCAGGCAAGCCGCCAGTTGAGAATCCTGCTGCATGCCTCCACTACAATAATATGATGGAGGCGATACCCAGCATCATGTTCTTATAACAAGATATGTTGCTAAAGAACAAAAGGCACGATCGCCCTCTGTTATGACTCGCACCCAGAATAAGGGCACGCGTAGTGAGCAACTCCCAGCCTATGCCGCAGTATCGACGGTAGAAGGTTGTCCGGGTCAACCACACTATATAAATATCTCACACAAAATAGTAAATGATAATGGTAAACTATACTCAATCATAAAATAAAACTAAAGGGGATAAAAACACGATATGGAAAAAAGAGAAAATAACTGTCACAATATAATCACAAGTCCCTAATAATATATATATGCCAAAAAGTCTCAATAAAAGTCTAATACAAGTCTAAATAATAAGTCTAAGTCTCCTCAGCATCTGCTACTAGGTCCTCCTTCTCTAAAGGAGTATCCTCTAATGGTACGCCGTCCTGCGGCCCGTAGTAGGTGGGACACTGGTCCACAAGATAATCATTTAAAAAATATATCCAGTCAGGATTGGAGCAAAGTACATACCTTTGAAAGCGGTTCCAAATACATAATCGAGCATATATAACAAATAATAGAAAATAATACATGATAACTAGCCATAAAAAATGAAGAGAACTAGAGTGAACAAGTAATGTACTAGAATAAAGAAAATGCAATATGAATAACTATAAGTAATGGAAACAGATAAAACTTTCTAATATGCCATAGAGTATAAGTTTATTATGTGATCGGTTTAGGTTAAACACGAATACAATAAGGTAACTCGATTACACGTGTGATATATAATCGACATTTACACGAATATACTCGGGTTTGATCACATAACCAACTTCTACTCCTCCGTCCCCAACCAATACTCATGGATCCAATCACGATACGTTACGAACACAAATATGGGCACACTGAACACGAGCAGTATATGAACACAAAGTATAAGATAATCAATACCCGATACACACAATAAAATACATGTGAAGGAGTACCTGCTGAACATGGTAAGGGATAACATCTCCTGATAGGATCCATATAGTACCAGTCCGTGTAACTACTGTGTCAAAATCAAGTATACAGTTCTAGAACATGCGATATATACACTATGATAAAATAAAAACTAACAAACAGATGTACTCACCTGGAATCAGAAATGGAGTATGAAACGGTATCTGGAACAGTGCCTCAAAGATCTAAATATAAAATATTACATCAATACAAGGTTTTAAAATAATAACAAGTTAGACTAGCACAATTCTAGGTCATAAAACTAATTCTAAGTCAAAATAGTCAAACATGGTCAACTCTAAGTCAAACTAGTCAGTCTTGGTCAAACTAGCTATTTCTAGGTTGTATGAGTCCATCTCTAGGTTATTGGGTCTATACACAATGTATGCAGGCTATACTAGATATAATAGGATACTAGAGTATCAATACTATACCATATCGTAAGATATGAAAAATATGATATATGGAAATACTATACAATATATACAAATATAATATATACTAATACCCTTTAGCTAAAACTAGTGCTAATGAATACCTTGTCTTTGAGCCAACTTGGTATCACACTATCTAACCCATTTTGCTAAACAAACCTAAAACCTTGAGTTAACTCCATTACCTATCATTACCTTCTGTACCAACTTAAGACAATCCTTAACTAACTAGCTATATATATATATATATATATATATATATATATATATATATATATATATATATATATATATATATATAACCTAAGTACCTAATGTCATAAACTAAATAACACTCATATACATTAATATCAAATCATATACTTACATATCATTCTAACTATTAACATATATCTTATAATATATGACAATACTAACTTAACCTTACACTCATAACTGATATGACATTTACTAACTTACAAGATATCAACTAGTAACATTCACCCATACCCATGTATTACCTTCCTACCATATACACTCACTGCACCACAGTTTGTCACAGTGTACATTACTGGAACATCAGACTCTCACTAGTGTGTGAAGGCTCGAAGAGTATGCAGGCCAGTGCACTTGGTGGAGGACTTCTTTTGACCACCTCCTCTAGGCTTAGGTTTTACTAAATTAGCAACAAATATGGTGTCAGTTAACATATATAAATCACAAGTATTAAACAAATTCTTCACACAAATATTTTTTTGAATTGCATTAAGATGAATAATGTCCATCCAGTAGCAGATAATAAGAATCCAGAGTGTAAGATGAATTTAAGCAAAATATATGGTGTTAGTTAACATATATAAATCTCGAGTATTATACAAGTTCTTCCTACAAAATAGCACGTAGTCTCCAAAGATGAATTTAAGCAAAATGTATCTACATAAAACTAGCTTAGCTTATGTCAACATTTTTTTTTACACTCTCATAATTGTGAAATATTCACCTTCAAATTACACTAAAATCACTCTAGAACCATTGGCCCCGAGAGAAAAACAGAGTTGAGAACCATACAACCAGTCAGAGACAAAATATAAGATTATCAACACCTACCAACGTTTTATGGAAGGATAAAGATAATTCTTGAAATAAAACTTGTTCACATAACATATAAAATCTTGGATGCTAAGAATATCAAAATTGCTGATGAGATATACAGGATAATAAGCACTGATGTGTGGTTTCCAAAGTTCTGTTCAATTAAAATTCACCAACATAAACTACTTCATATTTTTTCGAGAAATTTAGTTACATAGGCAACTTGTGAATATTCCCCTACAAATTACACTAAAATGACTTGAGAGTTCATGATCAGCACTATAGAAAAGGATCCTTGAAAAAACAAAAAAGCAATAAAGAAAAACATAGAAAACTAACTTGACTAGTAATTAGTAGAGGAATAATCATAATTAGCAGCAAGTACTATAGAATCCTTTATGTGTTGAAAGGAGAAGGTAAATTATAACCTTGGAACCTTGAAATAGCTAGCATGAGCTTCTTCTTGCAATTTTTGCAGCTGGTATCCACTTTCGTATCAGTCTTTTTCACCATGGTTTTATCTATTCTGTCAAATCTTTCTCAAAAAACCTTAGGGAGTGCTTATAATCAATACTCTCAAGTAATTAACCTATGCGTTTCCCACCACTTGGCTCTAGTAATTGTACCCTCCAAATAATATTTCAAGGGTAAATAAAACCTCCTTTAGAATATATTACAATGGTATTTTGGTCATTTGGCACCGAAAAAACTTAAGTGGATTATACAAGTTCACGACCATAAAATCACAGACGATAAATTTTTGCAAGATAAAGTAGTAGACTTTATTTTTGTAATGGCTACAAAAATGGCGACTCTGCTGGGGGATTTCGCTCCTCAGACGAGAAGGTGGGGGTGAAATCTGAAGCCGCAAAGATGAGAACAACTCAAAAGATATTTGTCATTCAATTCAACCAATAAGCTTTCGAGGCAATGCTTTCAGGAGACAACCCAACTCCCTCACCGTGAACTGCGAAGCCAAAGAAGTCTCGTAAGACTTGGCTTCCTAAAGATCTAGTCACATACCCTGCTAGCGTCGCAGAGGATATGGCCTCAGAGAGGGTCATGTTATCCACTGAGTCAAAAGACAGTGGGCTTCTAACATCTATTCCTTTGGCTGCATATATCTAAGAAAAGGAGCATTCGTCATGGTAGAATGCGTGTACTCTTCACGAGAAACTACAATGGGTCAGAGAACTTGGCAAAGGTTCAAACAATATTGGCAGAGCTCTTCAGGGCTATGCGATCCCACTAACCCCAAGTTGCGTTCTATGTGTATGAAGAAGTAATAGAGTGCTCAGTAATCAAGTCTTGGCAGAGGAAATACTACGAAGCCAAGGACTTGGGTGCTAAGTCTTTTGATTGACCTATGCACACCAAGCAGAGTTTGCAGAAAAATACTAAAAGGAAGAGTAGTGTTGACTCCTAAGTAATGCGCATGAATGGTATAATCCCTCCATGCGCCAATGATCATGAAGTTGGACTGAGTTCTCTAAAGCATCAACATATGCAGCAAAAGAAAAGTTATGTTTTCAATAGACTCTCTTACTCACATAGTACTTTGTGGCAAGGCTCTCGAATAGGCACTAAATTGGACTCTATGTATAATGTGATACAGCGTGCTAAGTCACAGAAGTTCAGGCTGACTCGAGCCATACGCACTCAAGAAGATACTCATGATGGATAAGCGCCATTCAAACTTATGGGTGCACTTAATGGCAAGTTATACAAACAATATAATTCATGTACTCAGGCTTCATGCGCCATTTATTGTGTAACAATAGATCCATGCGCTGGGAGTTCCCATGTACAGGAAGTGGATCTGTCTAAAAACTCTTTCATAAATGACCTATGCGCATAAAGTAGGTCAGAAATACCAACCTTCAAAATAAACCCGTGTCAGGACTCAATCCATGCATGATGTGTTATGTCATAAATGCAAAGTAAGGAAGATTACTGCTATACATGAAATGCCTCCTCTAGGGCATCAGTATTCTAGCATAATCATTAACTGCTGGTGTTCCAAGGTAGCAAAAACTCCAACCAGGCAGTTCGTATTTTAATGACTACAACTTGCTCCATCAACTCGACAATTTCTCGGGGAAAATATGCCAAGTAAAGATGAAAGGGAAGACGATCTTCCCTTCGTATCATGCTACACATCTTGGGGGTCTCCTCCTACGAGACTGAATCAGAAGAAGAAGTCTTCAAAAGGAGGCTCATCTAATCCTTCTACTCTGGTTAGTGCACCAAGGAGCCAATCAAGGGTTCCAACTCCAACACGGATACCTTCGAACCGTCAAGTAGAAGTTCCTATCGAAGGTGTGTTTCAATACAATCGTTAGAGATCAAGGTCTTCATCTGAAGAGCCTGGACCACGAACATGGGGTAGTGTTCCTCTGGCAGTTGATACAATACCACAATAAAGGGGTAGTGTTCCTCTAACACCCAGTAGAATATCACAAATAAGGGGGGGGGGGGTAATAACACTCTGATGTTTCATATCAATATGATGTTTCATGAAGATAGTGAATCTCAAGGAATTGAAGACGACATACCAAGGGGGTGGTGACCCTCTACAAACCATAGCAATAGTGTAGCGTCAGAAGCTGGGGGTAGCAATTATCCTGACTCCGAAGACGATGCAAGAAAAATAAATTTTCTTGATGAAAGTGCGCCTCTAGAATAAGAAGCTGACAATATAGAGTCTAGCTACACTTCTTCATCCCTCATCCTTCATCCCTCATCCCTCATATAGCCTTCATGTATATAGTTGGTGAAGAAGGCGAGGGTAGAAACCAAATCAACCAACGATTAAAGGCCCTCAAAGTTATAATCAGAAGCATTAATAACTCCCAAAGACCCTCTTGGCGTTACAAACAACAGGTACCGTGACTTCATAGCAACCAGTAGCCCAATGCCAAGAAAACTAGGACCAGGATGACAATAAAGATTCTGTTCCAAATCATCCTACACCACAACTATTGGTAATGCTCCCTTTCCAATGATGCAAAAAAACTATACCAATTACTCTGCAATATACAATTTCTCCATAAATAACCGATGCACAAGAAGCTATTCAAGACTTGCATGCTCTTTTTGATGCAATAAACAATCAAAATGAGCTTTAAAAGTTAAATATCACAGCCCTATCCTCCTGAGTGGGATAATGTGGTATGTCCATCGAAGTATAAGCCACAATCTTTGCTCTCATTCACGAATTAAAATTCCCACGTGAACAAATGAAGTACTTCAACTCACAGACGGTTCACCTATTCATGGATTATGCGCTGCTTACTAAGCTATTCATTGGCACCCTGCAGGGAGTAACCTTTGAATGGTTCAATAGTCTACCCAATGACTTCATTAGGACATTTAAAGACTTGGAGAGAATATTACTCGTCCGATTCTATGAAGGAGGAATGGAGGTAAAAATGTCGACTCTCATGGCCACCAGACAAGAGAGAAAGATCTTGCATGTGACTACATTGAACGTTTCAGAAGTCTCGCTCTGAAGCTTCCTCCAGGAGTTCTCTTCCTCTGGGTGTTCTAGACTCAGTACTTATGGACACTTGCAAGTAAAATATGTGTGCACAAGTAAAATTCTACTTGGGACCATCCAAATATGACCAATGATCCACCTTCATCGGTAGTGCTGACGTAGCTGAAAAGTCGATGGATGATTTAAAACTCCTCGGGTTCAAGTTACCCAGCTCTAACGACAAGGGCAAGCATCTCCAGAATGAAAATAACCACAACAACAAAGGGAAGGAGGCCCTTACCGTTAATGTTTCAAAAGGTGATTCACAGTTCAAACAAAAAGCCAAATGAGACATTCTCCTTCGAAGATGATGATGTCATCGATATCTTCAATGTATTGATAAAGAGCAAAAAACTCAAATTGCCCGACATCTGACTTTCAGATGAGGCAAATCAAGTCAGCGATCCTAAGTAATGCTTGTTTCATCGATATGTACATTATGCTACCAACGATTGTTTTGTATTAAAAAGGCGCGTACAATAGCTGATCAATGCTAAAGCTATCACTCTGTATTCAGATGATAAGACGGTCACTACCAATATGGTGTCTCTTTAATTTGGTAATTTTTCATCACTAGAAATTGAAGAAGGCGTCGTCCTAATTCTATATGACATTGGAGATTGTTAATCTTCTATCGACTTGCAATTAAGCAGAAGGGTTGGTGCCACTCACAACTCCGTGCGATAAAATCATCTGGGTTTATCCTGACCTTCTTCTAGACAAGGAACAAAATACCAATTCTAAGGGGAAGCAGATGAAGGAAAGAAAGAACATGACTAAGAAGATCCGTGGTGTTAGAACCACAGAACATGTAACATGGTTCATCAGCCGCTACTAACGAAGACTTATCCGCGAAACTCGGTCCGGAAAGCCTTACTTATGGACCTATGACCCAGTTCAGGAGGACGCTACACCCTCGACCTCTGTACCTGATTCTCTGATAGTACCAGAAGTAGGTCCGTCCAACCCTACAATGACAGACAAATCAAAATAGAAGGAGACTCGCTTTGACAAGTCCTTAAAGAAGAACTGTCCACCAAGGTTGTATAAATTCGACAACTTCGACATATTGGCGCAGCTTGCCAATACACCAGCAAGATTGTCAATCTTTGAGCTACTTTATTTCTCCAAGGAGACCCATGACGCTCTGAGTGAAGCATTGTAACATGCGAACTCCTATTTGGCATAAATCAAGCAACCAGCTGAAGATCTTGCTGCATGTCACTGTTGCCATAGTGTAATGGAGAATATCCCCAATATTACCTTCTCCTAAGAGGATATTTTGTTAAAGAATAACTGCCATGACAGACCATTGTACTATACTGGGTACATTGGCGCTATCTAGGTGGATCATATGCACATTGATCTGGGTTCATCACTCAACATAATTTCAAGAAGCTTATTTCAAATCCTGGGAATTCCTATGCACTGATTTTCTATAACTATATAATAATCTGTGGCTTCAATGCTGGAAGAAGCTATCCTTTGGGTAAGATTGGTCTAAAATATCAGATAGGTAATCTGAGAACCGAAGTTGCTTGCTACGTCATCGACGTAGATGTATCCTATAACATCTTATTGGGATGCCCCTAAATACATGAGCACAAGATTATGCTATTAACTCTCCATCAGTTCTTCAAGTATGTTGACAATAAAAGGGTTTTCAAAATTAAATTTGCTGATATTGATTCATTCAAGGGTATAGAGGCTTATTACTTTGATTCGGTATTGTATAAACAAATACATTAAGAAAAAGAGGCCAATGATGTTGATGATGAAGCTGAGACAAGTTCAACGAAAGAAGGAACTTTAAAGATCCAAGTGAAGGGTCATGTCATCAATAAAGACATTCCTGGTCATCTTGTAGTGGACATCCGAATAAAAATTAATCACGATGTCCTAGAGCCTTTTGTGATTAACATTCGAAGAGCATCCCGTGAAGAAAAAAGAGAGCTTTCGCTGAAAATCAATATCTCAAAGAAAATAATACTAAAGTTTTCAGGACATTCATCGCTCCAATAATACAGTGCCAGCCCAACCCTTTTTATTTCAATCAGTGGCTGAGGCCAAAGAAGATATTGCACTTGAAGAATATATAAGCGTACAACCAGATGTACCCTCCCTTGATGATTTAATCCCTGAGGAGAAAATATTATACTTTCTGAATAAAGGACTGCCATTGAACTACTCTGATGTCCAAAGTCTAAGTACTAGATATTATTTAGATTATGGGTTAGGATTGCACTTATGTATGCCAGTGATAATGACACACACCACAACTGGCATCCTCCCATATGGTAATCTTTATTTTGATGCTTCAGCAAGGAAGAAAGGAGGCAAACCTATCATCTTTAGTATGATTAAAGGTCATAAAGACTTCCTCGTCGATGATCCTGAACCTGACAATGGTAAAATACAACTCAAATGTTACAGTCCACAAGCCAAGGATCTCATCTAGAATATGGGTTACAGCTTAAAAAGTAACCAAGGCTTAATTACGGCAAAGGACTACGTATGTTATTATGTCACTTTGATCCAAAAGGCAAGCCTAAAACATATTATCAGCAAAATCATCATGGTTTAGGTTATGTCATTCTTGAAATGACGCCTGAATGCTCAGAAATTAAACTTGAGATATATTCCCACTCCTCTGATTCTTCTGTTTGGGAATCTAATTCCAGCATAGGAGAAGTATTCAAGAAAGCATTGTCTATCAACATGGTGTCAGTGAACCAAGTTTAAGACGATGATCAATTACTCGAGCATTTTGAGGTCGAACGATGGACTCAAAAGTTAGAATTTTACTGGGAGCTATGTTTTGAGCAATGTGAACCACCTACTGTAGACGGAGTTGTTCAAGTGGACTTGGGTAACGAGTCATCCGCCAAAACGATCTTCACAGCAAAAGTCTCTCTGAAGAGGATCAAAAATCTCTTATACAGCTTATAAGAGAATATATCAATGTCTTTGCATGGAGTTACAAATATATGTTGGGCCTAGATCCTAAAATCGTAATGTATCGACTCAATATTCCTTCTAATGCTAAGCCAATGAAGCATCAACATCACCGATTTTGTCCAGACATTATGGAAGCAATCAAAATGGAAGTCAACAAGATGGTAGCAAACATCTTCATTCATGAAGAATAATATTCTGATTGGGTTGCCAACGTTGTTTCTGTCATAAAGAAAAATAGGAAGATCTGAGTCTGCATAGACTATCATGATCTAAACATAGCTTGTCTGAAAGACAAGTTCCCTCTTCCAATTATGGATGTGATGATTGACAATACTTATGGCTTTGAGGAATATCCTTCATGGATGGGTTCTCAGGTTATAATCATATCAAGATATTTTTGGACGATGAGAATCATACATCATTTCTAACACTGTTGGGGATATGTTTTTATATGGTGATGCCCTTCGGTTTGAAAAATGCATGTGCGACATACTAGTTAGATATGAGCATAATTGTTTGCAAATATATACGAAAAATAATGGAGTGCTATGTTGATGATATAGCAGTCAAGAGTCATCTTAAGGGTGATTACCTCCAAAACTTGAGAACGATATTCCAACTAATGCGTGCTAACCAACTGAAAATAAATTCGACTAATTCCTTTCTAGGAGACTCTAGCGACAAGTTTCTCATATTCATTATTAACTTCAAGAGGCATTTATTTAGACCTTGAGAAGACAAAGGCTATCCTTGGCATGCATCCCCCAAAAAATTATAAAGAGCTTTCAAGTAAGACTGATATACATTAGAAGATTCATCTCCAATCTTTTTGGATGATGCCAACCATTCACTAAGTTGATGAAGAAAGGATTCTCTTTTATCTATAGTGAAGAATGCCAACGTGCATTTGTCGACTTTAAGAAGTATCTCACGAATCCCCTAACATTGATGGCTCCAGTTATGGAAAATCTATTCATACTCTATGTCTATACAATATATCATTCCCTTGGTTCATTGTTAGCTTAGAAGAATGACGTGGTCACGAACAAGCCATTTACTATCTCAATCGTATGATGTTTGATGTTGAACACATGTATAATCCTGTAGAGAAAGAGTATCTGGCTCTGATATTTTTTATTTAGAAGATGTTATGCTATGTGATGATATAAATAATCTATGTTATATTTTGGATTAATCCCCTCAGAGTGCTCATAACTAAACTAGGAGCATTGAACTCTCGCCTAGCTTCATAGACAATGTTGCTTTCTCCATACGACATGGTATATTTTCACAAAAGATAGTCAAGGAAAATCATTGGCTAATTTTCTAGCAGCTCATTTGGTGCCAAAAATATTAAAACTTTATGACGATATTCCAGACGAGGTGTTGGAGTCGAACACAACATCAGAAGAGTCAATTTGGCAAATATTCTTTGACGGTGCTTCAAGAACGGAACCCAAAGGCAACTTCGTGGAAGAAGTGGGGGTAGTATTTATTTTCCTTGACAACTTGATCATCTATCGTATGTATTCCCTCATGGAACCATGTTCCAAAAATGTAGTAAAATATAATGCTTTGATTATTGGACTATAGTTAGCGAAGAAGCTGGGGGTGGACTATCTAGAAGCTTACGGTGATTTAAAGCTGATAGTCAGCCAAATCCGAGGGGAATATGAGGTTCACCAAAAAGATCACATCCCATACTACAGAGCTACTATTGATAAAGCCTCAACTTTCTCCAAAATCTTCATCGAGCATATGCCTCGATTACCGAATATTGAAGCAGATGCTCTTTGTCACCCTCACTTTTCCAACTAAGGATAGTTTGATAATTGGCATGGGTATTTTTATTTTAGAATTATAATATTAAATATTGGGCATAATGTAAATATTATTTATTTATTATTAGATGTTAGTATTTTATTTTAGACTTGTATTAGTGGACCAACAATTATTCTAGTTAGAATTGAGCCCAATTGTAAGCCTATTCATTAGGAGGATGAATTAATTAGTGAAACCAATTAGACTAGAACCTTCCCTCATTAATTATTTCTTCATGGCAAGTCCCAAAGGGTATTTTGGATAATTCATAGTAGCTTAGAGGAGGGGTAAGGGCCGGCCACCTATTGGAGTGGGTAGAGACTCTCTCTCCTCTTTTGTCATTCCAAATCTAGATCTAGAATTTTTTCTCTTCCAAATTTCTTCATTCCACACCATTTTCTACTCAAATTTCTTTCTAATTACTTCCATATTCTTTATTGGAGGCTAAACATGGGTCTACAAGGAGGAAGAAAGGATCTACAAGAAGAAAGCAATGATCTACAAGGAGGAGCAAGAATCTACAAGTTGGAGGCTCTTGACACCCAATTTGGAGATTTTATTGAGAATCCATCTTCCAATAGGTATAATTCAGTTTTCTCTCTCTAACTAGACTCTAAATCTATAATTTAATCATTATAAACTCTTCCATGGACTAAGGCTACCCGTAGGAATTGGAATTGGGTTTATAGGAGGCCTATGGAGAAAGTTATATGGTATTTTGTGTCAATATTAGGGAAATTCTGAGATTGACATATCTTATGTTTGTCAATAGGTCAATTAGACCAAATTGATATATTTTTGATTATTTGTGAATATTGTCATGTTCCAAAAATATAGTAAAATATAATGCTTTGATTATTGGACTTTAGTTAGCGAAGAAGCTGGGGGTGGATTATCTAGAAGCTTACGGTGATTCAAAGCTGATAGTCAGCCAAATTCGAGGGTAATATGAGGTTCACCAAAAAGATCTCATCCTATACTATAGGGCTACTATTAATAAAGCCTCAACTTTCTTCAAAATCTTTATCGAGCATATGCCTCGATTACAGAATATTGAAGCAGATGCTCTTTGTCATCCTCACTTTTCCAACTAAAGGTGGTTTGGTAATTGGCATAGTTTTTTATTTTAGAATTATAATATTAAATATTGGGCATAATATAAATATTATTTATTATATTATTTATTTATTATTAGATATTAGAATTTAATTTTGGACTTGTGTTAGTGGACAAACATTTAATTCTAGTTAGAATTGAGCCCAATTGTAAGCCCTTTCATTAGGTGGATGAATTAATTAGTCATACCAATTAGACTAGAACCTTCCCTCTTTAATTGTTTTTTCATGACAAGCCAAAGGGGTATTTTGGATAATTTATAGTAGCTTAGAGGAGGGGTAAGGGCCGGCCACCTTTTGGAGTGGGGAGAGACTCTCTCTCTCCTCATTTGTTATTCCAAATCTTGATCTAGAATTTTTTCTCTTCCAAATTTTTTCATTCCACACCATTTTCTACTCAAATTTCTTTCTAATAACTTTCATATTATTTATTAGAGGCTATTAGAACAAGGGTCTACAAGGAGCAAGTAAGGATCTACAAGAAGAAAATAATGATCTACAAGGAGGAGCAAGAATCTACAAGTTGGAGGCTCTTGACACCCAATTTAGGATTTTATTAGGAATCCATCTCCCAATAGATATAATTCAGTTTTTACTCTTTAAATAAACTCTAAATCTATAATTTAATCCTTAGAAATTCTCCCATGTACTAAGGCTACCCATAGGAATTGGAATTAGGTTCATAGGAGGCCTATGGAGAAAGTTATGTGGTGTTTTGTGTCAATTTTGAGGGAATTTCGAGATTGACACATCTTATATTTGTCAATAGGTCAATTAGACCAAAGTAATATTTTTTTGATTTTTTGTGACTAGTATCATGTCCATAATTGGATACGTGTAGGCCGTATCCCGATAATTTGGCCATATGAGTTGATTTGGTAGTTTTTTTTTGACACGGAGGTTTGAACATGTCATATTTTGACACGGACACGTAGTTGAGTAGCTAATACTTCATGTTGCTTGTAATTATGAGTTTAGACTTATTCATGTCCCTCGGGATAAGTTTGGTTGCATGGTGGAGCCATATCGCAAGCGTATCATAGAATGAGTGTGATACGGGTGCGGTGCACTCCACGTGTTTGTTTCCTTGTATTTAGATTCAATATAATTTGGTTAGAGCTATTAGAGTGATATAATTATAATTGTTATATGATATATATGTATAAATATATATATATATATATATATATATATATATGGTATACATATATATATATATATATATATGTGTGTGTGTGTGTGTGTGTCGAGTGTCAGTGTATCAGTAAGAAGGGGGTCGGGTTGCTGGTATCAATATGCACAGTGGGAGAGAGGGCAGCAGCTAAAGCAGCAATTGCAGTAGCAAGGGTAACAGCTGCAGTAGCAAGAGTAGCATTTGCTGCAACAGCAAGTAGCAAGGGCAACAACCGCAGCAGCAACTGTAGCAGCAACAGCAAGAGCAGCAGTAACAGCAAGTAGCAAGGGCAGCAGCTGCAGCAGCAAAAGCAAAAGCAGCAGTAGCAGCAACTACCTGCAGCAGCAAGTAGCAAGGATAACAGCTACAGCAGCAACAACAAGAGCAGCAGTAGTAGCAACTAGGTACAGCAACAAGTAGCAAGGGCAGCAGCTGAAGCAGCAATAACACGAGCAGCAGTAGAAGCAATTAGCTGCAGCAGCTAGAGCAGCAATAAAAGCAAGAGCAACAACTATAGAGAGCTTGTGTAGCAGCAAGTTCATGATGTGCACTTGAGAAAGGGGAGGTTAGCCTTGACTTATAGCTCAAGTCAGTAAGTTGTATAGGTAGCTAGTTAGTTATATACATATACATATTTATAAACTAGTTAGTTATATATATATATATATATGTGTGTGTGTGTGTGTGTATATATATATATATATATATATATATATATATATATATAGGTTGTTAGTAAGTTATAAATATATAGATGAGAGATATATATGTAGATAAGCACTAGTTATCATTGGTTAGTATATTTCTTGATTACCTTGTATGATACCAAGGTAATGGGAGTTGAGGTATCTTGCATACGGGTATTAAATATAGAGGTATCTATGCAGTTAGTATAGTATTGTATAAGTTTAAATGCATGATAGTATATAGTTAGGTGTATGGGTAGTTAGTTACATGTTAGAATTTGGATTACCTTGTAATAGCAAGGTAATGTCAATGTATTAGTTTATACTCAAGATATTGAGTTTGTGCATCAAGATGGGTGTGTTGGTGGTGTGATACCACTTTGGTTCAAAGCCAAGGTATCTACTTAGTATTAGTTTGGCTAGGAGTATCATATTTTGTCTTGTATATATATTATAGTATTTTTATATCTAATAACTTGCTTATCTTATTATACGGTATTTTGTTGGTATCCTAGTATCTTAGCATTGCTAGTATGGCCTAGTTACATAGTGTATGGACCCAATATCCTACAGATGAACTCATACAACCAAGAAATAGCTAGTTTGCCCAAGTTTGACTAGTTTGACCTAAAGTTGACATAATTTGACTATTTTGACTTAGAAATGGCTTTATGACCTAGAATTGAACTAGTTTAACTTATTTTTATTCCAAAACCTTGTATTAATGCAATACACCATATATAGGTCTGTGTGACACCAGCTTAGGCATCGACAGACATACCTTGCTCAGGACCTCAGGCGAGTATATTTCTCTGCTAGTTTTTATTTCATAATAGTATATATATCTCATGTTCTAGAACTGTATACTTGATTCCGACAAAGTGGTTGTACGGACTGATACTACATGGATCTTGTTAGAAGATGTTATCCCCTACCGTATTCAACGGGTACTCCTTCACATATATTTTATCGTGTGTATCGGGTATTAATTTATTGTATTTTGTGTTCATACACTGCTCTTGTTCAGTGTGCTTATATTCGTGTATACACGCTGCTCATGTTCAGTGTGTCCATATTCGTGTTCATAATGTGTCGTAATTGGATCCATTGGTATTAGTTGGAGATGGGAGAGTAGGAGTTGATTATGTAATCTTGCCCCAGTGTATTTGTGTACATGTCGATTATATACTACACTTGCAATCAAATTACCTTATTATATTCGTGTTCAACCTAAACCGATCACATAATGAACTTGTATTCCAAGGTACATTACTTAGTTTTCAGTTATTCCTTTATATTAAACATATTTATATTGCTTGTTCTTCATTCCAGTATATTACATGATCATTCTAGTTCATTTTATTATGTTATTTAGTTATCTTATATTCTTTTCTATTATCTATTTTATATGCTCGATTATATATTTGAAACTGCTTTCAGAGGTAAATACTTAGCTACAATCCTGACTGGATATATTTTTCCAGATGATTGGCTCATAGATCAGTATCCTACATTCTATAGATGGCAGAAGGGCATACCATTAGAGGATACTCTTGTAGACCAGGAGGACTTAGTACCAGAGCCTGAGGAGGTTTAGTTTATTTTGGAGAATTTGTATTAGACTGTTATTGAGACATTGGCATGTATATTATTTTAGTCTTATGGTTGTATTATGATTCTTTTCCTTCGTTATTCTATTCGTGCTCTATCTTCCTTAGTTTATATTATGATTGTGTATAGTTACATTTATGAGATACCATATTATTTCTCCGTTTGGAGTTGAGATAATTGGTAGGTACTATATATATATTGTGTGAGATATTTAGCTAGTAGAATTGACCCAGACCGCATTCTACTAAT
Source organism: Iris macrosiphon (assembly GCA_036927795.1). Classification (NCBI taxonomy): domain Eukaryota; kingdom Viridiplantae; phylum Streptophyta; class Magnoliopsida; order Asparagales; family Iridaceae; genus Iris; species Iris macrosiphon. Next base: position 37,066,947 of record JAYESA010000012.1, read on the forward strand.
GATGCTGCGGTATAGGCTGGGCGTACCCACGTACTCGTGCCCGAATATCCAAATGTGGGTCGTGATACATTTTTAGTGGTGGTCCATGCAGGTCGTGAGTCATAATTAAAGCGATATTGTAGTAGTGCTCACCTAGAGTACTGATACGAGCCTGCTTTAGGATATAGGATTTAGGCTGAGTATACTTAATAAAACTAGGAAATACTTCCAATATCAATTTTGCTATCCTTATCTATTGAATGCTGCTTTTAAAAAATTATGTCATTTATTGATGATATCGTATCATACTCAATATTGATTCCTTTGTTCCATTTATCTTCAGTATGCCACCGAAGACGTGTTCCCAACGCTCAGACGCAATGTCAGCATGGTCGATCACTTCATCGCCTATGAGGACAACATCATCAGACGTTGTTCCAGCAGCTATATTCCAGAGGTCCGCTTCACCGATCTAGATGGGCATTTTTGTAACAGCTTTTGGAGGTGCTCCACCTTTGGTACAGAGGGCAGCACCGACAGTTTCAGGGGATCTTCCACCCCCACCATCTGCAGTCGATCAAACGCAGTTGTTTACGCTCATTTAGCAGATGATGGAGGCTTAGAAGTGTCAGTCAGAGGTTATGCAACAGAGCATTGAGAATGCTCACCGGATTGTGCTTGCAGCAGTTGAGAGAGTCGCCTTCGTCTATCCACAGACGGTACCACCTCTATTTACCCCGTAGCAGCCGAGGACGGGGATCATCATAGACTTCAATAGGATGGCGCTGAAGGACTTTAAAGGTACTAAAAGGATTATATATACTGATGATTGGATAGAAGACAACGAGCGGAACCTGCGGCTAGCCCAGATTCCAGGGATGTTGTAGATAGAGACCACGAGAAGCATGATGTTCGACATTGAATTGACTTGGTTCATGACGGACCCCAGGATCTTAGCACCAAGACTTACTTAAAAAGCTTTCAAATAGCTCTTCAAGGAAAATTTCTTTCCAGATGTGGCTTTGACATCTCTAGAGAGCCAGTTCTAGTACCTTATTCAGGGAGGTATGATGGTGGATAAGTTTGTGGCAGAGTATTACAGATTAGGCCACTTTGTGAAGGGGCAGAACCCTAGAGGAAGGGCCTGAAGTTCAGGAAGGGCCTGAATATAGAGATCAAATCATATACGAATAGAGATCCCATCGCTACTTTTGAGGAGATTCTGAGATAGGTACAACAGACAGAGGATGATCTAGAGCTTGGCTCTAAGAGGCCGAGAGACATAGGAGGATCCAGTACCAACACGGGTCCAATGAAGCGATCTTATATTTAGCAGCAGCACCAAAGGCATTTCCAGTATCCGAGGCAGCAATATCATGGACCAGCTAGAGCGTCGGTACAACAGATACACCAGATCCAGAGGGCAGCTATTCCTTGTACTTTCTGTAAGAAGCAGGGACATGGATGGGATGCATGTAGGATGATATTATGCCAGTACTTATTCTGCAGATCAGGAGACCATCAGTTGAGGGCTTGTCCTAAAGTTCTAGCTCGTCCAGCTCAGGAAGGAGGTCAGACACATAGAGCACCCGTGAGACCACCAGCGGGACAGGAGAGAGGACCTCCTCTACCACCATAACAATAATAGTTTGCTCAGCACCAGCAGTAGCAGAGAGGTATCCAGCGACAAGGGCAAGGTTTTTTCTTAACCATCGAGAAAGAGGAGCCAGTCGGTGATGTTATCTCAGGTTCAGTCTATCTTGATTCTTTTCCAACACATGCTTTATTTGATTCTGGTGCTTCACATATTTTTGTATCTGTATCTTTTGCTCTAAAATATTATGTTAAGTCTGAACCGTTGGCGAGGACTTGTAAAATCATGACTGGGGGTGGCATTATCCTGGTTAATGATGTTTGTAAGTACTGGAGAGTTTCTTTAGGAGGCCGAGAGTTGAGCGTATGTCTACTCGTAATGCCACTTCCGAGCTATGATATAGTGCTCGGGATGGATTGGTTGAGTAGGCATCATGCTACTATCGATTATCGAAGAGGCAGAGTTTTGTTTCAGGCACTAGGAGAGCCCGAGTTTGAGTTTGTTAGAGGAGCAGCAGAGCAGCGCAAAGGAGACTTCTGTGGAGCTATGATAGAAGAGCAGGAGATGCCATATCCATTGATTGCAGAATATATGGATGTCTTTCCGGAGGAGTTGCCAGGATTGCCATCGGACAGAGATATGAGTTCTCTATAGACTTGGTACTAGGCGCAGAGCCAATATCACAGCACGTCTATAGAGTGAACAACAACGAACTAGCGAAGTTGAAGAAGCAAGTAGATGAGATACCGGACAAGGGCTTCATCCGCTCTAGTTTATCATCGTAGGGTGCTCCGGTATTATTTATACCAAATAAGGATGGGTCAATATGCATGTGTATCGACTACAGGGAACTCAACAACCTCACTATCAAGAACAAATATCCGTTGCCATTGATTAACAATTTATTTGATCAGTTGAGCGGAGCGAAAGTATTCTTAAAGATAGACTTAAGGTCGGGGTACCACCAGGTAAAAGTGAAGAAAGAAGATATTCCGAAGACAGCTTTTAGGACTCGGTATGGGCAGTTTAAGTTCTTGGTGATGCCGTTTGGGTTGACCAATGCCCCAACGGTATTCATGAATCGGATGAATAAGGTATTCCATTAGTACTTGGATCAATTTGTGGTAGTATTCATTGATGATATACTAGTACATGAAGAAGTGGTTGACTACAGCTCCAATATTAATATTGCCATCAGGGACAGGAGGATTTTCCATATACAGTGATGCAGCGGGTAAGGGTTTGGATTATGTGTTACAGCATAACGGGAAGGTGATTGCCTATGCTTTCAGGCAATTTAACTCGCATGAGAAGAATTAACCTACCCATGAATTAGAGTTGGTAGTAGTTATTTTTGCTCTTAAACTGTGGAAGCACTACTTGTATAGAGAGCAAGTAAAGATCTTTACAGATCACAAGAGCTTAAAGTATCTGTTTACACAAAATGAGCTCAACATGAGGTATTGATGGTAGTTAGAGTTAATGAAGGACTTCGACATTGCTTTACAGTACCATCCAGGGAAGGCCAACATAGTCGCGGATGCCTTGAGCAGGTATATAATGGCTATGAGCTTGATGAGGGATAGACATTTGTTGGCCGGTCTTGATAGTTTGGGCATTAAGGTATTAGTTCCTGGAGTTGCAACACAGATGTGGAGACTTCAGGTACAGTCAGAGTTGATGGACCGGATTAGAGTCGCACAGTTCGAGGATAAGTATCTGAGGATCATCAGAGCACAAGTCCAGATAGGATTGGCAGAGGACTTCAGCATTGCAAATGATGGATCATTGCGACACGGTACCAGATTGTGTGTGCTGAGTGGAGCGTTACGCGAGAAGATTTTTTAGAAGACGCATCGATCTTAGTAATCTATGCATCCAGGTGCCAACAAGATGTTATGGATATGAGAGAGCATGTTTAGTGGTATGGTATGAAGCGAGAGATAGAAAGCTTCGTATCCAGATGTTTGTACGCCAGCAGGTAAAGGGAGAGAGAGATGACAGGTGGATTGCTTCAGCCTTTACCCATTCCAGAGTGGATGTAGGAGTATGTGACAATGGACTTTGTTTCAGGGCTTCCGTGTTCTCTAGGAGGTAAAGATGCAATTTTGGTCATCGTCGATAGGTTAACAAAATCAGCCAACTTTCTGTCATTCAAAGTGGGTGTGTCTACGGAGAAGCTCGCGGAGATGTATATGCGTCAGATAGTCAGATTGTATGTAGTTCCTATGAGCAAAGTCTTGGATCTGGATAGTCGCTTCATATCCCACTTTTATAGGAGTTTACTGATTAGCTTGGGCGCTCAGCTCAAGTTTAGTACCGTATATCACCCTCAGACAGTCGGGCAGTCGGAGAGGACTATTCTGACTCTCGAGGATATGCTATGCACCTGTGTTTTAGATTTAGATTTTGGAGGCTCTTGGGGGATCATCTTCACTTGGTAGAGTTTTCTTACAACAACAACTACCAGGCCAGTACTGAGATGTCACCATTTGAGGCATTGTATGGACGGAGATGCCGCACTCCGTTATCATAGAATGATATTGGTGAGAGAGCCTTATTGGGACCAGAGATGGTCGTGGATGCAGCTGAGAAGGTGAAGCTCATCAGGGATATACTACGGGTGGTGCAGGACAGACAACGACATTAGACCGATAGCCACCGAAGATCATTGATTATTTATTTTGTTAGAGTGTTAAGGCTGTGTTTTGTGCTAGGTTGGTAGTTTAGTATTTCTGAGGATTTTTTTAACACGTGGAACGATTCATTTTGGTGGAGGCGGGAAGCTTAGTCCACGATTCATCGGACCTTTTAGTAATCTCGAGAGGGTCGTTGTAGTTGCTTACAGACTAGGCTTGCCACTTGCATTGGAGGAAGTGCACAATATATTTTATGTGTCATAGCTCAGACAGTACGTGGCAGATCCTAGTCATGTGTTGGATCACTCAGAAATTGAGGTGGACCCTGCTCTTAGCTATGTAGAGCAGCCAGTTGAGATTCTAGATTGGAGAGAGATGGTACTGAGGAACCAGACCATTCCTTTGGTGTGCGTTGTGTGGAGGCATCACTCGCTAGGAGAGAGTACCTGGGAGCGAGAGGTAGAGATGCGAGAGCGATATCCTTATCTGCTTGAGCTGTGAGGTTTAATTCCTTCTTGCTTGTATTGATTACTTTTGGTAGTTTGTTTCTTCCTTAATTTTAAGGACAAATTTTTTTAAGGTGGGTAGGATTGTCACCCTCACTTTTCCAACTAAGGGTATTTTGGTAATTGGCATGGGTATTTTTATTTTAGAATTATAATATTAAATATTGTGTATATTGTGCATATTATTTATTTATTGTTAGATATTAGCATTTGATTTTGGACTTGTATTAGTGGACCATAATTTCATTCTAGTTAGAATTAAGCCCAATTGTAAGCCCATTCATTAGGAGAATAAATTAATTAGTGAAACCAATTAGACTAGAACCTTTCCTCCTTTATTATTTCTTATTGACAAGCCCCAAGGGGTATTTCGGATAATTCATAGTAGCTTGGAGAAGGGATAAGGGCCGACCACCTATTGGAGTGGGGAGAGACTCTCTCTCCTCATTTGTCATTCCAAATCTAGATCTATAATTTCCCCTCTTTCAAATTTCTTTATTCCACACCAATTCTAACTCAAATTTCTTTCCAATTCCTTCCCTATTCTTCATTGGAGGCTATTATAAAATGATCTACAAGGAGGAAGCAAAGATCTATAAGCAGAAAGCAATGATCTATAAGAAGGAGCAAGGATCTACAAGTTGTAGGCTCTTGACACCCAATTTAGGAATTTTATTAGAAATCTATCTCCTAATAGGTATAATTAAGTTTTCTCTCTCTAATTAGACTCTAAATCTATAATTTAATTACTATAAACCCTCCCATGTACTAAGGCTACCCATAGGAATTGGAATTAGGTTCATAAGAGGCCTATGGAGAAAGTTATGTGGTATTTTGTGTCAATTTTGTGAAAATTTCGAGATTGGCATATCTTGTGTTTGTCAATAAGTCAATTAGACTAAATTGACATATTTTTGATTATGTGTGACTTGTGTTTGTCCATAATTGGATACATGTTGGCCGTATCCCAAAAATTTGGCGATACGGGTTGATTTGGTGGTTTTCTTCCGACACGAGAGTTTGAGCATGTTATATTATGATACAAACATGTAGTTGAGTAGCTAACACTTTGTGTTGCTTCTAATTATTATTTTAGATTTGCTCGTGTCCTTCGAGATATGTTTGGTTGTGTGGTGGAGTCGTATCGCAAGCGTATCATAGAATGTCATGACCCGCACCCAGAATTTGGGCATGAGTCGTGGGTACGTCCAGCCTATGCCGCAGCATCGGCGGTAAAACGCTGTCTAGGTCTCTATAATACTAAACATAACTCACAACCTGTTAATGATATCAACTCCATAAGGAGGGCAATAAATAAAACATTTCTCAACAGTTCATAATATGAACTCAATCACAATAACTATAAGAAATAAATGGCATGATGAGGTATAAAGATAATGAGTACTGATATACGTCAAGTACAACAACTCAAAAATAGAAATAAAACTAAAGTCTAGCTGTCCAACATAAATAGTCTCAAAAAGTCTCCACATAAGTCTCAACATAATCTCAATATAATCTCAAAGATGCATAAAATATAACTTTCTAAATAGCTGCAGGTAGTGTCTCCTCTAAGGGAAGGGACTCCTCTAATATCTCTGGTATGTAGTCTCCCTCTACACCTGGTCCATAGTGTGTAGGACATAAGTTCTCAAGATCTTCTGGAAAAATATTATCCAGTCAGGATTGGAGCGAAGTACAAGCACTAACAACAGTTCCATATATATTGACAAAAACTATAATAAAGTGTAAAGAAATACAAGATGTAGATAAATACTGGAAATAAAAAATACTGGTGAGTATGAAATACTGGAGAATATATCATCCGCAATAGTACAACTGGCAATGAACAAAAATATCAGTTAATGCTAGAACAATGAACTGGAAATACAAAAATAGAATATCTAGCTATGTGTGTGAAATATCAGTCTATCATGTGATCGGCTTGGGACAGATCAGGCTTGTTATATATGATTGGCTATGATTCATGTGAGGACAGGCTAGCCATCCGGTTAGCTATGATGCGAGCAATAGTCAGGCTAATCATATATAACATGCTATGAGGCTTGTAAATTGTCAGGCTACACCCAACGTGATGTGTGGGGCGAGCTATGATTCATGTAAAGTAGGGTATGATCACATAATCTACTAATATCTCCCCGTCCTCAGCTAGCATAATGGATTCCAATCATGACTCCTCGTGATAGGTATCGATGATGCTAACCCGTGTATCCATAGTGTCAAAATCAAGTACGCTATAAAACTAGAATTATGGAGTAATCAACATAATGAAAACTGTTAGAGAATGTACTCACCTGTGGTCCTGCGCTGGCAATACCAATATCCTATTTCCGAAGTCTCGTCTGAACAATCCAACGGTCCTATATACATAATATAATAATAATATAGCATCAGTCATTACACTAGCACACACATAAACATAATTATACTGAACTCAGAAACTACGCTAGGGGTGATAACTGGCCAACTAGCAGGGTCAAATATGCATGTCTAAATGCACATGTGTTACCTCAAATACTATGCATGACAAGACCATAACTGACACAGACACATATCTAAAACTCTAAATCTCGTGGAACACCAAAACATGTCTAAGCCAGTACGTTAGTGTACACAAGGCAGACAGTTCACTAATACTCAGGGTCATATAGTCATATGTAAATACGGGATACTCACTACTAACACTTATGGCCATACACATATAATACTGTCATACATAGTACTAGCAACCAGTTTCCATGAAATATATATATATATATATATATATATATATATATATATATATATATATATATATATATATATATAAACCTAATTATTATACACACACGCATATGCATACTAGTTATTAGGTTTACTTATATAGTGTCATGAAATCACATCTAACAAACTCCCATTTAATAACATGCTAACCCTAATTACCATTTACACATGCACACACACACACAATATGAAAGAAAGGCAAGTTCGAACCTGTGCATGTACGGGGTCGAGGGAGGCTGTTGTGGGTTGTCTCCAGTGAGGTCGAAGGGGAGAAGAAGGTGACAGGGCGGCTGCTCGTCGGGAAGGCCGGGTCAGGGTCGACGCTGCTCGGGTCGACGGGGTGCTCAGGCGGGATAGGGTGGTGATGGTAGTGGAGACGGTGGTGATGTTAATGGTGATAATGATGATGATGATGATGATGATGATAATGATGTTGACGATGGTGGCAGACTATCGTGAGTGTGGTGGTCCAGCTGTTGGTTGGCCGTGTGGAGGAGATCGAGGAAAGGACTGCTCAGGCGGGTGGAGGAAGGTCGTGGTGGTGGAGCTGTGGTCAGAGGTAAAGTTTGGGAGAAGTAGAGGAGAACGAGATAATGTTGATGATGATTGTGATGGTGAGCTCGTCGATCCAGTGGTGATGATGGCGAGGGGAAGTTGATGGTGAGGGGAAGGAGGTGCTCAGGCGGTCGAAATCGGAGAAGAGAAGGAGAGGGTGGTCCGACGTAGGCTCCGGCGGTGAGGAAGCTGCTATGGGGTTGGCGGTAATGGGGGTTGATGATGATGGTGATGTTGATGATAGAGGTTGACGATGATGGTAATGGTGTTATGGTGGCGGTGGTGTAGATGATGATGTGGGCGGTTCAGTCGACGGTCGGAAGGAGTCGAGGTCGTGAGGGTGGTCGAGTCGGTGAGGAGGATCCGACATGATGCAGTCGGCTGTGAGGGGGTTCATGTTGGTTGTGGTGGTGCTCAGGCCGCTCGGGGTCGGGGCTGCTCGTCGTGGATGGCTACTCCGGCGGGTTGGTGGCTGGAGATGGGATGAGGGTGATGGCTGCTAGGGTTGGTTTAGGGTTTGATGTTTGTTGGTGATAAAAATAATATGGAGAAAAAGTGTTTATGTATGGGAAAAAAAGTGGGTGATATAAACCTAGGGATTAGGGCCGGCCATGCCTCCTAGGGATTGGGGTTTGCTTTTACATTAATAAAATTTGAATGGCTAGGATTGAGTGTGTTTGAATGGTGGGCCTAGATGGCATAAGGAGGAGATGTTTGAGTGTTGCACACTCCAAAAATTAGAAAAAATTCATGTGACCGGTCAATGAGGGAATATGGATGTTTCTTCATGTGTTGGGTCCAATGGGTGATGGACACCTCACTGCACTGTTGCATAAAAGTCCACAACAATTAGAAAATTGCACAAAAAGTGGAAATTGGGATTGAATGAGGGAAAAAATGTTTGGTATAATGTAATGGTTAAAAAAAAGTGTGTGGTATTTAGTATGAATCTTGAGGGTGTGAGTGGGGGTTTGGGTTGGTGTTGGATCTAGTTTTGGGTTAAGTTGGATCCTTACATCAATTTAATAAAAATTAATGTAAATGGCATTCTTAAATTAATTAAAAGTGCATAGGATAAAAATTAGGTAGGACACAAGTGTCATGGACGTATAAGACTCAAAATAGAATATTGTCATAATTTGGGTTGCACAAAATGGGTCGAGGTTGTGTCTCCAATTTTGATTGGAACTGTAAACTCCCTCGACCAAATTTAGGTTTATTTAGCTTTGATAGAGAGACTAGGATTAAATTGGTAAAAATTAGAGTTGAATGCAGTAAATTAGATTTATTGTGCAATAATTATATCACTTAATACACCTTACCGTTGCTTCGATATTTGGAGCAATACACTAGTATTTACCTTCAAACAAATTTTATACACATTTCCTAGACATGCCAGACTACCATTCTGACCCTTGTGTAACTCGTAAATACTCTATCTTGTGCTTCATTTTAGTCGTGCAATATTCGTTGTAATCGTCTAGTTTTAAATTCTAATAAATCCAACCTTACATAATTGTTCGTTCCAATCAAAATTTAAGACACAGACCCAACCCATTTTCATAAAACCCAAATTATGGAACTAACCGGTTCTGAGTCTGCTACGCCCATGACATTCGTGTCCTACCCAATTTTAACTCCATGTATTTTCAATTGATTAAAGAACACCTTGTGCATTAGTTTTTAATTAAATTATTGTGAAGACCAACCTCACCCAAAGCTAGACCCAACCTAGCCATATATATATATATATATATATATATATATATATATATATATATGACGGGGTAAACCACGTCCACGTGGGGCCATAGCCTTTATTGAAAAATAAAGCACTTGGCGCAGGGAGATGGCCCTTACTGCCTACAAAAGGGAGGGAGATAGCCCTTTCCAAAGAAACTTGAAAATACAGAGTAGAAATAAAGCAAGATTATTTCTTAAAAATAGGGTGCCCCATCTGATCAGAAGAGAGCATACCACCCACTGAATCTGGAAGATCTACTGCCTATTCAAAAATCTGATTATATCCTGTTTCCATAGCCAAGTAAGCCAATGCATTTGCAACCCTGTTCTTCTCTGCAGTAATATAAGTCACCTGAATGTCTTGGGAAATCATTTTCCTGATTTTTCGCATTTTATAAGTGTCCGACCAGTGGATGTGTCTTTTTCCCATAATAGTATCACAAAGATATTTAGAGCTAGCATCAATAAAATTTATGATAATGTTATTACGCTTGCAGAATTTTATGCCAGATAATAGTGAATCTATTTCTGCATTAATGCTTTGTCCTCCTGTAATAATAATTTGGAAAGCAGCAACCATTTGACCTTCAGTGCCTCTGACTACCCCTCCACTAAAAGAGTCAACCCCATTGTTTTTTGATATAATATTTAGCTTGTGACCATGTTCCGGGGGTTTCCAATGAACCCAAGTGCCTCTACCAATATTGTGGATTTTTGGAGAAATATGGAAAGCCGCCAAGAAATTCTCCTCCTCCGCTGAAGGCTTTTCTTCTAGTTGGAATGATCTTAATATTAATTGAAGGAGATATCCCAGGGACCACCTGGAGAGCAACCACCACCACAGACCCTGGTGATTCTACAGGCCCCGCTGATACAATGGTGCGAGACTTCTCAGGGTGATCCAATGCAGCAGCATGAGGGACAAACTTCACAGACGATCCCCACGCAGTATTTCGAGGGCCAGACTTTGGGGGCTACGCCGATGCCGCAAACCGAGAGGTCGACATCTGAAGAGATACCTACAGCACAGCCGGAGGTTCCGTTGCCACCACCTCCACCTTTCCCACCACAGATGCCACATCCGGATGGACTGTCACCGATGCTTCAGTTCTTCCAGGCTATGATACAGACACAGTGGCATCAGATAGAGACATTGAGATAGAGCTTGATGGCAGTCCTGGAGAGGACACCTGCACCAGCACCCGCACCAGCACCCGCACCAGCCCCTACTCCTATTCAGCCAACTGGTACTATACGAGGGTTCCGTCGGATGGGCCCGGATACTTTTTTGGGCAACGAGACAACAGAGGAGATCTCCGATTGGGTCACTAATACGGAGATGCTACTAAAGGCTTCACTGCTACATCCAGACCTTGGGATGACCGCAGTGAGGGCCCAACTGAAAGGCAACGCCTATCACTGGTGGGATTCAATAGAGCACAGCATAGGCAAGACACAAACATGGGAGCTATTCTTAGAGTACTTCAATGCAAAGTATTTCTCGACTACAGTCAGAAATGCCCTGTACTCCCAGTTCCTTCATCTAGAATAAAGGAATATGATCGTAGACGTCTACGACACAGAGTTTAGCCGACTTAGCAAATTTAGTGCCGCCTTGATACCCAACAATCTAGAGAAGGCCTAGAGATTCCATCATGGCCTCACTTTTTAGCTGCAGAGGTATACCACCACCCAAGCGATGATTTCTTATGAGGAGGTTCTTTCAGAGGCGAGGATCCAGGACGCCATTGGTAGAGGAGCGAGATATTCTAGCACGACCGTACCAGCCAGAGCCCAGCCCAGAGCAGGAGGACCGATCTATCACCCAGGAGCGCAGACATAGCAGAGGACTGTGCCATACCAACATAAGGAGCGTCCGACTTGTTACCATTATAGCAAGAGGGGTCACGTCGTCAGAGATTATCGGAAGAAGCTTGGATTATGCATGATATGTGGAGCGAGTCAGCACCTTGCCAGAGATTGCCCATAGTGCAGAGATGCAGTACCACAGACAAGACAGAGGCCAGCGGCACCAGCCTTGAGGATACTACCCCCGCCAAGAGGTCAACGACCACCAGCACCCGAAGGATTTTAGAGGGGACCACCCTTGGCCCTATAAGAGGCATAGTTTGATCGAACCAGACAGCAGGCTGGAGGACACAGGCATGGACATGCCTTTGTACTAGCAGCAACTGAGAAAGAAACAGAAAGGGAAGCTATCACAGGTACCATTTTAGTTGCATTATTACCTGCGACTGTATTATTTGATTCTGGTGCTACACTATCTTTTATATCTAGTAGATTTGTAGTTATGCATAGAGTAGCTACTTTCTCCTTACCTAAGAGTTGGAAGATTCTTACTGGAGGAGGTATCGTACCGGTTACCAGCACTATTAGAACATGCTAAGTAGTCGTATGTGGTCGAGAGATGAGAGCATAATTTTTGGTATTTTCGATGCCAAACTTTGACGTCGTGTTAGGCATAGACTGGTTGAGCCAGTATAATACCGTACTAGATTGCCGGAGAGGTAGCGTCATTTTTAGACCTCCAGATCAATCGGAGTTTGAGTACATGCGAGGGACCATCGAGGGAGGAGTAAGTCAGAAAGCTGGAGCTTATATGGCTATGGAGACGGCACCCCCACCGATAGTTGCAGAGGTCGATGATGTTTTTTCGGAGGAGTTGCAAGGCTTACCGCCAGATAGAGACGTGGAGTTTACTATTGAGTTAGTACCCGGAGCAGCACCGGTATCTTCAAATGTGTACCGATTGGCAAAAAAGGAACTAGATGAGCTGAAACTACAGTTAAAAGAGTTGCAGATCAAGGGATTTGTCCATCCTAGTACATTACCCTAGGGAGCACCAGTGTTGTTTGTACCAAAGAAGGATGGGATGGTACGTATATACATTGATTTCAGAGCCCTTAATGCTTTGACTATCAAGAACAAGTACCCCCTGTCGTGGATTGATGATTTGTTCGACCAGTTGACAGGAGCAGTGGTGTTCACGAAGATTGACTTGAGATCAGGTTACCATCAGGTAAAGGTGCGAAGAGAAGATATTCCAAAGACAGCAATCAGGACTCATTATGGTCACTACGAGTTCTTGGTGATGCCTTTCGGATTGACAAATGTGCCCACAGTATTTATAAACTTGATAAATAGAGTCTTCCTCCAATACCTAGACCAGTTTGTGGTAGTCTTCATCGACGATATCTTGGTGTATTCAAAGAGCCACGAGGAGCATGAAGAGCACTTGAGATTAGTATTGGAAACATTGAGGCATGAGAGGCTTTATGCAAAGCTGAGCAAGTATGAGTTTCTCCTAGGTCGTGTCGCTTTTTTGGACACGTTATCTCGGCGGATGGTATTTCGGTAGACCCAGCGAAGATTTTGTCAATAGAGACGTGGCCGACCCCTACCAATGTCTCAGAGGTGAGGAATTTCCTAGGACTTGCCGGATATTACTGGAGGTTCGTAGAGAACTTCGCAAGGATCGCAGAGCCGATGACCCGCTTGACCCGTAAGGAGCAGGAGTTCACCTGGACAGAGGAGTGTCAGATGGCGTTCGATGAGCTGAAGAAGCGTCTAACTTCTATCTTGACCATACCTTCTGGACCCGGAGGATTCGTGATATATAGTGACGCGTCCAGGAAAGGATTAGGATGCATCTTGTTATAGCATGGAAAGGTTGTGGCCTATGTCTCTAGACAACTAAAGACCCATGAGAAGAACTATCCAACTCACGACTTGGAGCTTGCCGCAGTGATCTTTGCCTTGAAGCTTTGGCGGCACTACCTATACGGAGAACGAGTGAAGATATTCACAGATCACAAAAGCCTAAAGTACATCTATACTCAGAAGGACCTGAACCAGAGACAAAGACGTTGGCTCGAGGTGATGACAGACTTTGAGATTGAGCTACAATACCATCCGAGAAAGGCCAACGTAGTAGCTGATGCATTAAGTAGAAGATCCATGGAATTCTTTTTGACTACCCAGCAATATCTGTTGAGAGATCTAGAGCAGATGGGTATAGAGGTCATTATGCCCGAAACAGATGGTCAGTTATCGAGTTTCCAGTTGTAATCGACATTGGTTGATAGAATCAAGGCTGCCTTGCCAACAGATATAAGATTTTAGAGGCTTTGACAGAGGACAGAGCCAGAATACAGACATGATTGCGTATATACGAGGATGGGACTTTGAGATGTAGGGATTGTCTCCATGTTTCGAATGGAGAACTTCATCAGGAGCTGATGTCATAGGCGCACAGTTTAACTTACTATATTCATCCAGGAGGCACGAAGATGTACAGAGACTTGAGGCAGTACTATTAGTGGCATGGAATGAAGAGGAAGATAGCCCGTTTTGTGGCAAAGTGCCTGGTGTGTCAGCAAGTCAAGGCTGAGCATCAGAGGTTTGTAGGGTTACTTCAGCCGCTCTCGATACCTGAGTGGAAATGGGAGCACATCACTATAGACTTTTTTTTGGGCTTTCTAAGGAGTCCTAGTGGTCGTAACTCGTTGTGGGTAATCGTAGATTGACTCACCAAGTCCGCTCACTTTTTACCTTTCAGAGTTGGACAGTCTACAGAGGTCCTAGCAGACATATATATGAGGGAGATCGTGCGACTGCATGGAGTGCCAGTCAGTATAGTGTCTGACATGGATACGAGGTTCACATCTTACTTTTTGCAGAGTATGCAAGAGAGTATCGGCACCCGCCTAAAGTTTAGCGCATCGTATCACCCGCAGACGGATGTCCAGTCCGAACGCACCATTCAGACACTGGAAGACATATTGAGGGCGTGCATGCTTGATTTTGGTAGATATGGGAGGACCATTTGCATTTGGTCAAATTTTTCTACAATAATAGTTATCAGGTGAGCATTCAGATGGCTCCCTATGAAGCATTGTATGGCAGGAAGTGTCGTTCCCCAATATGTTGAAACGATGTGGGCGAGAGGCAGATTCTTGGGCCAGAGTTGGTTGTTCATACGGTGGAGAAGGTAAAGAATATCCAAGGGCACCTACGAGCAACACAGGATAGACAAAAGCATTAGGAAAATGCACATCGATGATTCCTAGGGTTCCATGTTGGAGATCATGTGTTTTTGAAAATCTCACCTACTCGAGGAACTATCAGATTTGGAGGCAGAGAAAAGCTGAGCCCGAGGTACATCGGACCCTTCAATGTGTTGGAGCGCATTGGAGAGGTTGCTTGCAGGTTAGCATTGCCACAGACACCAGAAGGAGTTTATGACATCTTTTATGTATATCAGCTAAGGAGATACATGCCAGATCCGAGTCATGTGCTTGACCACTCAGAGATCACAGTCGGGCCAAGCTTATCATATCAAGAGGAGCCTATAGAGATTCTGGACAAAAGTGAGAAAGTATTGTGAGGTCTGACTATCCCTCTAGTTCGTGTCGCATGGAGACATCATGCACCAGGCGAGTCGACCTGGGAATGCAAGGATGATATTCGAAAGCGTTATCCCCATCTCTTCGAAGGCCTAGGTATGTAGTAGCATTTAATTTCAGTCAATAGTTTTTACCATATGTTTATTTTAATTTTGAGGACAAAATGCTCTAAGGAGGGTAGATTGTAAACCTCCTCGACCAAATTTAGGTTTATTTAGCTTAGATAGAGAGACTAGAATTAAATTGGTAAAAATTAGAGTTGAATGCAGTAAATTAGATTTATTGTGCAATAATTATATCACTTAATATACTGTACCGTTGCTTCGATATTTGGAGTGCTACACTAGTATTTACCTTCAAACAAATTTTATACACATTTTTTAGACATGCCAAACTACCATTCTGACCCTTGTGTAACTCGTAATTAAATACTCTATCTTTGCTTCATTTTAGTCGCACAATATTCGTTGCAATCGTCTAGTTTTAAATCCTAATAAATCCAACCTTGCATAATTGTTCATTCCAATCAAAATTTAAGACACAGACCCAACCCATTTTCATACAACCCAAATTATGGCACTAACCTATTCTTAGTCTGCTACGTCCATGACATTTGTGTCCCACCCAATTGTAATTCCATAATTTTCCAATTGATTAAAGAACACCTTGTGCATTATTTTTTAATTAAATTATTGTGAAGACCAACCTCACCCAAAACTAGACCCAACATAGCCATATACACCCTAAACTCCTTCATGACAACATGTTCCCCACCCTAAGGAGCCCTAGCCGGCCCAATTCTCAAGAAGGAACCCTATTTTTCTCTTCCCTATATATATATATATATATATATATATATATATATTCCTCTCTCCCCTAACCTAATAAAACCTAGCCGAACCCTAACTTCTACCCCCCCCCCTCATCACCCGTCTTCCCCTTCCCCGATCACCTCTGCCGCCTGCCCCTTCTCCCGACTTCCCCGACCACCTCTTCCGCCCGACTACAGCCAACCACCACCACCAGCCTCACCGTCTCCACCACCCCAGTGCCACCAGCAATAATCACCTGCACCACCGCCAACCACCACACCACCATCATCAACATTACCAACACCAACCCGCACCATTCCCCGGCTCCACCATGACCCGACCCCGATTACCCCCAGCCCGCCTGACCACCACCAGCTAGCACCGCCAACCATCACCACTAGCCTGACCGCCGCCTTCCCTACGACCAGATCTACCCCCAACCGTCGCTGTTGTCGCTGCTGCTTCCCCAGGCACCGCCGGAGCTCCGCCCCACGCCGGAGAGTAGGTCGTCGACGAGCACAGACCCCTCCGGTCACGACTAGGTATTGCATTTTTATTTCAATTAAAATTTAATATATCGTAGTGTCAACGTGTCATCTAACGGACACGAGTAATGGAAATTCCCAAGTGCAATGTGTGCGTGTGTGTGTTTGTTGTTAAAGCAGTAATTAAGGTCAAGTAACTACTCTAATAAAATAATTTGTTAATATGAATGCCGTGTTGACCTAGAAACCTAGACATTGACCAAGTGCACCCTAACATGATAATTAGGATAGGTATTTCTGTACAAAATATAATTAGTTTCGTAACAGGACTTTGGTAATTTGTTGCCTTGAGGTACACGGTAACTGAGGACAGGACACGTGTACGTCTTAGCCGCGTGCACACGCGACTCTGTTAGTTGACCAGTGTGACCCCTTACGTCAGTGCCTAAGAGCAGCATAGTATTTTTGGGCATATTACTTTAGTGACTGATGATCGAATTGCTATATTATATTATATTATATTATATGTATGGGGTCGCTGGACCATTCAGGAGAGACTTCAGGAGCAGGTTATTGGCACTCGCAGCTTGAGGACCCAGGCAAGATACCTTGCAATATTTACTATTTAATTTAAATTATGCAAATATTGTATGATATCTTGTTGCTTTATTTTATATAACTGTGTGCGTCCGAGATTGACTCGGGTGCAGTCGACGAATGCATCGATGATTAGTGTACTTGACTTAGTCACTAGCAGACTCACCCCCATTGGGAGGATACTCTATATCTTCTGAGACCTGACACTCTTACACGCATCAAGGTGACAAACTCATATTGGGATGCAGGTTCGCGTACCTGACTAGCTATCGGTGTGTGTGACATGCATCATGGTTAGTACGTAATCAGGATTATATAATTAGTAGAGACTTGGTATATAGATATATGGTATGCACGTCGTGTATTCGACTTGTATATCTATATTGGGCGGGGAGGATAACTAGTAAGCGTATGGGATACACATATTAGAATTCGTAATATCCAGAGGAGCCACAGATCCAATGACTTCCTTTATTCAGATACTGCGTTCTTCGGAGCAATACAGACGTATATATTTGCAGATACCTCATTCTTCGGAATGATGGATGTTACATGTACATATACCTTGCTCTTCGGAGTATGGATGTTATGCCTATACCTACCCATACGTGCTAGGGTTGTCCTCACATTGCATTCACTTAGACGGTTAGCACACCCCTTTATTTTATTCAGTATTTATATATGGCATGTATTTTTGTAACTTGTTATGTCCCTCTGAGGACCTGGTTTTTTTCCAGATTTGGACGAGGCATATTATCCTACAGTGTACGGACCCGAACAAGAGATGAGGTATGCATCCGAGGAGGAGCTAGAGGTGCTACCATCAGAGTTCCCTTGATCATTGGTAGGCCTTCTGCCTAGGATTGGAGCATCATTATCTAGTCAGTCGTTGCCCTAGTCATTACTCTTTTCATCTGTCTTTCAGTACTTTTATTTCGTCATAGTAGTGGGTTTGTTCCCACCAGACATTTTGGATTATACTATGACATTTCGGACTGGCATTTATTTTTCTGTATTTATTTTAGTATTTCTGGTTTATATTGTGGATGAGATTAGATTACCTGTTTTGATGTTAGTATTGGACTTGTTAGTATTTTAGGACAGCGGAGTACTCTTCATAGGATCTATTAAATTGGGTAATCCCTCGGAGACGTATTAGCTGGCTATTGTCATGTGGCCTGCTCCCGTGTATTTTGAGATTGGGGCGTGACAGGTACGGACAAGGATGCAAAGCTAGATTTATTTGGAATTAAAAATAAACGTTAATAACGAATATTGTGCGACTAAAATGAAGCACAAAAGAGGGTATTTATGACTTACACAAATGTCAGAATGAAAGACTGGCACGTTTAGGACAAGGGTATGGAATTTGTTGGAAGACAAAAGCTAGTGTAGCACTCCAAATATCGAAGCAACAGTAAGGTACAATAATTGAAATAAAATTACGGTAATAAATTATAACCCCAATAATTAATCCTAAAAATTACTAATTAAAATCCATAATCCTATATTTTAGTCAGGGGTTCATCTAGTGGGCTTCTAGGTCTAGTCCAGTAACCCATGTATTAATGAATATTATATATAATATATAAATATAACATGCAATATAATATACACAATACTTATAATGATTAAAAAGACAAAAATACCCCTATTTTAGAATGTGGTAGTGACAAGTCTACCCTTCTTAAAAAAAAAATTCTCCTCGAAATTTAAGACACCTTGTCTCTCCCTGTCGAGTCATAACCTCTTTATTAATCTTCACTACGGTCAAACCCCCCAACAACCAAGGTCTAAAAAAATCCTACCTACAGTCATACAACATGCAATCTAGGTAAAATATGCATGGTTATGGTATCTTTTGTTATGGTATTGTAGTCTCTGTTAGGGTATACTACTAACTATATTCTAACAAGAAAATTACTGATACGAGCTACTGTACTAAGGAATCAATCAACCAATCAAATAGATGGAAAGGAACAGAATAAAAGAACAAAACAGAACCTGCTAACACAACCATAGGTTTAATGATGCATCCAAAGTTTGATACCCCTATCCCTTCGGTACTACTGTTTCTATTATAAACACACCCACTGCTGGCTCTCTTACCTACTGTAATTATTTATACTAGTTGTTCTTATCACTCAAGTGCACTCCAAGTGCAATACAACACACTAAGTACTTCTCCTCTAATATAACTCTAGATGGACACCCAAGTCAGTTTGCAGTGCCATCTCAGGCATGCTCAAGCCAACAGATCCTTACACATGCATATCATCTACTCATATACTAATACATATTTCTAACCCATATCTATCTAAGTATATATATATATACTCACAGTCTCTAACACTCAAGGAACACACAAATACAATAATTGTCTACACCCCTCAACTGTGTAGTAAAATTTGCACTGCCTGGATTACTTGCACTATTATTTCCAATAATTTTCTATCCATATTAGTTGATATACCAATCTAATATTATCACACGAAGTACTTACTGTTACTAGCATAATTCTAAACAAATCCTTGATATAGAAATACTAGCACTATTGGTATAGTAATACTAGTTTCATCATTAGATTAACTTATCACACTCACTAGAACTCACGATCACTTGCACTAGTTATTAACTTCTATAATACACATGCTTCACTTTACTCCCAAATTCAGATATATGGTTCCATATCTCTATTGATGTATAAGTATCTCCCCTTAACCTTTTACAGACTAATACACTAATCAGTGATACACTTCATACCTTCTATGACCAATCTTGATATTTCTCAGCCCATGACACACTATTGGAATTTTTTAATACTCATGCTTCCACTTTCATAAACTCCCTCACTGACACTCATCACCCACTGTGCATCATGTACATAATTTTTAGACACTCTTCCATCTATTGCTTCCAACCCATCACTGTCCTCAATATCAGGTGATACATTCATCACTAGTCATATATCGGTACACTCATACCTAATCACATTAAGGCCCTACTTTTATCTGTAACACAAGTCTTACTACTTAGCACAATGTATTCTTATTCCCTCATACTCTTTTATCTACTTATGGGTACCCTCCTACTATGGCACACTCATTAATACCTTTATGCATAAACATTTCTTTACTTTTGACATACCCAAGTATCAACCACCAAATTGAATATCATGCTCCATTAATTTTTAACATAATTTCCTTGATACTTAATTATTTACATGGATTCACCAACTACATGAATTCATGAATATCCAGGACTAGCATGCTGACTCTGATACTAACTCCTGGAACCCTCACTGATACTCTTTACTCCCCCTTCTACCTATAGTACTAACTATAATGACACCTATCATAGAACTATTGCTACAAGGTACTACGCTACAGTTTATCTCTAAATTGATGTCTATTGCTCACATGTCCAACCAAGAACCACTTACAGACTAACAAGTCATACTCCTAATAGTCAACATTGATACTCAAGACACAGACCTAATTGCAAGTCACCAATTATCATACTAACAAGGAATCCTAATAGAACGAAGCTCTATAAGGAACTGGACTAAGGACTGAAGGTATCTCTACTACTAGCAAAGAAAATGATAGAATAAGGTCCTATAATAATAGAAGTAGATAAGTATTGGGATGATACTTTAAGAACCAATTTAAGATATAACATGATAATCATACACGTCTGTCCGAAATTATGACACTCAGAATCCTCGCTACGCCAGTAAGCATAGCTGCGATAAGCGATAGGTTCCATAACTAAAGTATGCAACTCTATAATCATGTCATCTAGAATCCTCATCACACCAACTGGTATGGCTGTGAGGAACTCTAAATTTCATAACTAAGATATGTACATCCAAGGTCAGGTTCCTACATTTCCGCCACGATAGCTAATGTGGCTGCGATAAACTCTAGGCTCCATAACCAAAGTAGACGTTTCACCTTTCTCATGGTCCTCATCAACATATATGATCAGATAATACCGTAATTTAGTTCGTAAAATTTATCTCGATATGAAATTAAACTTAACGACACCAAAATTAAATTTAATAATTGATCAACAAGAATCAAATTCAATAACAACAAGTGGGAACGGACGAAAACAAGAAAAAAGATTTAAATTAGAAATTATAATAAGATTCTCAAGGGTCATCCCAGGAATCTCTTAAAAATTTGTGATTGTGTATCCTCTCTCATCCTAGTATCCTATGTCCTATATTCGATCACAGGCTCATAGTAGTACAACTGAGATGTTGCACTACTATGATATCGCACTACTTGTAAAGCCTGACCTACATGGGCCGCCACTAAAAATGTATCACAACCCGCACCCGGAATTTAGGCATAAGTCGTGGGTACGTCCAGCCTACGATGCAGCACCGAGCGCAATGGAGATTCGGGCTGGTGTTCTTTTTAACTGCGGTAGAATGCTGTCTAGGTCTCTATAATACTAAACATAACTCACAACCTGTCAATGATATCAACTCTATAAGGAGGACAATGAATAAAACATTGCTCAACAGTTCATAATATGTACTTAATCACAATAACTATAAGAAAGAAATGACACGATAAGATATAAAGATAAGGAGTACTGACATATGTCAAGCACAACAACTCAAAAACAGAGATAAAACTAAAGTCTAGCTGTCCAACATAAATAGTCTCAAAAAGTCTCCACATAAGTCTCAACATAATCTCAACATAATCTCAAAGATGCATAAAATATAACTGTCTAAATAACTGCAGGTAGTGTCTACTCTAAGGGAAGGGACTCCTCTAATATCTTTGGTATGTAGTCTCCCCCTATACCTGGTCCATAGTGTGTAGGACATAA
Source organism: Iris macrosiphon (assembly GCA_036927795.1). NCBI lineage: Eukaryota > Viridiplantae > Streptophyta > Magnoliopsida > Asparagales > Iridaceae > Iris > Iris macrosiphon. Next base: position 37,088,918 of record JAYESA010000012.1, read on the forward strand.
GTCCTCAAGATCCTCTGAAAAAATATTATCCAGTCAAGATTAGAGCGAAGTACAAGCACTAACAACATTTTCATGTATATTGACAAAAACTATAATACAGTATAAAGAAATACTAGATGGAGATAAATACTGAAAATAAGAAATATTGGTGAGTATGAAATACTGGAGAATATATCATCAGCAATAGTACAACTAGCAATAAACAAAAATATCAGTGAATGCTAGAACAATAAACTGGAAATACAGAAATAGAATATCTAGCTAAGTGTGTAAAATATCAGTCTATTATGTGATCGGCTCGGGACAGATCAGGCTTGTTATATATGATTGGATATGATTATGTGAGGTCAGGCTAGCCATCCGGTTAGCTATGATGCAAGCAATAGTCAGAATAATAATATATAACAGGCTATGAGGCATGTAAATGGTCAGTCTACACCCAACGTGATATGTGGGGCGAGCTATGATGCATACAAAGTGGGGTATGATCACATAATCTATTAATATCTCTCCACCCTCAGCTAACATGATGGATCCCAATCATGACAGGTATCGATGAATCTAATCCGTGTATCCATAGTGTCAAAATCAAGTACGCTATACAACTAGAATCATAGAGATGATCAACATAATAAAAACTGTCAGAGAATGTACTCGCCTGTGATCCTGCACTGGCAATACCTATATCCTATTTTCGAAGTCTCGTCTGAATAATCCAACAGTCCTATACACATAATATAATATAAATAATATAGCATCAGTCGTTACACTAGCACACACACAAACATAATTATACTGAACTCAGAAACTATGTTAGGGGTAATAACTAGCCAACTAGCAGGGTCAAATATGCACGTCTAATTGCACAGGTATCATGTCCTCAAATACTGTGGATGACAAGACAGTAATTGGCACTAACACATGTCTAAAACTCTAAATCCCGTGTAACACCAACACATGTCTAAGCCAGTACGTTAGTGTACACAAGGAAGACAGTTCACTAATACTCAGGGTCATATAGTCATATGTAATTACGAGATACTCACTACTAATACTTATGGCCATACACATATATAATACTATCATACATAGTACTAGCAACCAGTTTTCCATGAAATATATATATATATATATATAAACCTAATTATTATACACACATACACGCATATACATACTAGTTATTAGGTTTACTTACATAGTATCATGAAATTACATCTAACAAACTCCCATGAAATAACATGCTAACCCTAATTACCATTTACACATGCACACACTCACAACATGAAGGAAAGGCAAGTTTGAACCTGTGTGTGCATGGGATCGAGGGAGGCTGCTGTGGGTTATCTCCGGCGAGGTCGAAGGGGAGAAGAAGGTAACAGGGTGGGTGCTTGTTGGGAAGGCCGGATCGGGGTCAACGTTGCTCGGGTCAACAGGATGCTCAGGCGGGATGGGGTGGTGACGGTAGTAGAGACGGTGGTGATGTTAATAGTGATGATGATGATGATAATATTGACGATGGTGGCGGACTATCATGGGTGTGGTGGTCCGACTATTGGGTGGCCGCGTAAAGAAGATCGGGGAAAGGACTGCTCAGGCGGGTGGAGGATGGTCGTGGTGGTGGAGCTGTGGTCGGAGGTGAAGTCGGAAAGAAGTAGAGGAGAACGGGACGATGGTAATGATGATGGTGATAGCGAGCTCGTCGATCCGGTGGTGATGGTGGATGACAGCGGGGATGATGGCAAGGGGAAGTCAATGGCGAGGGGAAGGAGGTGCTCAGGCAGTCAAAATCAGAGAAGAGAAGGAGAGGCTGGTCCGGCGTGGGCTTCGGCGGTGAGGAATCTGCTGTGGGGTTGGCGGTGATGGGGGATGATCATGATGGTGATGCTGATAATGGAGGTTGATGATGATGGTACTAATGGTGGCGATGGTGTAGATGATGATGTGGGCAGTTCAGTCGGCGGTCGGGAGGAGTCAGGGTCGTGACGGTGGTCGAGTCGGTGAGGAGGATCCGGCGTGATGCAGTCGGCTGTGAGGGGGTTTGTGTTAGCTGCGATGGTGTTCATGCTGCTCGGGGTCGGGGCTGCTCATCGTGGATGGCTACTCCGCCGGGATGGTAGCCGGAGGTGGGATGGGGATGCTGGCTGCTAGGGTTGGTTTAGGGTTTGATGTTTGATGGTGATAAAAATAATATTGAGAAAAAGTGCTTATATATGGAGAGAAAAGTGGGTAATGTAAACCTAGGGATTAGGGCCGGCCATGCCTCCTTGGGATTAGGGTTGGCTTTTACATGAAGGAAATTTGGCTAAGATTGAGTGGGTTTGAATGGAGGGCCAAGATGGCTTAAGGAGGAGATGTTTGAGTGTTGCACACTCCAAAAAATAGAAAAAATTTATATGAGCGGTTAATGAGGGAAAAGGGATATTTTTTCATATGTTGGGTCCAATGGGAAATGGATACCTCACTGCACTTTTGCATAAAAATCCCCAACAATTAGAAAATTGCATTAAAAGTAGGAATTGTGATTGAATGAGAAAAAATACCATGTTTGGTGTGATATAATGTTAAAAAAAAAGTGTGTAGTGTTTAGTATGAATCTTGAGGGTGTGAGTGGGGGTTTGGGTTGGTGTTGGGTCTAGTTTTGGGTTAAGTTGGGTCCTTACATCAATTTAATTAAAATTAATGTAAATGGCGTTCTTAAATTAATTGGAAGTACATAGGGTTAAAATTAGGTGGGATACAAGTATCATGGACGTATAAGACTCAGAATAGAATATTGTTATAATTTGGGTTGCACAAAATGGGTCGAGGTTGTGTCTCCAATTTCGATTGGAACAGACAAGGATGCAAAGTTGGATTTATTTGGAATTAAAAATAAAAGTTGGAAACGAATATTGTGTGACTAAAATAAAGCATAAGAGAGAGTATTTATGAGTTACACAAAGGTCAGAATGGAAGACTGGCACATCTAGGACAAGGGTATAGAATTTGTTGGAAGATAAAAACTAGTGTAGCACTCCAAATATCGAAGCAACGGTAAGGTACAACAATTAAAATAAAATTACGGTAATAAATTATAATCCCAATAATTAATCCCAAAAATTACTAATTAAAATCTATAATCCTATATTTTAGTCAGGGGTTCATCTAGTAGGCTTCTAGGTCAAGTCCAGTAACCTATGCATTAATGAACACTATATATAATATATAAATATAACATTCAATATAATATACACAATACTTAAAATAATTAAAAAGACAAAAATACTCCTATTTTAGAATGTGGTTGTGACATAGAATGAGTCTGATATGGTTGTGATGCACTCCACATATTTGTTTTCTTGCATTTAGATTTAATATAACTTGGTTAAAGCTATTATAATGATATAATTATAATTATTATATGATATATATGTATATGTGTAATTATGTATATGTTCTACATTTTATTTTGATATATGGTTGGACATGAGAGAATAGGGGGTTCATATACATCACTTGTGTGATTAATTGTATGTATATATATATAATGATATATAGATATAGATATAGATATAGATATATGAATGTGGTATACATATATATTTGGAGGTATATATATGTGTGTGTGTGTGTGTGTGTGTGTGTGTGTGTGTGTGTGAGTGTGGAGTATCAGTGTATCAGTGAGAAGGGGGTCGGGTTGCTGGTATCAATATGCACAGTGGGAGAGAGCATAGCAGCTAGAGTAGCAACTGAAGTAGCAAGGGCAGCAGCTGTAGTAACAAGAGCAGCATTTGCTGTAGCAGCAAGTAGCAAGGGCAGTAGCTGCATCAACAACAGTAAGAGCAACTGCAGCAGCAACTAGCTGCAGAAGCAAGTAGCAAGGGCAGCAGCTGCAGCAGCAACAACAAAAGCAACCGTAGTAGCAACTAGCTACAACAAGTAGCAAGGGAAGCAGATGCAGCAGCAACCATAAGAGCAGCAGTAGCAGCAACTAGCTATAGCAGAAAGTAGCAAGGGCACCAGCTACAGCAGCAACAACAAGAGCAACAGTAGCAGCAACTAGCTGTAGCAGCAAGTTGCAAGGGCAGCAGTTGAAGCAGCAACAACAAGAGCAGCAATAGCAGTAACTAGTTGTAGTAGCAAGAGCAGCAAGAACAGCAAGAGCAGCAACTACAGAGAGCTTGTGCAGCAGCAATTTCATGATATGCACTTGAGAAAGGGGAGGTTAGCATTGACTTATAGCTCAAGTTAGTGAGTTGTATAGATAGCTAGTTAGTTATGTACATATTGATAAACTAGTTAGTTATATGTATATATATATTGGTTGTTAGTAAGTTATAAATATATAGATGAAAGATATATATATGTAGATAAGCACTAGTTAGCATTAGTTAGTATATTTCTAGATTACCTTATGTGATACCAAGGTAATGAGAGTTGAGGTATCTTGGATACGGGTATTAAATATAGAGGTATGTTAGTATGTAGTTAGTAAAGTATTATATAAGTTTAAATGCATAATAGTATATAGTTAGGTTTATGGGTAGTTAGTTACATGTTAGAATTTGGATTACCTTGTGATACCAAGATAATATCAAGGTATTGGTTTATACTAAAAATATTGAGTTTGTGTATTAAGATGGGTGTGTAGGTGGTGTGATACCACTTTGGTTCAAAGCCAAGGTATCCACTTAGCATTAGTTTGGCTAGGAGTATCATATTGTCTTATATATATATATATATATATATATATATATATATATATATTATAGTATTTTTATATCTAATAACTTGCGTATCTTATGATACAGTATTTTGTTGGTATCCTAGTATCTTAGCATAGTTACTATGGCCTAGTTACATAGTGTATGGACCAAATATCCTAGAGATAGACTCATACAACCTAGAAATAGTTAGTTTGACCAAGTTTGACTAATTTGACCTAGAGCTGACCTAGTTTGACTATTTTGACTTTAAAATGGCTTTATGACCTAGAATTGAACTAGTTTAACTTATTTTCATTCTAAAACCTTGTATTGATACAATATACCATATATAGGTCTGTGTGACACCAGCTTGGGCATCGAGAGACACACCTTGCCTTGGACCTCAGGCTAGTATATTTCTCTATTAGTTTTTATTTCTTAAGAGTGTATATATCTCATGTTCTAGAACTGTATACTTGATTCTGACACAGCGATTTCATAGACTGGTACTAAATGGATCCTGTCAGGAGATGTTATTCCCTACCGTGTTCAGCGGGTACTCCTTCACATATATTTCATCGTGTGTATTGGGTATTGATTTATTGTATTTTGTGTTCACACAGTCATGTTTAGGGTACTTATATTCGTGTATACATACTGCTCGTGTTTAGTGTGACCATATTCATGTTCGTAATGTATCGTGATTGGATCAATTGATATTAGTTAGGGATGTGGGAGTAGGAGTTGATTATGTAATCTAGCCCTAGTGTATTCGTGTACATGTCGATTTGTAATCGTGTTACCTTATTGTATTTGTGTCAACCTAAACCGATCACATAATGAACTTGTATTCCAAGGCACATTAGTTAAATTTCAGTTATTCCTTTATAATACAGATATTCATATTGCTTGTTCTTCATTCTAGTATATTACCTGTTCACTCTAGTTTATTTTATTATGTTATTTAGTTATCTTACATTCTTTTCTATTATTTGTTTTATATGCTCGATTATGTATTTGAAACTGCTTTCAGAGATATGTACTTCACTCCAATCCTGAATGGATATATTTTTTCAGATGATTGACTCATAAATCAGTGTCCTATATTCTACGGACATCATGAGGGCATACCAGTAGAGGATACTCTTATAGACCAGGAGGACTTAGTACCATTGCCTAAGGAGGTTTAGTTTATTTTGTTGGATTCATATTAGACTGTTATTGAGACTTTGGCATGTATATTATTTTAGTCTTGTGATTGTATTATGATTCTTTTCCTTCGTTATTTTATTCGTGCTCTATCTTTCTTAGTTTGTATTATGGTTGAGTATAGTTATATTTATGAGATACCATATTGTTCCTCCATTTGGAGTTAAGATGATTGGCAAGTACCATATATATATATTGTGTGAGATATTTAGATAGTATAATTGACCCAGACAGTGTTCTACCGTCGATGCTGTGGCGTAGGATGAGCGTACCCACATACTCGTGCCCGAATATCCAGGTGTGGCTCATGACACTCTTGCTAGGCTGGCAGCTTCCTTAGCCATTCCAATCAAGACTCAGCAATTGGTCACAGTGATAATGACAATGGTCCACAATTTATGAGTCATACATTCTATCAATTTTGTAATAAGAACTAATTCAGAACATAGCTTCAACAACATACAATCAAGTAGCAAATGGATTAGCGGAATCATTCAACAAGACAATTATAAAATTACTCAAAAACTTTATTTAATCTAACAAATACGACTTAAATGAGAAGCTTGGAGAATATCTCTGGGCCTTCCGAACAATGGTCCGAACACCAACCAGCAGTATGAAATTCTCTCTAGTTTATGAGAGTGAAGCAGTTATTCCCTTAGAAATTCAGATCCCCTCTCTCCGGATAGCTCTCTCCAATAAGTTAACAACCAAAGACAACTATCGCTTGCGGTTACTAGAGTTGTAGGTGCTTGATAAACAGTATTTTTTAGCTCTTATTGAGCTGTACTAAGTACACATTTCTACAACCTCTAACGGAAAGGTGAAAGAAAGAGTATTTCAAGTCCATGACCTTGTCTTAGCAATGAGAAGACCGATGGTCATGACACACAAGTCCAAGGGTAAATTCCAGTCTAAATGAGAGGACTCTTTCGTAGTGGAGTTAGTGTATTCCAACGACTTGTACATGCTCGCAAAGCCTAATAAAAATTTGATGATGATGCTGATCAACGACGTGTTTGTATTTCTCTATTTTATCCTCAGCAGTATAAATGTATAGTAGGACATTTATTTTTCGCAAAGTATTTTTAAAGTTATTATCTGTATTCAAGAGCCTTGGATGCGCTATGAAAAATAGATCCACTTAAAAGTAACCTTTCATAGTGACGTTAGAAATTCTCTGAGCAATTGAAAGTGTCTTTAGTAGACATTTTGCTTCCCATAACATATCTAGTTACTAGTAAATTCCCAGAAGAGTTAATAAAACTCTTTTTGAGATATTACTTGTATTTAACAGTATTGAATACGCAATAGGTAAAAAGTCCTCCAAAATTCTCCAGTGGAATAATCCTTAGATCCTACAAAACGTTCTCGTTGAGATCACCAAAATAACCCTCCCAAACAAATAGAGTCATGCATACAGCGTTGAATAAATCCTAAGTCTAAGAAAAAAATTTCCCCTACACATATGCGCAAATCAGCTCATATGCAGAGGCAAAGGTATAAGATATGCGCATAATAAACTGTCACATTCATATGCATGGTAGAAGCAAATACTTTCTAAGAACATATTCATGAAGAGTGTCCCAAAACAACTACATCTATGCATACAATTGCATGACAAAGCTCTTCAACAATGACCATACACAGCAACAGGATATTTTTGTCTGCACATGTTCATTATGATTTCTCATCCATGCGCGAGAATGTGCATTCATGTTGGTAAATTTCACTATCTGCTTCTTATTAACAGAAGAAAGAATCTTGGAGCATTTTTTACCTTCAAGAGAAGCAAGCATGCAAAGATATTTGGTTGGCGATGGCAAAGAAGCAACGATATGCTCGACAGCCTTGCTCTGACCGGACCTCTCGAAAAGAGGAGAATAAGTTTTAAGGGTCATTGTAAGAGATTAGTTGTGGAAAAACCTCTCCTTTATTCTGCTATTTGTAGGCACAACAACTCTGACATCCTTGATTCTTGAGAACACATTAAATATGAACAAAAATGATACCTTGATTCTCGAGTTTGTGCATTGATTAAAAACTAAAGAGATACCTCAAATTTTGTGCTTGTGTGACAAAAATCCTGGTAGGTTTATTGACTACACAAAGATCAAGGAGGATATGACAACATGGATACAGAAGCCTATGTGTCTACTATCTATGCTCCATATTTCTCCAAACAAAAGCATGCGACCAACGTGCTATGCGTTAAGTTAAAAATTTATATCCATGCTTCTTTCAAAGTATTTTGAACTTGTTCAAGTTTTGAAAACTTTGAATCCAGAGTGTAGAAGCATGGAAAAATCTAAGTCTATGCACCAACAACCATGCACTATTTAGACCAAAGCCAATGAACCTTGGAAACTAATGCGTTATGCATTATACGGGAGAGACAGTGAATTCTCGAAGATAGATGCAAAAGACATTAACCCTAGAATCATGCGGCAAAGAAAGATGACTTAGGACATGCGACCACTACCAAAATCTATACTATTAGTAATGTTTTTTAGCGACGCAAGTTATTGAAGTCACTAATTTTTTGTAATATTAGAGACTGTAATAATAAGTGTCGCTAAACGTCGCTAGTTGTGACGTTAAGCGACGTTCAGCAAAAACTAAAAATATATGCCGGTACAGGTCACTGAATATCGCTAAATTTTTAATAAATAGCGACATTTTTGTGACATACATCGATGATATTTCCTATTATAAAAATGTACGTCAGCAAAGGTCGCTGAACGTCGCTAAATTTTTAATTATAGCGACGTTTAGAGACATTTACTTCGTCGCTAAGATTATATTTATCTGTGACGCATAGCGACGTCTATTTGAGACGTCGCTAAATTGTTTAATATAGGGTTGGCATGTTCGATTCCCCCCTTTCTCCCCCGACCGGCTCCCCCCCCCCGAGTGCCCCTGGAGGTGCCCCTCCCACTGGCTCCCCCCTCCAGTACGGCTCCTCCCTCCGACGACCTCGGGCTTCTCCTTCCTCTCTCCATAGATCCGAACACCTCTACATAAACCCTAACCTTATCTCTCTCTCTATCTCCCTCACTCTCTCACACACTTACAGACACAGATACGACACAACATTCACACACACACACACACTTACACGATAATGACACTAACACTGACACTGACATGACACACACATGTATAGGATGGCTCGGGCCATGGACTCGCGGTCCAAGACGTCGAGCTTGATGAGACGATCAAGGCCGAGGAGGGGGAAGCTCGGGTCCGGCCAACGGCGGGTTAGGCCATACACGGTCCACGGTGCATTAAACGCACTCGGCCTCTTTAGATCCTCCTAGGTAGTATTATATACTAGGTATCATATATACTCTATATAAAATACCTTAACCCAATTATCCAAGTCCTTAATAAGATATTTAACTCATTATCTAAATATTTATACCTATATAATTATCTTAATTATAACTTATATCAATAATATAGTTATATATACATCATGTACGTAGTGTCAAAATATCTCATATACTCATATACATTAGAGATTAACTAGGATACCAAGTGCGCTCTCTATGATACCCTAGAGTAACACACAAGGGTTGATACTCAAGGGATAGTTAGAAACACTAAATTAATACACTAACACTTATAATACCACAACACTCTAGATACCTCAACCTAACTTGGCATACATCTATATCACTCAATACACCTAACACTGATATATAAATCTATACCAACTGACACTCAAGTATCTAAACCCTATTTTTCATTAATACTCAATCACAAGCTAATATATCACACGTTACTGATATTCACTGGTATCGAACACATTTTCTATCCCTTACCACTTACTCATATATACTCTAAACTGGACACCCCAAAACCTGTTACCCGACACATACTCCCTTCCTGATACCTATAACCCTTATCTAATATGTAACAAACCCACACTCTTACTAATATTACCTAGCAAAACTCATCACCTGCATTGCTTCCCCATCTTTTCTGTTAACACTTGATACTTCCCCTCTAAGTTTAAACCCCTCATAAACATGGACCGAATGCTTCCATAGCACCTGTACCTAAATCCCCAAGTCTGCAATACTTACCCAAACCAATCCCCACCTGAATACCAACTACTATCAAACCCCTCACAAGTCTGGATACCCCACTGTAGCACACTAATTTCTCCAATGCAACACTACCTGGATAGAACCCCCTATCAACTATTGTGCACAGACACTCAAGTTCAGTATAATATATTGAACACTCCTTATAACTCCACTCTTGGCAAGAACACCAACACACACACAATACTAACCAAACACCCACATCATTACCCGCCCTCAACAATATGTAATTCACTCATACCACAACTCCTCTCATAATACCCTTCCCACATGAACAAAACCCCTATCACATGGGAGACTCAATAATATATAAATTCTGACACATATATAACTAGTATAGCTAATTATAATGCAATTAGTAGGAATTAACACTAAATAGCCTAAAAATTCTATTAAGACCATTCTACAAACACTTGGTAGTTAAAATTCATAGTTTCACCAAATAAAACTCTAAAAATCATCCAAGGCCACCTAAGCCTAGATCTAATAAATTTAACTTAATTTATAAATGATAGGTGTGACCATACTAAATAAGGTTTCTATATATGTATAGGGGAATCAAGTCTGAGGTTTTACTTATGCATTAATGTAGTGTAAAGGTTATGAATTAGTCTAGGTTCTAATAGAGTATATTATAACGTCAAGAAGAACTGTTCATAGTGGTTGGTGTTAGAAAGCATTACTATCTACAAGAGACACGTGTCGTATCAAGACCCGCACCCGGTGTAGAGGCACGAGTATGTGGGTACGTTCAGCCTACACCGCAGTATCGGCAGTAGAATATTGTCTAGGTCAACAATACTATCTAATATCTCATATAGTATATATAATATACCTGTCAAGATATCTTAACTCCTAAATGGAGGACAATAAGATAATATGATAATGGTAAACAATACTCAATCACTGTAATAAACTAGAGGAAGATATGGGACGATATGGAATAGAAGAAAAGAAATACAGAGTCAAATACATCACAAGTCTAATATCCTAATCATAACTCAATGATCTCAAATATAATATCTTCCAAAAGTGTCTAACGGACATATACAATATCATAAATGAACTAGCTAAGTCTCATCGACTGTTGGTACTCTCTACGAGTGCTATCTGAACTGGCTCTCCATCATGTGGCCCGTAGTGCATAGGATACCAACTCTCTAATGAATCATCTAAAAAATATATTCAATCAGGATTGGAGCAAAGTACAACCCAATAGCAGTTCCAATAATTGAGAGAAACTATATAACAACAATATCAATAAAAATAAATGATAGAAATAACTGAACTAGTAAATATCACGAGAAAGAACATTATGGTAAAATAATGGCAAGAGACTGAGAACTATATGGTGAGGAACATCAATGTAATGAATTGGAATAAAGAAAACAAAATAATAATATACCTTGAAATATTAGTAAGATAACGTGATCGGCTTGAGCCTAGCACAGGCTATATATAAAAGGTGAGCTAGCGTGATCACAAGTGAGTTACATGATCTACTAGCTATCACGGACTACACTAAATCATGGACTATAAGGTAGGATCACATATCCACTAATATTTTCCCAACCTCCGACTAGTACATGGATCCAAATTACGACACGTTATAACACGTATATCACAGTGCACTCTCTATAATATCATTCACTATGATCACGGTCTATATAATCACTAAGATATCACGATAATCACTGAGTAATCACAAAGCACGATATGACGATCATTGAGTTATCACAACAATAACATCTCTTGACTAAGATCTACGTATACCGATCCGTGTAACCATCGTATCAGGAATCAAATATCTCAAAACTAAATATATAAAACATAGAGACTATCAAATAAAAAAACTATCAGAGAATGTACTCACTTGTGGTCCTGAGAAAAAGGTATAACTAGGTGTCCGAACTGGTGTCACACATACCTATATAGGAAATATCATGTCACTTGGTGTAATAGATAAGAAATAGGTTTAATTGCAATAATATAATTTTTTAGACCATTTCTAGGTCTCATTATTCAAACTAGGTCAAAGGTTGACTTTTGGGGGTTAAACTAGTCAAACTTATGACCTACACAAGTTTTTAGATTCATACTAAGGTATTTAGTCCATATTGGTCAATAACTAGCTATCACTAGCTTATAATAGCTATACTAGGTCATTACCTTAGTGTATAAGTCATACCTTAGTTAATATTAATAACTTAACATTAACTTACTAATGATATCACTCTAACTTAACTCACTAATATACATACACTAACTATACTAAATGATAATAGTTATATAATAACAAATATTAATATACTAACTAATAACTGATATCACTACTAACATACACTAGTATATATGCACGTGCTTTGCACGTATATTGGAGTGAATGATGTTGATGAGTTAGTTTATTTCTACTGCTTTTAATTATATAGGTTAATGGTTCAACCCTTCGAATTCTTTGGTAACAATTTAAAAGACTTAGCAAGTAGCATGAACCCTTTGATTTCCGTAAATGGTTGTCATTATTGCATCTCTTAAATGGTTGTCAGTGGAATTTATTGTAGGTATTCTTTTTAATTACTAAATATGTTGAAGGGTATTTTTGGAATAAAATTTTTTCACGGTGAAGCCTAGTTTTGGCATTATATAGTAGAATAGATATATACTGCTAACTTAACCCACATAACTGAAAATACACTAATTATTTACTAATACTAACTTACTAAAACTCTTGCTAATCCTAACAGACATTCATTAAGACTGACACTTCCCATGTATCAATTGGTGCTGATACAAAAAAGATTCCCCAACATTGACACTATAATATTCTCCAAGTATACATAACTGACACTAGTCTATAATACCCAAGCCTCTAAGTTGTCTGTTATTTACCTCACTTATACAACATAACTGAATTATCTCCATCTCATCTTTTACTGATAGAGAAGCTACCAGCAGCTCCCTAAACCGTACACCACAGTTCCCTTGCCAATGTTGTTGTTACATCTTGCTCGAGTTCACTACTAAATGCAGCGAACTAATAATCATTGAAACCAAGCTCCCATCTAACATCTACTGTCACCAAGCCCGACCCCCTGTAGATCCTCACACCCACACTGATGAACACAGTGCATAGGCCTGCACTTAGCTTTCATACTGGCCATACTTGCATTGCACAAGGAGGCAATGTACACTATCCCTAGAGAAGCACAAAATAGTGTGCGGCCTGCACACACGTGCACAACCAAGACTCCTTCAGATTTCCCCATCACACTCAAATGCATGCCACCTAATCAGCAATGCATAACCCGACCCCCCCTCCAGTCTCACCTCACTTCTACACCACTACACAACAACAACAATATCTCTAACATAGCTTCTTGGATGACTACAACAGACCTGACCCAACTGTAAACACAGTCACAGTGAGCTCTCATCATCAACAGCAACATCAAATACCACCACCCTCATGCTATTTAAGATACACATACACTCACTATATATACACTATATATATATATATATAATCAACCAGCAACATCAAATACCACCACCATCATGCTATTCAAGATACACACACTCACCATATATACACTATATATATATATATATATATATATATATATATATATATATAAAATCTTATACATATATCTATATAATACATTAGAAGCATTTAAGCAAACAATTAGAGTGTACAACTAGAGTATTCATGATACACACTCAACCAAAGTGCCAAATATTCCATTTCTCCACACTAATCATATATATATATATATATATATATATATATATATATATATATATATATATATATATATATATATATATATATATATATATATATATATAATAATAATAATAATAATAATAATAACTAATATAACTATTTATATTAGGAATTGAAGAGAATTAACACAAATCAACCAAAATGAACCCCGTATCATAAAGTATCACACCGTATAGTGATACTGCCTACTCGTATCCAATTGTGGATACGTAGCTAATCCCACAACCCCAATGTATGTCTAATTAGATCTAATTGGTCTTATGACACATACTTGATGTATCAATCTCAGAATTTTCTCAAAATGGACACAAATTACCATGTAGAATTCATAATAGAGGTCATATGAACCTAGTTCTTGTTCATATGGGTAGCCCTAAGCCAAGTAATATTTTCTAATGGTTAAATGCATGAATTATAGTCTGAATTATAGAGGAATTTAAAATTTATCTATTGGAAGATAGATTCCCAATAAAATGCTCAATAGACACAATTAGTACATAATCTTCCTATCAATTCGTCCTTCTTCAAGTGCTCCATGCAATCTAATCTTTAATGCTCCTTAGATGATAAAATTGAAAGAGAATGAGAGTGAATTAGGGGACTTTGGTGGAAAGATGAGTCAATTTAGGAAAGAACATAATTAGGGATCTAGAATAAATAAACTAATGAGAGGAGAGAGAGAGAGAGAGAGAGAGAGAGAGAGAAAGAGAACCTCTAATAGCCGGCCCCCTCTTTCCCCTTCCCAAGCAATGTACAATGTCGAAGTTACCCCTACTAGTTGGTCATAAGGTTTAATTAGAGAGGGCTATATTAGAAAACTTCTAATTATTCATGAAACTAATATAATCTCCTTAATTAATTAAGGAAATGGGTCTAATGGGCCTAATCCAATATTGGGCTCAATATATCATGATAAACTAATGGGTCCACTAATGACAAGTCCAAATAAAAGTATGCTAGCCCACTAACAAATAATAAATAACATAACCACATATAATTAATTTGTAGCACATAATATAAATATTTAATCACTAAATAATAAATCTGCTAAATGACAAGAATACCCTCATCTAAAAATATGGTAGTGACATGAAGACACCCATATCCTTCTTTATTTGTCCATCTTTGATGAACATGCGTGTGTATCCATATTTGCATCCATTTAAACGATATATACTTGAACAATATGTATCTATCTTACAGAAGTATCTAAAAATGGATATGAATTACTACCTACGACATCGTTCGTGGATGTACAACCGACATCATGATCACATTTATAGTGTATGGAATAAATTTATAGAGGGTGTACAACAGTTCATATTGTTCGCCAATGCGTTCCCTCAGTACATAGAGGGCACCAAAATTAAGTGTATGTGTGTGAGATATCGCAACTTAAAATATCATCCAGAAGTAGATATGACATATGATTTATATACGAGGGATTTTACGTCGAATTACTATCAGTAGGCCTCACACGAAGAACTTATGCCTTTAGCATCAAAGCCGGATCCTTATGTGGAGCCATATATGGATGTCTATGATCACACTGCGGGACCTAGTTTCGATCCGGACAATCATGATACAACTGAGAAATCACCGAATGCCGATGTTGCAAAGTTTATGGAGTTACTAGAGAGTGCACAGACTCTATTATATCCTGGTTGTGAGGATAATTCACCATTGGAGGTGGTTACAAGTCTGTTGAGCATCAATTCTGATTTTAATATGTCACAAGAATGCTACAACCGACTAATGGAGTTGATTATAAGATCTTGCCGACGGATGCTAAGTTATCTAAAGAAGATGGTGAGATCGCTATAGATGGGATATGAGAAAATTGATATATTTTACAAAGGTTGCATGTTGTACAACAAAATGACAAGGATGAAGAATTATGTAGATTTTGTGGTACTGATCACTACAAGAAAACTGTTACAGGAAGGCATGTCGGTGCAAAATAATCGACCGATTTGATGCACTACTTGCCTTTGACGCCCCGATTGCAGAGGTAGTTTATGGTGAAGGAGACAGCCGAAAACATGAGTTGGCACAGGCGAGAACAGATTGAAGGAGTATTGGATCACCCATCTGATGGAGAAGCATGTAAACTTGATTGAGAGTATCCCGATTTTTCTTTGGATACGCATAATGTAAGATTGGGGCTCTCCTCCGACGATTTTACCCCATTCGAACTTTTGGGCTCCTAGTATTCGTATTGGTCTGTAATTGTTACTCCGTACAACCTACCACCTTAGATGTGTATGAAGACTCCTTATATGTTCTTAACCTTCATCATCTCGGGTCCAAATAATCCGAAAAGGAACATCAATATGTACTTGCAGCCGTTGATAGATGAGTTGAATTAGTTGTGGGAAGTAGGTTCCAACACCTATGATGTTCGCAAAAAGCAAAATTTTCATATGAGAGAAGCACTTATGTGGACCATCAATAACTTTCTGGCTTATGGCATTTTATCTGAATGGAGCACTCATGGTCGTCTCTTATGTCCATATTGCATGGACTGTACTAAGGATTTTTGCTTGAAACACAGAGGAAAACCGTGCTTCCTCAATTTTTATCAATAATTTCTTCCGTCGGATCATCCGTTCTAGAGGAATATGAATAATTTTTGTGCCGGTATTATAGAGAAGGCAATTTTACCTCCAAGGTAGCCCGGAGACACAATATGGAAAGAGATTAAAGATTTACTAAGTTCTATCGAAGAGCCTACTAAGGGGTACAAGTGTGATAGATTTTGTCGCACTCATAACTGGACGAATAGGAGCATATTCTAGGACCTGCCATATTGGAGCACCAATATTATCAGACATAACCTTGATGTCATGCATATCGAGAAGAATGTGTTTGAAAATATAATTAATACTAAGATAGATATAAAGGGAAAGACGAAAGACAATCCTAAGGCCATGTTGGACTTGGACAAAATATGCAGACGTCTTGCGTTGCATTTGATAGAGGAAAGGAATGGAAAGTATAAGGAGCCTAAGGCAATTTTCTCACTAGACAAGGAGGATAAATGGAGACTTTGTAGATGAATTCAGGGGCTCAAATTTTTAGACTGGTATGTGTCGAATATGAGAAGATGCATCATCCTGAAGAAGAACAAACTGACGGGTATGAAGAGGTACGACTGTCACTTATTCATGAAGAGGTTAATTCAGATTGTATTTTAGGAATTCTTACCACAGGTAGTTTAGGATCCATTGATAGAGCTTAGAATATTCTTCAATGATCTTTGTTCTACTAAATTGCTTGCCGATCATCTAGAAAAGCAAGATAAGGACATTGTGATAACACTGTGTAAGCTCGAAAGGGTGTTCCCTCCTGATTCTTTGACTCCATGGAACATTTGTCAATTCATCTTTCCTATGAGGTTTGTATTGGTAAACCTTTAGATTATCGGTGGATGTATCCGTTCGAATGACATTTGAACCACCTAAAGAGAAAGATAAAAAATACGGCACGGGTCGAGCGTTCTATTTGTGAAGCATACATTCTCAAGGAGATTACAAACTTTTGTTCAATGTATTTCAAGCCTCATGTTGCTACTAATCGAACGAGAGCCCCGAGAAACGATGATGGGTAACAAGAATCTAATGATGCAATACTAAAAGTATTCATTACATTCGGACAACCTTTAGGAAAAATAAAGAAGAGATTTCTTAATGACGATGAGCTAAGGCCTGTTTAGTTGTATATATTACTCAACATCGACGATGATGAAGTAGAGAAGCTCGAGGGGTAAGTAATGAATACATCCACGTTTACGTTATCTCAATGTAATAGTATACTCTATTATTATTAAACTAATTTGCCGATATTTTATTATTTTTTAGCACATTTAATGAAGAGGTTATGTCGAGTAGACCATACATAACAGATGAAGAAGTAGAACATGAAATAAGACATCATATTCCTTCTTGGTTTAGTACATATGTAAGAAGCTCGGTAATTACTTTTTGTATATGCACTTTATACAACAATTAATGGAATATTGAACTTAATTTCTTATCTTGTGGTATTTAAGTCGATTGTTCAGACGCAACTCTTGAGAATGAATCTATTAGAACTCTAGCTAAGGGGTCAATTTATGCAACCAAAATCTGGCCATGCTATAGTGTAAATGGGTTTAGGTTCAAGTCAACAACTGCTCCGATCAGAGATAACTTCCTAGATCTCGATTCTACGAAAAATAGTTGTTTGTGTATCAAATCCTCGAACTACAAATATATCGATATAGGCAATGATTTCTATGGTATCTTATGGGATATTGTGGAGCTGATATATAATTATAGAATATAGACTGCTAAGATCGTATTATTCAAGTATGAATGGTTCGATCTGATCCACGTTCAAGGTTAGAAAATAGACAAGTATAGTCATGTGGATATAAACTACCGACGTCGATATCAAGGCAACAAACTATTTGTCCTATCAAGTCAGGCTCAGCTCGTGTACTTAATAACTTATCCTAAATGGAGAACAATGAGGTCAAACTGGTAGGCAGTATGCCAGACCAAATCTAGAAATACCTTGGACGTTGATGAAATAGTTTATCAGGAGGATGAGCTACCTCTTGTAACAAATATTGTATATATGGACTCAATAGAAGTTCCTCATTACATGGCTAATCATGTAGAAAAGCTAGAATTATCCGAAGAGAAAGACGAAGTAGATGAAAGTGAAGATGAGGAGGAAGAGGAAGAGGAAGAGGAAGAGGAAGAGGAGGACGAGAAAAAGGAAGAAGATAAATTTTCAAAAGAGGATTGAAAATAAAATAAAATTCATTTAGTCTTGTGATATGTGCTTGTAAAATAAAACCCAGAAAATTCAACATATGATTACTCCAGGTTTATTTATTAATTTTGAATGTATAATGTACCATCTATTTAGACTTGTGACATGTACTAGTAATTATTTACTATGCAATTCCAGTATGATTGTGAGATTTATTTTATCTTTCTTCTTTATTATATATATATATATATATATATATATATATATATATATATATATATATATATATATATATATATATATGTTTGTGTGTGTGTGTGTGTGTGTGTGTGTGTGTGTGCGTGTATTTATTTTATCATCATATGTTGTTATCAGTTTTTACAGGACGATGTGGAGGCTTCGAACGTAGAGAGGCATCTAGAGGACACCATGCTCCGAGTGGCAGCACTCCTTCGGTACCGGGTACTAGGTCTGGACCATCGTCTCCGAGTACTCCACTCTTTTGACCACTTGCATCTCCTCATGACAATACTCCTAGTACGAACAGTTCCATGCCGGAGCCTACTCCTCCATCTACCTTTAATACTGCTGACGGTACCATGGAGACCCAGGAGGAGACGAACGAGGCCCATCCTCCGCCATCTTAGTATCAGAGAGATCCTCCATGCGCCCCTCCGGACGAGCATCGAATGAAAATTTGGGCCGACGACAAAAAGTAAGTTAATTAGTTAACATTTTCTTACACAGACATACACACACACACACACACACACACACACACATATATATATATATATAATTTTCCATGGATACAATTATCTCTGTATAGATATCGTATGTCGAGGGTACATAGTCGCCTAGAGATCCTTATGAGGTATAATTATGGTGGCCCTTGGATCAACTACAACGATGCTCCAAACGAGAGGAAGGCGTTATGGTTTGCGCACTTTAAGATAAAAATATAATTCATTTTAATATTGATCATCTAATTTATTTATATTACATAACATACCATATTACTTCTTGTAGGATACGTATTTTTACCCACAACACCAGGTCGAGGTTATCGAGGACATGTTTCCTTCCGTCGCTGCCAAGTTAGTCCGAGATGCGATCAATAATCAGAAGGACCGTGATTGTTTGGGAAAACCAATCCAAGGTTGGATCACTACGGAGAAGTGGACTCAGATGAAGTCTAGATTCGATGATCCAAGTACAAGAAAAAGTCGAAGAAGGCGAAGGCGGCCAGGAAGAAGGCAGGAAAGTAGTTTGGTAGGTCGATTCCAATGACAGAATATTTTTGTCGCATGGTAAGTATTTGAACGTATATATATTATTTTAATCAAAGTAAGATAAAAGGGCTAATTTGAGTAATAATATATAAATTTGTAATTAACAGGTCCAGAGGGGTGAGGACGCTAACATGGTGACCGTCTTCCTCGTCACCCATCGGAAGGGCAGACAACACATCGATGATAGGCCCACGCAAACTTATGTAAGTATTACTTTATGTTTTTTAATTTTAATATAACTTAAAAAATATGCAAATAAATATCCATCTAGTTAGTAATAAGTTGCTTAGATAGTAACATTTATGTTTACAACGAGTGGATAGTAACAAGTACATTTATCTATCGATTCATTTTTCTAGAATGAGTATTTATGGCTCCGTGAGCAGTCGACGCAATATGCTACTATTGTACCTCCCGAGGGAGAGGTCGATACTTTCTCTTAGCCACCGGCCCGCCCAGTTCTTTCGACTGATGAGCTATGGCAGACCGTCGTTGGTGGTCTTTAGAGGGGTACGTACTACGGTATGGGATCCTACGGCACCTATATTGTGACACAATATTCTAGGACCCCCTCTACTCCTGTGCATACCCTACAGTATTCCTAGGAGTCAGTACAAGTCCAGCAAGAGAGAGTTGACCATCATATTACATCTCTGCATGATGAGTTGACAGGAAGGATTTTGAAGCAGTCTCAGTCCCAGTCGTAGATGGACGATGTGAGGATCTTAGCACGTTTTGATACTCTTGAGCAAAACCTTTTGGAGCTCAGGACTATGACTGAGGTAACACAGCAGGACATTACGGATCTGGCATCATCGACACAACGTTCTATCACTCAGCTTATAGGTGTCATAGATTCATACAATGATCGGCTGTCAGCATTGGTTGGCGCATTCACATGAACAATTAGACTATATCAGATACTCCACCTGGTTTGCCGGCATTGACACGTCCATCGATGATACTGCCTCCTAGATCGACATCGTTGGTGCATTCACATGACCAATTAGACTATATCGTATCCCAGTTGTGCGACAGTTTTCCTTCCCCTCCTTCTCCTGATCACCACTAGTTCTAGGTTAGATAGATAGTTGTGAGTTTGTGTGACATTGGCCATTTTTGAGAATTTGTGTAACATTAGCCCATTTTTTGATCTTTTGTATTTATTCTTTTAGTGACATGAGGATATTTATTTCAGACTTTTATGCATATTTAAATTTTTATGACATTGGCCAACAATGACCTCAGATTTAAATTTATTGATATTTAACAATCTGCTTATGTGTGATATTCTACTGTAGGGGTCTATTTTTATAAACTGTGAATATATTTTATAAACTGCAGGCTGAATATTGTTATATAAACTATTATCTAACAATCTGGATAATTTTTTATTTCTTTACCGCAAGTTAGCAACGTTTAGTGACGTTTAGCGACGTATAAATATGTCGCTAATAGGTATCAAAATATCGCTATACCTGTTCCACGACGTCGCAAATATGTCGCTAAACATCGCTAATATGATGACTTGGCAATATCGGTTATGTCATCAAGATGTAACTAAATACATTGCTAAATGTCGCTACATTCACAAATATTAGTGACGCATCTGCGTTGATAAACATCTCTAAGTGAGGAACGTCAGCGACGTTTTGTGACACAATAAACGTCACTAAGTATAGAAATATCAACGATATTTTGCGACCAAGTTTGTGTCGCTCGTATACCGACGTTGCAACGTAGAACGTCGCTAATTGGAGAAAAAGTGGTAATGTTCATACTTCACTAAGATAGGTCACTAGTTGGGATGTATAGCGACGTATTTCCTGTCAGCTACTAGCTAGATCGCAACATTTATAAACCGTCTCTAATAATGTCGCTAATACATTTTAGCGACATAAATTTATAATTTAGCGATATTTTTTGGCGTCGCTAAACCCGTAAATTTTTGTAGTGGGTAAGGTTCTAGGCACATAATGACCTAACCGTATACGTCAGTCTGACAACATCTCAAAAGATGTGCCACTTTGAAAATCGTGTAGATAATAGTTATGCTTAAACTTTGGTGTTGACATTAGCGTCATTATTGTAATTTGGTTGTAAACAACTTTACGATGCCATGTGTACATGCGGCAAGCACCTATACGGCAAATCTTATCATGCGACAACCATTATACATCTGGTAGTAATAGTTATAAAGTCAAAGAGACTATGCGCATTAAAGGCATTAATGACGCATATGTTACAAATGATAGTGGATAATATTAAATATGAATTTTGAATCGTCGTAACGCATGCCATATGTCAAGTCGACCGGGTTATGCGCATACGTTCAGATCCGTGATATGCACTGCAGTTATTGTTGAGTACTATGCAACAAGAGAAATCTTATGCACAAGGCTTAAAAATAATGTCTTTTTTGGTGTATTCGCCAACATCTATTACAGTATCAATGGCTATAAATAGTTGGGACATGTGCTTCCCAAACCATCGAAAGATGAGTACTTTTGAGCCTATTTATTGTCATTTTTGCTAGTGAGTTGAGACTTAGCAAAATTCCTAATTTGTGCCTTAGGATAGTCAATGGAGTAAAGAAGTCATCCATGACTTGATCTACATCGACACACTCTCCAGATCTTTTTTTTGTACTTAGAGTATAGTAGAGAATACTTATACTTTTGTTTTGTAATTTTTATAATATAAAGTACTAAACTTTATTTTTGTAATGGTTACGCAGAGAAATAGGAATGCTTTTGTGTCGGTGTTGTAGAGAAGGCTAATCCACTACAAAGGTGGCACAGAGACATAATATGGAAAGAGGTAAAAAAATCTAGTGCTATCAAAGAGCCTACTAAGGGGTATAAGTGTGATAGATTTGGTCGTACTCATAACTGGACAAAATATATATATATTTGGGACCTGCCATATTGGAGCACCAATCTAATCAGACATAACCTTGATATGATACATATCGAGAAGCATGTGTTTGACAACATAATTAATACGGTAATGGATGTAAAGAAAAAAATAGAAGATAATCCTAAGGCCAGGTTTGACTTGGAAGATATATACAGATGCCCTGCATTACATTTGATAGAGGAAGGCAATGAGAGGTATAAGCAGCTTAAGGCAATTTTCTCACTTGACAAGGAGGATAAATAGAGACTTTGTAGGTGGATTCAGGGCCTAAAATTTTCAGATGGGTACGTGTCGAATATGAGAAAATGCGTCGACCTCAAGGAGAATAAACTAAATGGTATGAAAAGGTACGACCATCACGTATTCATAGAAAGGTTAATTCTAATTTTATTTTATGAATTCTTACTGCAGTTTGTTTGGGATCTATTGACAGAGCTTAGCATATTCTTCAGAAATCTTCATTCTACTAAGTTGCTCATCGAACGTCTAGAAAAGAAAGAGAAGGATATAGCGATAATACTGTGCAATCTCGAAAGGGTATTCCCTCCTGGATTCTTTGACTCCATAGAGCATTTGTCAATTTATCTTTCCTATGAGGTACATATCGGTGGACCTGTCAGTTATTGGTAGATATACCTATTCAAGCGGCATCTAAACCATCTAAAGAGAAAGGTAAAAATTAAAGCATGGGTCGAGAGTTCTATTTGTTAAGCATATGTTCTCATAGAGATGACAAATTTTTGCTCGATGTAATTCAATTCTCATGTTGCTGATCGAATGAGAGCCCCTAGAAACAACAACAGATACTGGGAATCTAATGATGCAATACTGAAAGTATTCAAAGCTTCTGGAAAGCCTTCAGGAAAAATAAATAAGAGATATCGGAATGACGATGATCTACGGGCTGCTCTGTTATATATATATTACACAATTGTGATGAGAATGAAATAGAGAAACTAAAGGGGCTTCGGGCGCCACTGGTCGCCTCACTTTGACTCACTAATGTCCACGTCCACATTATCTCAATTTAATAGTATATATTAATATTATTACACTAATAAACTGATGCTTTATGGTTTTCTAGCATATTTAATGATGAAGTAAGGTCGAGTAGACTATACATAACAGATGAAGAAGTATAACAAGAAATAAGACATCATTTTTCTTCTGGGTTAAGCGCATATGTATGGAGCCCAGTAATTAATTTTTGTATATGCACTTGTATAATAAATAACAGAACATTAAACTTAATATCATCTCTTTTGTATTTGGTCGATTATTTAGTCATAATACATAAGAATAAATCAATTAGAACTCTAGCCAAGGGGGCAATTTATGCCCTCAAAATCTGGCCAAGATACTATGTGAATGGGTTTAGGTTCAAGTCAACAAATGCCCAGATCAAAGAGATTCAGGGATCTTGATTCCATGAAAAGATATTATTTGTATATCATATCTTTGAACTACAAAGACGTCGATCCAAGCAATAAGTTCTTTGGCATCTAACGAGATATTATGGATTTTATATATAATTATGGCTCAAATCCTGATAAGATTATGTTATTTGTGTATGATTGGTTCAATTTGATCCAAGATCAAGGTTAAAAAATTGACAAGCACGGTCTTGTGGATATAAACTACTGGCATCGATATCAAGGCTATGAATTATTTTTCCTATCAATTCGGGCTCAACTCGTATACTTCACAACTTATCCTAGACGGAGAACAATGAGGTCGAACTAGTGGGAAGTATAAAAGACTAAAGCTAAAAATACCTTTGACGTTGACAAAATAGCTTACCAGTAGGACGAGCTGCCTCATGTAACAAATACGGTAGATATGGACTCAACGAAAGTTACTCATTAAATATCTAATCATATATAAAAGGTAGAATTAGAAGAAGAGGAAGATGAAGTAGATGAAAGTGGAGATAGGGAGAAAAATGAAGGAGGACGAGGAAGGCAAAGAAGATAAATTTTCAGACGAGGATTGGAAAATAAAATAAAATCATGACATATGACATGTACTATATTTTTACTGTAGAATGTAACATCCATTTAGACTTGTGACATGTAGTATTTTTTTACTATGCAATATAACATCCATTTGGACTTGTGACCATGTACTATATTTTTCTTTGTAGTTTTATTTTGTTCATGTTATATATATATATTATTTGTCCAAACTGGTCACAGTCAACTTAATTTCGATAATTAACTAACTATGATCTGATATGATTCAATATGGCACATAAATTGAAGACCGACATATCTCTATTACATTTCTGAAGACGAAGTTGCTACATGCTCAAATGATGAAGTTGTGGTTTTACATGAATCTGTAATTTTCATATTTATTTGAATCCACTATTAGAGTTTTGGGTTATTTGAGTTAGACTTCCCAAGCTCTTAGTGCCAAAGTGTGAGTCAATTAGAAGTTGTTCAAGTTGTTTTAGCTTGGAAAATTCCAAGACTGCTTTCCATCTTAAAGTGTGAAGTCTCCATGCTTTTCGAATTAAAGCACGTATCTGTAAAAAGTTGTAAGCCTTCGGATCAAAGCTTATATTTTACTTATAGTGGATTCAACTTCGAGTAAGAGTTCTCGGGTCTAGACTAGACCTCCACGAGGGAAACCAGGATAAATTTTTGATGTTAGCATATTATGATTTCTTACTCAGTGCTTCTTTCATATACTTGCTATATATTTCCATATATGCTTGCATAAGCTATTAGTTGGTTATAAACCTTCATTTTTATATGTTAAATATTGTCACACACTCTATTCCCCCCTAGAGTTATCTTCAACTTGTATCAGAGCAGGATCTCTTCTTTAGGCTTTATATCCTAAGAGTAGAACACATGACAACTATGAAATCTATCTTCATTGGTAAAGGCCAATCAACAAATAGGCTACCTCTATTTGATGGAACCAACTACACTTACAAGAAAACAAAAATGAGCTTCTATCTCAAGTCACTAGATTTTGCCCTTTGGTCAATAGTTATTGATGGATATAAAAAGCCACCAAGAATTATTGTAGATGGTAACTTAATTGAAAAGCCTAATGATAGATACACGAATATAGAAAGAAACAAGCCAGTCTTCATTTTAGAGCCATCAATGACTTATTTTGTGCTATAAACATGAGTAAGTTCAATAGTGTATCTACTTGTACCATGTATAATAAAGTTTGGAAACATATTGAGGTAACTCATGAAGGTACCTCACAAGTGAAATAATCTAAAATCAGCAGACTGACACAAGAGTTTAAGGTTTTTAAGATGAAGCCAAATGAAACCATCACACAAATGTTTACATGTTTCCTTGATATTGTTAATCCTCTTTCTTCTCTTGGCAAGGATTATAATAATCATAAAAAGATACGCAAGGTGCTCAGGGGACTCTCGAAGAATAGAAACCTAAAAGCAACAGCAATTATTGAAGGAAACGACCTCATTATAATTACGCTGGAGACACTCATGGGGAAGCTAATGACACATGAGTTGGACCTTAATGATTTTTAAGAATCAACACCAAATTAGAAGATAATAGATTTCAAAGCACACCACAATATGGTCTTAAATGATGAAAGTGAAGATGATGATTCTGAAGGTGAGAAACAAACCCTAATGGTCAAAAACTTCAGAAAATTCTTAAGATTTGAAAGAATAAACAAAAAAAAGGACTATCAAGATAATAACGATGAAGATCCGATATGTTTGTAAGAAGACATGCTATATAAAGAAGGACTGTCCATCCGCTAAGAAGGGGTATCGTTATAAACACCCAAGCAAAAGACAGTCTTCATGCAAATATGCAAACAAAAGCATATGGCATGAAAGTGAAGCTAAAGACTATGAGGAAGAAAATTCTTGTGACGCTATAAAACTTTGCTCGATGGCATTTTCAAACCACGTAACTACAAACCCCTTATATAAAGACTTTTCTTTTGATGAAATCTCTGATGCATTCAGTGATCTTCTTGAAAATTATGAGAAAGTTCTAAAGAAATACAAGCATGCTAGGAAAGAAATAAAAATGCACAAGCTTAAGAATGAAAGACTTTTCTCCTTATTAAATAAAAGAAGAGAGACTCCCTCTACTAGTGATAGGAAGAAATAGCCTCACTAAAATTGAGCTTGCATGATGCTATAAAAAGAATTGAAAAGAAAGAACATGAATATACAAAACTCAATACAGAATATGAGAGAGAAAAGAAGAAATATAACATAGTTGTACAGAGAATAGATCAACTTTCGGCTAAATATGATGATATTTGTGCTACCTCTAAAAATTTAGAGATTATATTAGGAAAATAGGCAATACCTATGACTCAATCTAACACTTTTCACGTGAGTCACCACAAAGTCACGCATAAGACACTGCTAAAGAAAGCAAGAAAACACATGCTACACACAATCACGCTTTCCTTTACAAATATTCATGAAAGACGCAACATACTGCTTCATATACTTATGCCTATACTACTGCACCAAGCACTAACACCTTTACAACATGTCACTATTATGGTCAACAAGGACATATCTCACAACGGTGTAAAGTTAAAAGATTGATAAATATGAATGTATATACATGGGTGCAAAAAGCTAACATTTTAAGACAACCAAAGATGTGGGTACCAAAGGTCACATCTTTAACTCATATTGCAGGTGAACCAACCATCACATGCTAGAAGCAAATAGATTCTCGATAGTGGTTGCTCTAGACATATGACTGATGATGCTACCCTATTTGCAACACTATCAATGAAGAAAGAAGATACGTCTCCTTCGAAATGATCTCAAAGGATATATTATAGCTAATGATAATATTGGTATTCCTTTATTCCCAGTAATAAAAGATGTATATTTAGTTACTGAATTAAAATATAGCATGCTCATCATCAGTCACCTTATTGACACTGATTATGGTATTAATTTTGTAAAAATGCTCTATTTATGGGAGATCATCTGGTAATATCATTTTTGAAGGTATTAGAGAAGATAACATATATGTTTTCTATCTTTCAGAGAATACTAACAATATAGGTTGATGCCTTTATGCTAACAAAGATAAAAGTTGGCTATGGCATAGGTGTCTAGGACATGCAAATATGGATACAATTATAAGACTATCTTCGAAGAAACTAGTTAGAGGCTTCCCGGAAATAACCTTTAAGAAGGATATGGTCTGAGTTGATTATGAAAAGAACAAAGCAACTAGATCTTCCTTTAAATTAATAAACATCGTAAGTACCTCTAGACCTCTTCAACTATTATACATGGATTTATTTGGACCTAACATAGTCGCCAGTCTTGGCGGTAAATTCTATGCTTTATGTAATTATTGATAATTTCTCAAAATACACTTGGCTTTATTTTTTTGAAAATAAAATGAGCCTTTTTTTTATTTTGTAATATTTTGCAAAAAGGTACAAAACAAAAAGAGTTTCATGATTACTCATAACCGAAGTGATCATGGAGGCAAATTCAAAAATACAGATTTCAAAAAAAAATTATGATACAAATAGATTTTCTCATGAATTTTCTTGTCTAAGAACTCCTCAACAAAAAAGTATTGTAGAACGAAAGAATAGAACTCTCAATGATATTGCTATAGTCATGTTAAATCAATTTAGTCTTTCAAAATATTTTTAGGCATCAGTTATAAATACAGCGTGCCAGGGTTCGAATTCGACCTATCTCGAAGAAGATACCCTATGAGCTTTGGTTTAATAGAACTCCTACTAATTCTTATTTCAAAGTTTTTGGATGTAGATGTTTCATTTTAAATACTAAGGATAACTTGGGTAAATTTGATTCCAAAGTCGATGAATGCATTTTTCTTGGATATGCTGCAAAAAGTAAAGGTTTTCAAATTTTTAATAAACGTTCATTAACTGTTGAAGAATATATTAATATCACTTTTGATGATCTTAAAAGTCAAATGCCTAGTGATAGTAATGATGTAGATGTCAGAACAACATCTACCAAAACACATGAAGATACAATAATTGGCACAAGATATCTGGAGGATATAACAAAAATGATGCGATTCATGGCCGATCATCCAGAAAATATGGTTATAGGTGATGTATCAAAGAGAGTAAGGACTCGATCTGCAACTAAAGATATTATTGCTAATGTAGATTTTATTTCGCAAATAGAACCTAAGAATGTTGTAGAGGCTTTTTCTGATGAGTTTTGGATTACCGTAATGCCAGAGGAATTGAACCAATTTGAGAGAAATTAAATTTGGAAACTTGTTCCTAGACCTAACGATTACTCTATAATTGGCACCAAATGGGTATTCCGAAATAAATTCAATGGAAATGGACAAGTCATACGTAACAAAGCATATCTCGTAGCTCAAGGTTATAATCAAGAAGAGTTCATTGATTTTGATAATTTTAAATTATTTTAAATAGATGTTAAAAGTGCTTTCTTAAATGGTTTTATTAAAGCAGAATTTTTCGTGGAACAACCCCATATTTTGAAGATTTTAAAATTTTAAATCACATTTTTAATTTACGCAAGGATGTGTATGGACTCAAACAAGCCCCTCGTGCTTGGTATGAATGCCTTAGTTCCTTCTTACTTGAAAATAATTTTTCCAAAGGGAAAGTTAACATGACACTTTTTTATAAAACCACATGATGAATCTTTTATTAGTGCAAATTAATGTTGACGATATCATATTTGGGTATACTAATGAGTAACTATGCAAAATATTTGCTACGTGTATGTAGCGTGAATTCGAAATGAGCATGATGAGAGAACTTAACTTCTTCCTCGGATTATAAATCAAGCAGAGTTCACAAGAAATCTTTATCAATCAAGCCAAGTACACGAAGAACTTGTTGAAGAAATTTGATCTCGATAATGCAAAACCTATCGGTACTCCAATGGCTACATCTACAAAGCTTGTCCTTGATGAATGTGGTAAACCAGTTGACCAACGTAAGTTTGGAGGTATGATTGGCAACTTATTATTTTTAACTTTTAGTCGTCCCGATATCATGTTTAGTGTTTGCCTATGTACTAGATATCAGACTAACTCTAAGGAATCACATTTGTGCGCAATTAAGCATATCTTCGACGGTAGGATTGTGGTATCCTAAAACCACATCCTTTGATCTTATGGGTTAGTCGGATACTGATTTTGATGTGTGCAAAATTGATCAAAAAAGTACCAGCAGCACTTGTCATTTCTTAGGTAAAGCATTAGTCTTTTGGTTTAGAAAGAAACAAAACTCTATCGCATTATCAACTATAGAAGCAGAATACATAGTTACAGGACGTTGTTGGGCACAAATTTAGCGGATGAAACAAACCCTAGAAGACAACAATCTACGCTATAAAAATATTTCCATATACTATGACAACACTAGCACCATTAATCTCACAAAGAACCCAGTATGTCACTCACGTACTAAATACATAGAGATACGTTATCATTTCTATGAGATCATCAACTATACGAAGATATTTGTTTAGAATTTGCTGATACTGAACATCAACTGCAGACATCTTTACTAAACCCTTAGCCGAGGAACGCTTCAACTTCATTCATCGAGAATTAGGAATTCTGGATGTCGATGCTATATGAGAATTTAAGCCACTGAATCTCTTTTTAAATCTATATTCTTTAAAGTAAAATTACTTTGGGTACATGCCGAAAGGGTCCTTCTGTTACAAAGGTGTAAATAACCTTAAGCAACACAGTATTTAAGTGTCTTTGGACCACCGCTAGCTGTGATCCACCCCTACAGCTAACCCAAACTGATCGACACTTTGTTGAATTATGATTTATCAAGATATTTTAGAAAACTTTTATCCAAAGTATAGTATCTACTTTCAAATTTTTTTTCTTGACTTATAGTTATTACCTGTCTATAGAATATATATTTTTTGTATCTTATCTTACAAACTATATTTTGGAACATTACAAACTATATTTTGGAACATATGAGACCAAACTCAGGTCAAATTCGGTCTTGGACCGAACTCGGGCGAAACTCGGTCCCCATGATTCCATAATGCAGTAGCAGATCTAGCCTTCTATTTTAACTTATGTTAAACCATTTTAATCACAACAAGCCCCCTTTCACCTAAGAATAGCAGCCCCCTTTCATCTTCCTCCTTCTTCCAAGATATCAGGTATGACAGGACGACGCGGATCCTTCGACCAATCCTGAGATTGAGTCTCTAGACAGGGTGATCCTCCGGTGCCGATTACTAGGTTCGGATCCTCATCTCTGAGTACTCTACTCTTCCGACTACTTACATCATTGATTGTGTCAATACATGATAGTGCTCTTGGGACGAGCAGTTCCAGGCCTCAGACTACTCCTTCGTCTAATAAACTCTTCTATCCAGTATTCTTTCTGCTGACGGTACCATGGAGATAGAGGAGCAGATTGACGAGGTCAAGCCGATTACGCCTTCGGATGAGACGAGGTTGGATATTTGGGCCAACGGGCCTACAAAGTAAGTTAATTCTTTAACATTTTCATTATATATATATATATATCGTCCTCCGACAGTACAGAGAGCACTGGGATAGTTTCTGAGGTTCAACTTTTGTGGCCCTGACCAACTACACAAATGCTCCAGACGAGAGGAAGGCATTTTGGTTTGTGCACTTCAAGATAAAAGTATATTTAATTTTAATATCAATCATCTAATTGATGTATATTATATAACTTACTACTTTACTTCTTGTAGCAAATATATTACTATCCACCACACCGAGTTGAATAGATCAAGAAGATATTTCCTGTCGTCGTCGCCAAACTGGTCCGTTATGCGATCAACGACCAGAAGACTCATGATCGTGAAAACTAATCCAAGGTTGAATCACACTAGAGCAGTGGACTGCGATGAGGGATAGGTTCAATAATGACAAGTACAAGGAAAGGTCGGAGAAGGCGAAGGCGGCCAGGAAGAAGGCATAGAAGTTGAATCGTGGCTCAATTCCGATGACAGAATATTTTTATCGCATGGTATGTATTTTATTATATATTATTTTAATCAAAGTAGGTCAAATATTTAATTTTAATTAAAAATAATATATTATTAACTGGTACAGAAGGGTGAGGACGCTAATATAGAGGTCGTCTTCCTGCCCACACATCGAAAGGGAGGACAGCTCATCGATGAGAGGGCCACACAGAGCTTTGCAAGTATTACTTTACATTTTCTTATATGACTTAGAAAATATGCAAATGAATCTCCCTGTAGTTAGTAATAAATAGCTTAGATATTAACAATTATGTGCACGACGAGTGCATAGTAAGAAGTACACTTATCGAGAGATGCATATTTTTCTAAGATGAGTATTTTAGGCTCAATGAGTAGTCGACGCAACAGGCTGCTACTGCACCTACTGAGGGAGAGGCTGGTACTTCCTCGTAGCCCCTGCCCTATCAGCTCCGTCGAAGGATGCGTCGTGGATGATCGTCGTTGGAGGACTTTAGAGGGGTACGTACTACAGTACGGTATCCTACCTTTCCTATGTTGCGATGTAGTCCACCAGGACCTCCTCTGGCAGTGTGCATTCCCCACATCCTTCGAAGGAGTCCAGGAGAACGTTAACCGTCAGATTATGTCTCTACGTGATGAGTTGATATGGAGGATTATAAAGAAACCCCAGTCCTATCTGCAAACGGACGACGCGACGATCACTACACGTTTTGATAAGCTCGAGCATGAAGGCAACTCTAGAGGGGAGTGAATAGAGTGTGAGACAATATTACCCAATAAAAAGTAAGGCTAATTACCAACTAAAAATATAACAGATATATGAAAAGTAAATAGAGTTTAGAAATCATAAACGCTAACACCGTGATGTATACTGGTTTTCCTCATGGATGACTATTCCAGTCCCGAGAACTCTTGCTCATAGTTAAATGTGCTATTTTTACAAATAGTGTATAACACAAGCTTGGATCTGAAGTGCTTGCCGACTTTTTACAACCATGTGCTTTGATCCAAAGAGCTCGCTGACTTCAGACTTGATATCAATCTTGGATTTTTTTCAAGCTAGTACAACTCGAACAACTTATAATTGAAAAATACACTGGCACTTAGAAGGATTGGGAGTTATAATATTCGGGGTGAAGAAGATTGAAGCTCAGATTGTATTCTTAATTGAATAGATGAAAGTAGAAATGAGTAAATAAGAATGGTATGGATTTCAAGACTATTTATAGGCTTTTTGAAAATCGAGTTCTGTTAGAGTTTGGTCCCTAAACGTTGAAAACTTTGGACGTTAGAGCCTGGTCTTTGGGAAGACTGAGTCAAATTAGGAAATTTGGTTTAACCCTGACCGAGTTTGGCCCAAGTTCTGTTGGTCAGTTTCCAGAATGTTAGGTTCAAGTTTTGGGCTAATTTGGGTATTAGTTTGATCTGATTTTGGTAGGCTTATTTGATTGGATTCGAATGCCAAATATTTGCCAAGTATGACTCGACTTACAATAGTCCTAGACTCAAATGTAAAATTGCATAATTTTTTTGAAAAGAACCAATCACAATCTTCTTATGATGTCGTAGTAGTGAGGTTGTGTGATGTTCTTCAGTTGCATCGTATTGCGGCATATTGAATCATGATATAGTTGATTATCAAAATTAGGTTGACCATGACCGGATGAGCTAACAATATCTTCCATTTTGATAATTGACAAACCGTGACTGATACGACAATCAACTCTGATACAAGCATTAGAGGTAGCTCCCCCGCAATGTGTACGAGAAACTTTGAAATTGAAACTTGTTATATTCCTCCATGTATCGTCTACCAACTGAAGTATCAGCAATCATCATGTTCTCATGTTCTCCCCCCTTTGTTATTTCATCAAAATGGATGGCTTCCCCGTAATAGGTGAAGCAACATAACATAATGAAACAAAAAAGTGAAGTAACATACACAAAAAGATAGAATATGATAGTCCAATATCAAAACATAGCACTTAATAACCATTGATACAATTGCAAACTATGTAGAATCCAAACTCAAATAGATTATAAAAAGACATAGTTTGTCACACATATAACACTTAAGAAATAAAGTAGTGCATGACATAATCCAAACATAATGAGAACTAATCAAAGTAAACTAAACTAAAATATCATCAACATCCATTTTCACTAAAGTCCAAGTATCAGAAGTACTACAACAAGTATTGATCGTCACCAGTCGTAGGGTCATCAGTCGATCGGTTGGGATTATAGTAAGCTGCAGCTGGGAGAAAATATCTCTGAACATAGGGGTTGTTAATGAGATATCCAGAACACAAAGGATCACGAGCCCTCGAAAAAGGTCCAGCTGGATGTAAAGATAAACCACACTGAATGTCCGCCAAGGTGATTAAGATAGCATAGGCATAAAGAGTAGTGCGGTAGTCCAAGGTATGATAACGATCATCTTCCAATCGAAAATGATCGTGAAGCATGTCCTGGATGGAATCTAGAGTAGCTGGAGGAGCAGCAGGAGCAAGAGGTGCATTAGAATGACCATAGGATGTCAAAGGGGATGAGTCGCCATCAGCAGACGGAGGAGGAGAGGTAGGTTTAGTCCCATGAGCTTTGCTAAGATATGTTGGCTCAGCAAGGAAAGGAAAGTCACCAAAATGAATATGAAAATGCTCGAAGATGGCGGACAAGTACATGGCGTAGAGTAGGTTATGCTCTTTCTTATGACATCCAACCATGGCATTTATAATAGTCGTCGAAAGACTGAATAGGAAAATAAAATACAAATGGTAGAGTGTAGTCATATCCAACATAGTAATTTTATCTGTTGAACTAGTCTTTGCAACAATCACAAAAAAATCATGCGATGAAGCTCATAAAACCAGTTGTTCAAATATTTAGCACGAAGACGTCCAGGTGGATGAGGATGGGGATCTCACATTGAATCTCTAAACGAATCATGAGTCGTGTTATTTTGAAAATTGAATTTGGTGATGTCAATTAGGAGTTCACCGTTATTTGGGACATTAAGTATCTTCCCCAAGTCGTCATCATCAAACTCAATATTGATGCCACAAATACTTGATTGAATAGTGCCATGTGCAAAAGTCAAGTTGTAGTAAAATATACGAATAACATTAAGATAAAATAATGTCTAATTACTACAAGTTCTTCAAGTCTAAGAACCCTAAAATTGGGTAGATAATCATGAAAGACAATAAAATTCAGGGGGCTTCCTAGACAGACGTTCCTCTCACAAAAATTATCAAACCATTCCACAAAGCTTTTTAGGGTTTTAAATAAAAACCCATAGAAATTACCCTCATCGGGTATGGATGGACTAAATAAAAAATTTGAAGTCACCTCTAGAGGAGGATTAGATTAAGAGGCTTCACCAACTCTTTTTTTTCTACCAAATAATTTTGGTGCCATAAAAAAAATTGGAAGAGTAGAGAAGAGTATACCTCAAAAAGATGGTGGATAATGGAATAGAACTACGAAGTAGACTCTGATCTAAAGTTTGGAGTCTTGAAATGGCTTGAGAAGGAAGAACCAAGGGCTATGGTATTAAAGAACTAGGGTTTCTTGAGGTTGAAGATGGAGAAATAGGGAAGTTGTTCGGTTCTGGCTGAATATGGATAGTTTTTGTTATAAGTAGCCACATGTAAAGAGTAGGGTCTACACAACTTAAATCCTGGAACCGAGGGGACCGAGTTCGGCCTAAGTTGTGTCCCTGACCGAACTCTGTCCGAATTCGGTTCCTCTGAAGCATAATTTTAGTATATAAAACAAGTTAAATATGAATACCCAGTTCTTGACATATGAAGTTACAGTTTTCAACTTCAAGTCAAAGAGTAGAGCTCGGATTCGCGGATATATTCTAGAAAAAATTACGAAGTATACCTTACCAAATCTTTATTCTAATCATCTTGGGTTAGCTATAGGGGTCGGATCCCAGCTAGCGGTGGTCCGAAGACCCTTAAATACCGTATCGCTTAAGGTTATTTTATCTCTTTGATAGAAGGGCCATTTCAGCGTGTACCCAAAATAATATTTACGCTAAAGAAATTATATAAAAGAAAAGGAATATATGAAAATTATAATATCATATATCATTAGAATCCAGAATCCCTAATTCTCGACGAATTAAGTCGAAAAGGTCCTTAGCTAGGGGTTTGGTAAAGATGTTTGTCAGTTGATGTTCAGTGGCAATAAATTCTAAACAAATATCTTCATCTAATTGATGATCTCTAAAAAAAGTGGTGTCTAATTTCTCTGTGTTTGGCGCGTGAGTGACATATAGGGTTCTTTATGAGATTAATGGTGATAGTGTTATCACGGTATATAAAAATATTCTTATAGCATAGATTGCAGTCTTCTAGGGTCCATTTCATCAAAAAAATTTGTGCACAATAACGTCCTGCAGCTATGTATTCAGCTTCAGTAGTTGATATTGCGACAGAATTATGTTTCCTACTTAACCAAGAGACTAATCTCTTTCCTAGGAAATGACAAGTGTCGATGATACTTTTATGATCAACTTTGCATCCGGAAAAATCAGCATCTGAATAACCTTTAAGGTCAAAGGACGTAGTTTTGGGATAATATAAGCCGAATGTCAAATTACCTTTAAGGTATCGAAAGATGCGCTTAACTTCGTACAAGTGTGATTTCTTTGGGTTAGCCTGATATCTAGCACATAGGCAAACACTAAACATTATATCAGGATTAGCAGTTAAATAAAGTAAAGTACCAATCATACCTCGATACTTACGTGTTTTGACCATATAGAAGCATAAAAAATTTGAGTCCATTCGCCCAGAAAAGGTGCCCTCAGAACCTAACTTGGTGAAGACGGGCCGCATAGAGTCCATGCGCCCAGAAGAAAGGCCTTCAAAAAAAACTTGACTTATAGAAATTGAGCCGCATAGAACCCATGAGGCCAAGGGTCTCGACCAGTCTGTAAAAGCATCCATGCAGCCTGGACATCGATGGAAGAAAGAGTCGCATAAAAGCCCTGACAAAGCATTAACCTCCTGTCATAAAGGTCTAGCCTTTATTGCCTCAAAATGCTTCGAGAATCGTGAGAGAGGCGGCACATAAAAAGACAGAATGTCACATCATTGTATTAATAACTTTTTCTGATGTGTAGCGCCACGTGTTCACTCGTATGCTATCCCAATTCCACGCTTCACAATCTTTATGTGTTCATGGTGTTCGACAAGAGTTCGTATGCAGCCCCAACTCCATGCGTCACAATCTTTATACGGCCAAAGAGTTCATAAGGCCTAATATTTTCGAAAGGACCAAGCTCTATGTGTCCCAGTGCTCATGCAGCCAAGATCTATGCGGCTTGGTCCCTCTGCGGCCACCCTCATGAGTCGATCAGTGTCTATGATCTTTTTTGTTGTAACCAAAAAGATCCTCCAATAATCAGTGCTGACCATGTGTCTAGTTGACCAAGTCACGCACACAATGGGTTAAAACAACCCCATCTCCCAAATGAGATTTTATCAACAACATATCACAACCAATGCCATAAGGCAGCCTGATCGTGATATGCGCCCACAGTTTCAACCATATTCTGTTAAAGAGTCCTATATGACCACCAAAAAGATACGTATATCAAATGTGTGCACATGATCCATTTGCATGATGGCTATAAATAGTGGGGTTGCATACCCACACAGACACACACACAAGAGAGAGAAATATGAAGAAAGTATTCTTATTCTCTCATCTGACCGTCAACGGAGTAAAGGAGCCATTGTAGTGCTCAATCTCCATCGTCGCACTCCTCAGAATTAAAAAACATTGTACTTAGATTTTTTGTTTAGGATTTTTTGTACTTCTGTTGTTTATTATACAGTAAAGTTCGTTCAACTTTGAGTCAATGGCAAACAAGGTGGCAATTCTGTTGGGGACATCCTTCTCCACTGACGAGAAGCTCGTGACGCAGTCCTATACGGTAAAGCTGGGTTTAACCCAGAAGATGTTGATTCACTACAAGAAAAATGGCTTTTTTTAACGATTTTTCCCCATCAAGAAAGGGTTTTCTTGATGGTTTTGGATTCGTCATGTAGGCTAGAGTCAAGAAAAGTCTCCACTTTTTTTGACGGTTTCTGGTTTTGTTTACTTGACAGTTTTAAACTGTCAAGTAAAAAACCTGTCTTGGCGATTTTAAACCGTCAAGTAAACATAGCAAAAAAATCGTCAAGGTAAATAAAAACTTTTTTTGACTGTTGCCTAGATTATGGGTAATGACCGTCAAGAAATCCCTTTCTTGTTGAAAAAAACCGTCAAGAAAAATATTTAAAAACCTCATTAAAAACTCTTTCTTGATGTCTAAAAACCGCCAAGAATTGATGTTTCATTGACATTTTGCAATTGTCAAGAGAAATATGTTTATAATAATATCAATATATTCCAAAATCAAGTTATCAAACATACATAATATCAATATATTCCAGAATATCGCAAGCATCAAAGAACTATAATACATAATTTTTATATTAACAAATTCAAGTTCGTACACCACAAACATTCAACCACAACCAAATAACCAAATTATGCAGTTTGTACAACATCTTAAGCATATAAAACCTATTTATACAAGTAAACCAAAATACATCTGAACCCGAAGCACATCTCTCCCATTATAGTACAACATTTATTTTCTATGTAGTTCCTGAGAACACAAGAGAAATAGATTTAATCAGTATGTGTAATTGTACAAACTCATATAAATTGCATTAGAGAACAACAAGTTAAAAAATAAAATTTTAGCATATATCAACTGTATAAAAGAGTATCGGCTTAATGCAAAACCTATGCTTGAAAAACTGAATATATCAACATATAAGAAAACTCATAAATGATCTTTTTGGAGAATTTTTTAGGACTCGGGTATTTCAAAACTCAAATGAAATAAAATAAGCTGGCCCTAACTCTTGCACATTTGCTCTCACGTAACTCTCCCTGAATAATCAAGTTTTGTTGTTTCCTTGGTTGGAAGCACACACACACTGACTTCACTGTCACTCAAAGATACTGGTTGACACCTGCTTCTACTGAAATTTGACACTCGCATGCACAAAACTGATACACATGCACCCCAGCACTGATACCACACTCAGACAATTGGGTACGTACATTCACAAACACACTCACTACACCTACACTGTGTCATGGATCCAACCTTGTCAATTTTAGCATCCATCCAAATTTGAATTTTATATTCTATGGATCCAACCTTATCAATTATAACATCCATCAAATTTTGAATTTCATATTTTTAAAAACTTTTATGAAGGATAATGTATCATTTTCTCTGGTAGTTGGTCCTCTAGCAATATTTATGATGTCACAAAGTCTTGGTAAGATTTCATCTCCTTTCCTATGTCTTTCAGGTCTAGAGGACTTAAGATGTGTAGGTCCAAGAATTATGATCTTCATATTCATCTCTTTCATATAGATCAATCTTTTTTCCTCATATTTCTTTAACATGAATGGTTTCTCTAGTAGTTTGGCATTCTTACAATGATATACTTGTGTTCTTAGGATAATATGATCAAAAGTCATTTTGGACTTTTTTTTGATAGCCATTAACCTAAGAACACAACTATATCATTATAGGAATGCCAAACTACTAGAGAAACCAATCATGTTAAAGCACGACGAGCAAAAAAGATTGTTCTATGTGAAAGAGATGAATATGATCAAAAGTCATTTTGGACCATTTTTGATAGCCAGTATGTTTGCAACTGTTCTTGATGTGACTTTAGGTGAGAGAGATTATATGACTTTGACTTCAGCATGTCAACTCCAACATGAGAAGGGTTTAATACAAAGCACATTCCAAGTTCTTATTTTTTTAGGAGCTCCAAGTTCTTATTTCTTTTATGAGCTCTAAGTTCTTGGTTTAAATGGTATTTTTGGAATTATATTTTGATTACTGGTTGAGGTTGTAAGCAGATTATGTAGTCTCCATTTAGTCTATTTTATCTGATATTACTAAGAATGTATATAGACACCAAAATTAATTTCTGAAGCAATATCTGTGTTAAAAGTAAGTGTTAAAGGTGTTTATATAGTGTAGGTAGACATTTAATTAAAGAAGGAATGTCAAGTTTTGCATGAAAAAGTAAACTAATTCAACTTATATGTGTTCAAATATAGGGTATAACCTTTTTGTTCATATCTTGAAACATATATGTGTTCAAATATAAACTACTAACACTGATAAGTAGCATCACTTGAGAAGCAGGTTCAGAAGTTCGCATAAATGTCATAATCTACTTCTTCATAAAATAGGGTCTTACATAACATACACAAATATGATATATTTAAATATACAATGGTAATATTCTGTTGAATCCTATTATATCAGCCTTACTTTGCAATTGATCAGCACCTAAGACTTTGTCCTATATTAATGCATTATGGTCTAGAATAGCCATCAGATGGAGTTTTCCATCTGTAATTGATCAAGGACAGTGTGTACGAAATATCATTGCATGATAGTGCGAACTACAAATTATTCATGAAGAATATAGTAAGGTATATAGAAATTAGTATGTCATTTATGGGGGAGAAGTTTGTGAAATATCATTCTCACGACACTTGTCATGTTCTCATATGTTTTGACAAATAGGACACTCAAAATTTACTATCTATCTCAAACACTGCACTTAATTAACCTTGATATAATTTCAACACTACAGATCTGGTTTACCTAAAAGCTCCAGCAAATGCAAGGGTTGTATTAGTTACTTACCTTTATTTCTTAGATTTAGTTTCCTTATTAGTTTCCTTTCCTTTCTTCTTTGTATTCTTGTATCAACAATCAAGAACTCAATAAAATCTCTACTGTTCTTCCCTATATCTGAGCTCATCTTTGGTCAAAGTCTGCAAATTATCTAAAATTCAAAGCGGAAAGTACCAAACCTTTTCTAAATTCTGGCCAGGATAGGAGGGGGCCTAACAAAAGTGAACAACAAACAATAAATATTACTAGAGACAAATCTATGTAAACATAATGTCTAATAACTATAATAATT
This sequence comes from Iris macrosiphon, assembly GCA_036927795.1. Taxonomy (NCBI): domain Eukaryota; kingdom Viridiplantae; phylum Streptophyta; class Magnoliopsida; order Asparagales; family Iridaceae; genus Iris; species Iris macrosiphon. The sequence continues at coordinate 37,129,713 of JAYESA010000012.1, forward strand.
CAGCTTTAAGTATATATGCTATGTAAAAAAGAGAGGAATGTATATGAAAATTACCCACATGAAGAAAATTGTCAAGCAAACTGGAAACCTATATTGAAAGCTAGCTACAACTTCAAGGGAAGCTATGTTTCTTACCAAGCATAACATTAGTCACATATTTTTGGTATGAGCACTGGTACTAACACTTGTAAAAGAGACCAAAAAAGAAACATCTTCAATAGATTGATGGCAGTACTCAGTACAAATAAGATAAAGTTTCACCTAAATTTTAATGCCTTCCAAAACCAACCACCATTCAGATCAATTTAGGATATCACATATATCCTCATTGAAATCCTTCCTAGTTGTAAGAACATGATATTTAAACAAAAAGGTTTGTTTAAATGATTAGAGACATTTAAGAGTTAAGCAAATGAAAAGGTGTCATAAAAGGAAGATATGGTTAACAAATAGAATGTCGAAGTAGCATCTCTCTTTTACTAGAAAGACTACATTGGAAAAAATAAAGGTAATTCCATTTATGCATGAAGTGGATTTGGAACCGTACAGTTTCCTAGTTTGAATTTATAAATAATAGATCTGTGTTAGAGTATCTTCTATAAAAAGAAGTTGTATGGTAAATAAGGGATGACCAAGTAGAGATACACAGAAAGATAACAAGAAGTGTATCAGAGAACAAGAAGTTTAAATTTGTTGAAAGAAGAAAGCCCTTCAAGCGGAGATACACAGAAGGATGAATCCATTGCCTTCAACTTGGAAAGACTGCCTTGCAGATCCTATCCACTCCAACCTTCTGTCTTGAATTCCAAACCTGAGAAGGAAATATCAATCACCATCCTTGTACCAAATTTAGCACACACCACATTATACCTCCCTAAATCCAGGTACATTAGATAACAAACACAGTCATATGGGTTGCTTGACATTTAATATTCTGTTTGGACGAAGTGCGAGTCTGAAAATTTTTTTGTTAAGAACAAGAATTACATATATAGATTCTAGGTAGATTCGTTTGGGGGATTAGATAAGAGAAAGAGGAAATAAATAGAAAATTATTGAGCTTAAGTAATTTACTTCATTAAATATAAAGGAGTTTAAAATAGAAATTGTTGAGCTTAAGTATTTTTCTGTACAGAAAGAAATTAGGAATTTATTTGTTTTTACCCATAACACAGGTACCATAATGTTATTAAGAAACCTTCTCAAGTTAATTCAGACTCCCATTTCTTCAAATTTTGAAAAGCTAAATCTGTAAATATCAAATAAATGTATCATATCTATCATAACATCGATACTAATTCTTACAAGTGATGCAATGTGGTTAAGTCAGTATTACCAGGAGGTGCAAACCATTTACTTTGCAGATAAATAATTATCTTAAAGAGTACCAACATAAATGTCATAAAATCATTTGGTTCATCAAACTAAGGTTTCTATATACAAGAAACAAACTTACCTCTAACGTAGCTTTAAAAAGGTCTAAAGCAGGCCCTTCCATCTCTCCCATATTTAAGAGCTTTGAAGTTTGCAAGCTTGATTCACCAACTTTGTGTAAACAATATCGAATGCTAGGTACCAGCTCTTCAACCCGTGCATGGCACAAAACTAGATTCTCTACGTTTTCCCATAAGAATGTAAATATCATGTTAAAGACGATAGAAGACTATTGTGAAGCTAATAAATTTATATTACAATAATAATTGGAGTAAAGAACCTAATAAGGATTATATCACCATAGGGAATTTGAAGAACAAAATCTTGATGTTACAACTCTTCAGTTCCTTAATGGAATAAGATTTTGAGTAGTTGGCCAGGACAAATACCCTTCAAGAAACTCCTAGCTTACAAAGAGAGTCCAAAAGAATGGTAAGAAAGCTTGTAGCTATTGACTTCTGGAAATTAACCAAAAATTAAGGTTAAACAAAGTATGTAAAAGAAAATTCATGTATGTCAGGATCTAGTATGGCTGTCATGCAAATGGATACATTTGATGAAAGAAGTAAAAACATCAAGATTTTGATTCTACATATTATGCATTTATTACGAATGGATAGGTTAAAATAGATAATTGGTAGTATAGTTTTTGAGGGAAACTTTATTGTTTTGAAAGATGATTTTGGGATACCTATATTGCATGGACACAAATGCCACATGACACAAGAGGGACATAGTGACAGGAACATGGCACCTTTGGCATATCCTAATGTATGTCATGTCTAATACATGTTTTAGACAATATAAGATGGACATGGTATCGAGTTTTGGAGTGTCTCCCTAGCGACCCACAAATCAAGCTCGTTAAGGCGGTGCGAGGCACCGAGGACCAAAAGGCTTTAGTGGGGGATTCAAGGCACGAGAGACCTTAAGACTAGTTATGGGTATTTAGTAGATATTTTAAGACGAGCATGGTGTTTATAATATGTTTTTCTTTTACTGAAATAAAGGATCCAATCAAGAACTATTGCTAAATTATTAAGAATCAACTACTAAGAGGGCCTCGCACTCTAAATAGTTGCCTAGGCACCAAAGAATCTGAAAATTAGGCGGCCATCTCACAACCTTGCCACCCGGTGAGCTCTAGCAGCATCCTAGTTTCAATACTCCACTTGCTTCAAAGTTTGCAAGTCCAACAGTAAACTGTGCCTACTGTCATACAAGAGAATTTCCATCCACCAGGTTCTATAATGCCCTTGAAGAACCACATCAAGCATTGGGTAACAAATTGTTGATCTTTGTAGTTGGTAAGCTATAGATGGAGCGCTATATCCTAGTTCAAAGGTTTCAGCTTCTATTCCTGAACAAGCCCTAATTTGTAATCTCATGACCTAGTTCCAATTCATATTCCACCAAAATAAAAAAAACCCCTCTTTTATCATACATCTCTTTTTGATCTTATTCTATAGGCCAAATTCCTATTTTTCTAGCATTTTTCAGATCAAGCCACAAAATTTGGTGCGTAGATATTTTAGGAGGGAGCTAGTGTTGGAGCTTTGGGAGGGAGGAGGAGAAGAGGGCTGGTAGTGATGGGGATTGGCGATTGGGGATCGGGGGAAATTAAGATATGTGGATGTGAAATATAAGAAGCCCTTGATCCCAAATTTTGTTAAAATCATCAAGAAATTTTTTTTTTTTGAAAAAAATTACTAAAACTGGCAGTAAAACATGCACGGCAATTTCCCGCATATGTCATTACTTGACGGTTATCAACAAACTGTCAAGTAATACAATGGTTTTTTTTGCCGCTTCGTCTAAAACCGTCAAGAAATATGGTTAAATTTTGATACTTAACAGAAAATATGGTATTTTCTTGACATATGTCTAAAATTGTCAAGATTACTGCTTTCTTTGACGGTTTTGAGCATACGTCAATAAATCGACCGTCAAGAAAGACCATTTTTCTTATAGTGATTGTACGCTTCGACCAGCAAGCTTTCGAGAAAATACTTTCTGAGGGCAGCGCGAGACCTTCGCCTAGGCAAGCAAAGCCTAAGGAGACCCGCAGGACATGGGTCGGTAAGGCCGGTGTGCCTCACTCAACTGCGAAGCATGAGCTCCCTATTTCTTTACCTGATGCTCAAGACACACATCATGCGTCTACCCAGGCTGTCCATGTTCATGTGGCAGCCACGTTTGGGGAGAAGAGTGCTTAATACTTGAGGTCTGGCAAAGAAAATTACTATGATGCCAGAAGCTTGGGGGCAGATGCACGGTCCATGCACCCACAATGAGGGGCACAGAAGAAGAACCATGTGGCACTGAACTCCAGGTGCAGGAAGATAGCTGAATGCGCCACAGATGCAAACGAAGACTCTGTCTTCGATAGAATCTACTACTACATTGACTCCATGCTCCATACTAAAAAAGGAAAAAATACAAACTTGGACTACTTGTACTATGCGTCAGTGAGTCCTAGGACGATAAAGTGTAAGACAGTACGAGCTCGCCAAGCTCAAGCAACTGCTCAGTTGACAGACCATCAGCATGCGCCGCTAACTATTATGCATGCCCCTGACAAAAAGCTGTACAAGACCGAATCATTGTCCAGCCCGTAGTGGCACATGGATAGGGTCAGTCTCAAAAGTCTTATACTCATGAATTATGGCAAGTTCTTGTATGAACCCCAAGTCAGAGAGAAAAAATAACACCTACTCACCCATGTGCTCAGTCTACCCATGCTCAAAATGAGGGTGTAAAGGCGAATCATCCCTTGCCTGACTTGTGTAACTTGATCAACCACAAGCGCAAAGCAAGAAAAGCAACTACGTCATGTGAGATATCCGCTCCTTGGCAATGTTGTGCCAATATCATCATCAACTACTGTTGTGCTAAAGTAGCAGTACCTACAAATATGCAGTCAATATTTTAATGACTGCAACCAAAAGCACCCGTTCGTCAGTATCTTGTAAAACAGATATAAATAGCAGAAGTGAAGGAGTTGTCCTTCACCTCATGTTGCTCTACTTGGAGGTACCTTTCTACGAGGGATGCCGGACGTCCAGTACCTCCAATCCTCCACTATCGGCCAGTATGTCAAGAAGACGAGTCCAAAGAGGGGAAGCAGCTCTGCCTACAAAAGAAGTATTCTTGGGCACCCACTCAAGGACAAGATTGGCATTAAATGGGGGTGGTATTTTCCTAAGACTCAAGATAATTTCACAGGTAGGGAGTAACAATCCTTCAGAACTCTGCGATAATTTGTCTTTCCGAGAAGATAGTGATTCTCAAGGGACGGACGCTGCGATTCCTAATGGTAGTCACCCTCATCAAAGTGAAGCACCTTTCGATGCTGGGGGTAGTATTTCCTCCAAATTTGAAGAAGATGCAGCACTGTCAACTTTTTTTGGACTATTCAGTACAAAAATTTGAGACAGAAAGTGAGAAGTCCACCGTCCCTTTTGTCTCTCCCCATGTAAGGACAGTATACATGGCTGGGGAGGATAATGAAGGCACCACTGATCGACACCTAGAGACCCTCGAGGCTCTGATGCATACCATGAGTGCCTCGATGCAGTCTCTGACCCAAACGGTGCTAGAGCTCAGGGCCAGCCTAGTCTCACAACCACCGAGGACCTCTACGCAAGCAAGCCAGGATCCTGGGTCCAACGAGGAATCAAATGCAATCACTCCACCCGCTGATAGCAACCACACTCTTCTAGAATCGTCTGCTCCTTTCGTAGTAGATGAGACCCGAGAAGCAATACGGGAAGTACGAGAACTTCGAGCCCGCTTGGACTCAATGAGCAGTCGGGACACATTGTGCTAGCTTGGGATACGACAACCATATCCTCTTGAGTAAAAAATATGTCGTACCCGCCAAAGTACAAGCCCTTCTCTATGACTCCATTTGACGGAAAAAATCTTTTCGTCAATACATGAGTTATTTTGAGACGGCGATAGGGCATTTACCTCGCAACGATGCTCTTCTCACCAAGCTCTTTGTCGGGATATTGTCTTGAGTAGCCTTTGACATGTTTTGTAGTATCCAAGAAAATTTTATCTCATCATTTGAAGATCTTAAAAGTCTCTTTCATGCCCAATTCTATGACGGGGGAAATAACATGACGATTGTAGTGCCCCGTTCCCCCTTTTCGGGGAGCATGACTAAAAAATATTTGGTATCGTTCGACTGGGACAGATTGAATCAAGATTCTTTCCTCATTATGGATTGCTTTCTTCGAAATCAAGTCCCATATTCAGAGGATCGTGCCTCAAGGAAGGACTCGGCGACAGAGTTCGAGGGGCCTTTCCTTTGCGCTGGTTTCTTTGCTCATTTTTGATGCCGCTTGGTGACATTCTTGTTAGTTTTGTGGATTGCACTTTCTTGAACGGTTTTGATAGATTTTATTTTATTCCTTCCTTGAACTTCATATTTTATATCAAACTCTGGGAGATCGAGGAAGGAGATATTGATCATCTGTTGGTGCATGTTGGTGATCATGTAGGCGACGTACGAGCGAATTCTTGAAGATCTCTCATTTCTCTTCCCCTATTCTCCAACTTGTGAGTGGCCTTACTTTTGATTAGCGTCCTTCTTCCATGTCTTTATACTTAATTATCTGACTCATTTATGCGTTTCGATCAATAAAATTGAATTAAGATAATAAGAAGTAGACATGGAACACTGATACTTATAACATAGATATCTTCGAACAAACACCTTATTATGTGCTTGTTCGCTGTACATGTACATATTTATGTTTTAGTTGTAACTAGAACTTATTTATCTATAATTATGCAATGAGTAGTACATATTTACAAAGTGATCACTTGAGAAGTAGACTATACTGTCAGAGTATGCCATGAAGTTAAGTTCCTTATGTTGTCTTGCTTGTTTCTTGTAATAACTTAGTTTTAGATGATGCATGGTCAAGGAAAACTTATGCACAAGATATATAGTTCTACGAACGGTCTTTGGGGTACTGGGATCGCTTCAGCCTGGGTAGAATATTTGCTAGTGTAGTCCTAGCATTGGATGGGTTCGTGCGTCCGACAAGGACTAGCTACCCAAAGCAGAAGGGCAGCCGACCCATCCCGCGTATGACTAGTGACATACTATGTATATTTAAACTGTGCAAACTAACTATGTCTTTGTGGCAGGGAAGGTCATGGTAAGTTGGTTACCGGTGGTTCAGATAGTGAACGTAAAAGTCACCGAGCGGTGACATATTTTTGTTATGTAATTTAATTCTATTGCATATTGAAAAATTAAACTAAGACAAGCTAGAAATATTATATAATAATAATATTTCATGTTCACATGAATACGACATCGATTTGGTGTGCTGGGTTAGCTCACCCTCACCGGTACTTTCGAAGTACTGAACCTTGTTGTAGCAGGTTCCCCGAGCCAAGGTGACATGATGAGGAGCTGATGCTTTTCTCCCAACCTTTCACTGGTCTGATATGTTCGTGTTCGTGAATTTTGGAGCACAAATGCATATTCTCAAGGAGCTCGCACATGCCCTTTTGAAGCTCCTAGGCAATGGTGCAAACTCGCAACCAAGGTGGTTTTCTTATAATTTTTTGTAAAGGATATAATATAATTTTCTGTTAGGGATATAATGTATGGATTGCTATCTTATTTTGTGTCCATTTGTAAGCACACGTGACACCCCTTTACTTTTGAGTCAAGAGTTTGTAACAAAGATGTTCATTATCAATAAAGAAAACTTTTTTCATTCCAATGTGTGATATTCCTTTTTTACTATATTGCATATATTTCTAAAGTATATCAATATGCCTAGACATTGTGCGGGCGCACCTTCTGCTCCCGCGGCATCAAGCCTAATGGACGATTATCTATCTAACAGAAATTGGGGCATGATATATTGGTATCAGACCATGGCTCCAGATCCTTTGACCTTCGTGTCAGAAAAGTTTTATTGAAACGACCATGTCCCTCCTAGTTGAACTCTTGAATTCGCTTAGCCAAAATAAGATGTGTTATATATAGTAAGTCCATAATATGTTTTGAGACTGATATAAGTTATTTTTCTTTGTTAGAATGACCTCGGAGCCGAACGCACAAGAGCAGGTAGTAGCACAGGTGTAAGAGAGAAATTTCGGCACTTCGGGAAGCTCCGGAAGTCAAGCAGCCATGCCCTCTATTAATCCGTTTGAGCGGATGATGCACTTCATAGAAACACAGAAGTGGCAGGAATAGAAAACTCAGACCGAGATACAATAGAAGCAGATGAATACCCTATAAATGATTATAACGATGCTCATCACTAACAACCATTCTGCATCAGCGGTCGTCATGACAGTGCCAGTTGTAGCTAAGAACACTGGACCTAAGGGCTCTTAGGAACCTTCACCCTCAGACGAAAAGGGTTCTATCCTTCAAATATCAGAGTTTATGAAGATATGTCATTCTACCTTGAAAGGGACTGAGGACCCCTCTGTGGCGTTAGATTGGATGTTTGAGCTAGAAGACCACTTTAAAGTGATTCGTATGGATGAGACAAAAAGAGTTGCTTGCGCTCAGCACCAGCTCCGTTTGAACACACATGATTGGTGGGATATGCACAAACAGGCCATCCGAGTGAAGATGGCAAGCGATTATCTCTTGGTCTATGTTTCGTAAAGCCTTCGAAGAAGAGTACCTTCCGTCAGTCGTCCATCATGAGAAGGAAGATGAATTTACACATCTTTAAGAAGGGAATATGATAGTGTGATAGTAAGCCACAGAATTTAACAGGCTTACAAAATTTGCCAAGTCTCATCTCCGTGATGCCGAGAGTCGAACCTGTAGATTTGAGATATGACTGCGACCTTCTATTCATGCTCATGTTATTATCCCTCAATACCATACCATGCAAGAGTCTCTAAACCACACCCTTTCCTTAGAGCAGCAGTACCCCCCAGTTCGTACCGGCGCTGTGTAAAAATTCTATCACAAGCACCAAACCAACACATGAGGTAACAATACGCCAAAGTGTCCTAATAATGGAGGTTATCATGGTGCAAACCCAGGGAGAGATAGTGAGCTTTTCTATAACCAGTGTAACCATGTCAGACATATCACTCAAAACTATCGAGTATTCACTAGAGCATGTTTTAAATGTGGTCGTCCTGGACACATGGCAGTGAACTATCAGGAGAGAGGACCAAACCAATAACAACAACCAAATTGTCTGCCTTAGAATCAGGGTCAAGTGCCTCGAGTGAAACAGACGGCAACGCCGAATGCTAAAGGTCGGGTCTATGCTCTTACTCGGAAAGAGGCATTTGCTTCCAACACAGTGGTGTCAGGTATATTACTTTTCAATAATATACCTGCTCGAGTATTGTTTGATTCTAGTGCCTCATATAGTTTTATTGCTACGGATTTTGTCGTCGAAAACAAATTTTCTAATACACCGCTAGGCCTAAGCCTTAGCTTCATTACTCCATCGGGCATGGATTTGCTGGCTTGCTTAGTTTGTCATAACGGTTACTTTTGCATCAGAGGAAGAGAATTGTCACTCGATGTGAAAGTGTTAGACATCAGGGACTACGATATTATTTTGGGGATGTATTGGCTTGACGCTTGCTCGGCCACTATAGATTATGCGAAAAAGAAAGTCATATTTCGTCTACCTGGTGAGATTAAATTTTTTCATGCATGCAGTCCAGCGTCGAGAGCGTCGAACGTCTGCATGATAATTTCTGTAATGTCTGCTCCGCAGATGATATATTCTAGCTGTGAAGGGTACTTGGTGTCCGTTCGAGACACTCAGCAAGATTTTGCAAACATAGAGTCTACTTCCGTTGTAGCATAATTTTCTGATGTATTTCCAGAAGACTTTTCTGGCATGCCGCCCGACCGAGAGATAGAGTTCACTATAGATATATTTTCAGAGACTCGGCCAATTTACAAAGCTCTGTATTGAATGACCCTGACAGAACTAAAAGAGCTAAATGTCCAGTTATAGGAATTGTTAGATCGTGGATATATTTGTCCTAGCGTATCTCTGTAGGGCGCGCCTGTATTATTTATGAAGAAAAAGGATGGCTCGATGCAGCTTTGCATAGACTATCTTGAACTGAATAAGACTAGTGTTCGAAACAAGTACCCCTTCCCATGATCGATGACCTCTTTGATCAACTACAAGGCGCAACGGTATTTTTAAAAATTTATCTTCTCTCGGTTTATCATCATCTCAAGATCAACCCGGATGATGTACCGAAGTCAGCCTTTCACACTCACTACGGCCACTATAAGTTTTTGGTAATGCCATTCGGTCTGACCAATGCCCCTGCCACCTTTATGGATTTAATGAACCATGTGTTTCGGCCGTATCTCGACAAGTTTGTAGTAGTGTTCATTGATGATATCTTGGTGTACTCGAAGAATATGGAGGAACATACAGATCACTTGCGGACCGTGCTACTGACTCTTTGGGACAACAAGCTATACGCAAAACTGAGTAAGTGCGAGTTCTGGCTTAGCAGTGTATCTTTCCTCGGGCACAAAATTTTTGTGGAAGGTATTTCAGTCGATCCAAAGAAAGTTGAAGCCATCATCGAGTAGAAGCGGCCTGCATCTGTCAGTGAGATTCGAAGCTTCCTCGGGCTAGCGGGCTACTACAGGCGGGTCATGAAAGACTTTTCCAAGTTAGCATCACCTCTGACTCACCTAACTCAGAAAGGAGTCATATTCGGGTGGTCCATCAACTGCGAAGCCTTATTTGAAGAGTTAAATCAATGCCTCAACTCTGCTCCAATACTTGTACTACCAAATGGGACCTCAAGATTTCAAATATTCAATAATGCAACATGGCAGGGCTTATGATGCATACTCATGTAGCGGGATAGGGTGATAGCCTACGCATCAAGGCAATTGAAAAAATATGAGAAAATTTATCCTACGCATGACCTGGAACTAGCGGTAATTGTGTTCGCACTAAAATTGTGGCAACACTACCTCTATGGTGTGGCTTGCCAAATTTATACTGTCTACAAAAGCTTGAAGTACCTATTCACCCAAACGGACCTTAACCTACTATAGAAGCATAAAAAATCATGCAGGCCATATAAAGGTCATGCCCCTTCAGAAGAAGAAAAAATAGGCCGTAGAGGAGCCACATGCCACCTGAACCACCAATTCATAGAGAAGCCACATGCTGACTGATCAACAAAAGATCTAGAAGCCGTATAGTACACTCTATGCGGCCTAAATGACCACAGAGCATAGAGCTGGATAAGACCCCCCGATATAGCATTCGACGTATGTCAGACTCTCTGACCCATCACTCATCACACTGAGATGCTTCGAGACTCGTGAAGACGATGACTCAGGAAAAGACTAAAAGTTATATCAACTCATTGATGGCCTCGACGGATGTGTCATGCCACGTGCTCACTTACATGCGGCCGCATACCCATGCAGCCTCGTTATCATGCGGCTAGAGTGTCCATCTGACCAAAGCCAATCGAAATTACGTACACAGTGACATACCCATGCGGCCTCATCATCATGAGGCCAGAGTGTCCACTCGACAAAGGCCAAACGAGAGCATGTATGTGGCCACAATACCGTACGGCCAGAGTATCCACCCGGCAAAGGCCAAGCGAGACCATATATGCGGCCATAACTCTATGCAACCAAGACGTTATGCGGCTCTCAATCTTTCCATTCCAACTAAAGAAGATTTTTTGCACAATTAGTGCTGACTACATGTCCAGCTGACCAAGTCACGCATGCAACAGGTTAAAATTAACCCCGAGATCTTATCAACAACTAATCCAAACTGAAGCCACGTGGCAACCTACCTATGGCATGTGACGACAATTGTAACCATATTCTGTTGAAGGAGCCCCTATGGCCACTAAACAGAAGCATATACATCACCTATAACCCATAAGCATGATGGCTATAAATAGTAGTAACTTGGATGTTCCAAAGGGGCTGGATTTTCTGCTTCAGTGACCAAACCCCGATGAAGCTACATACGTGTACACAAGCTCAGGAGAGAGATAAGAAAAGAGCATTTGTATTCCCTTGACAGACCGTTAACGGAGTAAAGGAGCCGCTACAGCGTCGATCTTCATCTTCATATTATCCAGATTAAAAATTATACATAGATCTTATGCTTAGGATTTCTTTGTATATTTGTTTGTTATTAAACAAAGTGTACCTAAACTCACTTGTAATGGCGAACAAGATAGCGACTCTGCTAGGGACATCCTTCTCCTCTGATGAGAAGACAATGACGCATTTTGATGCAGCCAAGCTGTGATCCACCCATAGGATGCTGGTGGTGCGCTTTGACAAATTTTTTTTTTAAGGAAATGCTCTCCGTGGACAGCGCGAGTCCTTCTCCAAGACTAGCTGTAAACCCCCTCACCCAAAAATAGGTATTTTGTATTTCTTGTATTTATTTTAGATTTTTTTAACAAATAAAATCTAATAATTTTATTAGGATACTTCATCGTGGTTTGGACATTACTAATATAGGATGACCCAAAAATTTGTATCGCCCTTCGTAGGAAGTAGCCTACACAGGAGATGCTACCAGTAGGATCTTTTTGTAGCACAAAAATTTGATCCCTTGGTATTAGTATGACCTTAGTGTAACGACTAAAGATTAATTATTAAATATTTTGATATTATATATATAATTTAATTGTGATTATTTTCTAATTCCAAGTTTTCTATAATTAGTAGCCCATAATTTTATGTGCCAAATTAGGTACATTCTCTTTAATTATATTTCATATTATATACTATTAAACTATTTTGTGAGTAACCATTTAGTTAATTACTTAGTTAATTAGATAATATAATTACTTGATTTATTATAACTAAATAAATGTTAAATTATTAATTATAAAATATTTCATAAATTATTTGAGTGTAAAATTTTATTAAAGCCTTACAAAATAATTTTATAAAATTTATTTTACGTATTTTTGGAATTTTTAACATCATTTATATATATTTATATATATATATATATATATATATATATATATATATATATATATATATATATATATATATATATATATATATATATATATATATATATATATATATATTTATATTTATATATATATATTTATATATATATATATGTTAATATATATAGTTATTAATAATAATAATAATAATAATAATAAGTAATAATAGTAATAATAATAATATTAATAAAAATAATAATGTTAATGTTAATAAATAATAATAATAATAAAGGTGATAATAATAATAATAATAATAATAATAATAATAATAATAATAATAATAATAATAATAATAATAATAATAATAATTAAAGAAAAGAAAAGAAATAAAAATAAAACAAAAATAAAAGAAATGAAATGAAAAATGAAAAAAACAAAAAAATAAGAAAATATTAATCCTTAAACTAACTAAAAACCTAATTCCCATTCCTAATCAACCCACAGAAACAATTCACAGTAACCACAAAACTCGCGCGGCTCTTTCCTTCTCTGCCTCTCTCCCTATATATATACTACTTTTCTAGCTAAACTCTAAACAATAACCCTAATCTCTAAACCCTAACCCTACCCCAGCTCCGACGACCTCAAACCAGCGCCGCCGGCGAACTCGCGCCGACCGTTGCCGCAGCGGCGTGCTGCCTCAGCCCGGCCGCCGCCGGCCGTCCGCACACCGCGCACAGTCACAGCAGCACCGCTCCAACATCCCTACTTCAAGGTACCGTATCTCCTTCATCTCTCGTCATTTTCTCGAGCGGTTTGTTCGTGTACATTCACAACCTAACCCTCTAGGATTTTTATTCAAGCGGGACAAGTTTTTGTGTCCCGGATTGGTCGAAAAATTGACCCAAAAATGACCGAAAAACTGACCAAAATAGTTTAGAATTTTCAATCAAAAATTCCATGTTCACACCCAATTTGCCATCAACCTATTTATTATTTTCGAAAACAAATAAAAGGATTTTTCTTCTCCATATAACCGAGGATTTTTTTGTTCTTTTAGTTTTTATTAATTTTTTCTATGTGTAAAATTATTCAACCTCCAAATCGACCAAAAACTTATTTTTAAAATATTAGAAAATTATGATACAGAGCGTGCCCCACCAAATGGAACCATCTCGTCGTGTACCAATTGTACCAAAAGACGCGTATGGTATATCCTAACGTGTGGGCTTTCGCAAAAACTGATTTGGACGTGTGTGCGCGTCGGAATCAACATGTATCCGTAAAAAGTTCCCATATCGTGACTTTTGTAAAATACCGCACTATTTAGTGTACGCTTTCCAGAATGCGACAAAACTTGCGTCATTGGATTAATGGTATCATGCTGGACCTGTGATCCAAGTTTTATGCGATTCTGAGATAGTTGACCAAGCCGCCTATTTACGGGCTCCACGGTTGACTTTTTGGGCCAATTTGTATTCGACTCACCGGAATCTAAAGTTGGAAATACTAAAATTGGAAATACCGTTGAGTTCGTATTAACGTTTAAAATTTGTTTGACCTATAATTTATCCCATTTAGAGACCCTTACCTCTAGCACGCTTTTCGATGTAAAGTGGCCCATATATGGAGCCCGTTTTGATCCAAAATTATCATTTTGCCCCTGTGTCCAAATTGAACAAAAGGGTAGTATTTTCTAGCTATTTCACTTATTCTGGGAACGTTGGTGATATTTATTTCAGCATCCGAAGATGTTCATTCTGATGCCATAGTTTTTGATCCATTGTGCCCGACATCTGGATGCTTACACTTTGCAGCTTTATTGTCAGGCAAGATACCTTGCCAAATTGCTTACCGTACTTTGCATGCTTATTATATTTTTTATATATTCATTGTATATGTGTTTTCTTTCAGTTATAATTATATACTATATATATGTTGACACACACTTGACACATAGTATTATGGGAGGGGAGGACAATCAGTAGGTGTATGGGCTATAACCACTCTGGTAAACCATAGTAACTAGTACGCACTATGGTAGTCATGTCCGATGGTCGCTACCCTCATGGTATATCGGCTAATGGTGTTACGATGGTCTCTACCCTCGCGGTATGACGGCTGATGATGTCCCTGACGTGTGTGTGAGTTGTGAGATTAGATAGAGTAGCCTACCCATGCCCATACGTCAAAAAGTTGTTCTCATTATGCATTCATATAGATTGTCTTGTACAACGTACTTATATATTTTCTACCTATTATGAATGTTTACTGTATTCAAATTGGCATGCTTCTATGTATCTTTTTACGTTTCTCTGAGGACCTGGTCCCTTTCCAGGTATAGACAATCTTGACTATTCGCAGGAGCACGGATCAGGAGTTGCTACTTTGTTATCTTTCAAGGAGGTCTTCTCTTCGAGTCTTATTGTTCATTAGATGTTCTTATGTGGTTTCTTTTATATTCTAGTTAGTAGTGGATTTGTCTCCACCCAACTACTTGTTCTTATCAAGCATTTTATACTTGATTTAGTTATATAGTTGATTGGTTATTTGATTATTTGGATGAGATTTAGTTATGCCCTGTAACTTGTGACAATATTTATACCATATGTGAGTTATTATTCATATTACAGCGTACGTGTGTATTATGGTATCCATATATTGGAGTTGCCTTGTACATATGGCTGGCATGCTTACGTATTCCTAGTTCTACGTATTTTGGGACTGGGACGTGACATATTTTTGTGGTGGCCCATGTAGGTCGAGAGCATATTGTCTCGGTTACGTTACTGTACCGAGCAAGCCAGCACATAGGATTAGAATATAGGATCTTATCCACTTATTTAATTATCGCCCTTGATTTTGTTTCGCATTCTTATTTGATTGTTCGTATTGCATCTTGCTTGATTCTTTCACAATGTCAATCTTATCTTTTCTTTCGTGCTTGATAGGGGTTAGGAAGATGACTTGTACTAGTTATATCCACTAACCTAATATCACATAGTCCTTTTGAACCATTAATAAAGTGTAATTGAATGATACCAACTATAGACTTGCATAAGAAGTTAGTATTTATCTAGACTATAGAACTTAGAGGCCCATACCTCCATTTGGTCGACCAGAGACTTAGATAAGAAGTTAGTATAGCAACTGTAGAGGCACAACACCGATCTTCTTGGTGAACTTGAATTATTTTGGTACCTTCTTTTATCATAATCTAGCGTACTTATATTTTCTGAATTACCTCGACTTATGCTGCTATTATAGCCTAGTTTTGCAAGCTTATTCTTTTATCGAGCTTGTTCATGACATATGTATTATTGGGTGCACAGACTAATACAATTGTCGATTTAGAATCAGTGTATTATGGTCTGATCAACCTTAATGCGCTTGGTTCACTCTTTGCATGACTACCTTACGTGGATTAAGATATATAGTTGACCTAACTTATTAGATGAATATACTTGCCATCTAGACAAGTCAGAGCATACCATATCAGGTATATAACTATTCTGATATAAACATGTGAATAGGAATTTACCAAAAATAAGATTTCAATCCACAACTGCCTTGACAACTCTCTTTTGAATTCTTAAAATCGCCTTGAACCCCATACTTGTAGTCTATCACCTCCTTTTTGATTTTTTTTATTATTGTTCTTCATCTTCCCCTATTTTGGAAAGACGAACACTCATGCTTGGTATAAGTTTGATACACGTAGAGTACTAGATATACCCCATAGGCTAATCGCATTACTTGGTGACTAATTTCGTAATTAAGGGCATATTATAGGAGATATATTTGGGGTTAAAACTTTTGAGGATTGATGTAAACCCCCTCAACCAATTTAGGGATTATTTATATTTTTAAAAATTGAGACTAGGGACAAACCGAGATAATTGAAATTACGTGAGACGATTTTAGGTACCCTCTGACCATAGTGCAACCTTAGCTATACAATGTGAATTAACTTCGCCTTGTGCAGTTAATTTTTAATTTATGGCTAATTTTATCTCAATTGGACTTGACCGAACCATATCCTTGAACCCTGGCCGGCCCAAACCCCGAGACCAACCCCGAAGCCCACCCCTTATATAAATACATAACTTTCTTCATAAAAAACCCTAAACTAACAAAGCCCTCATAAACCCTAACCCTAGCCGAATACTCCCCCTCTCCCTTACACCCAAACCATCATCAACACCACCGCCGCTTGACAGCATCGGTGCCGCCCCCTTCGGCCGACCCGACTGCCCCATTATCGCCCTTTCAGCCGACCCGACTGTCCCATCACCGCCCCTTCAGCCGACCGACTGCCCCATCAACGCCCCCTTCGACTGAGACCCGACTGCTCCCATCACCCCAGCCCCCTCGACCGACCAACACAGCCGCTGCGTCGCACGACGAGCTGCCGACGCCAACCCGACCCCCCCTCCCGTGCGCTTCTGCCATTGTTGTCGCTGCCGCGCCTGCTGCAGTGCCGCTGCCGCTGCTGCCACCTCGTCGAAGTCATCCTTCCACCGGAGTACGCCTCGACGAGAGCAGGCCCTGTCCGAGCAAGCCACGTAGAGGTAACCACGTAAAACCCCCGCTTCTTCATGTTAATATCGTAGTGTCGTATCGTCATGTCGAGAAATTTTGATGTCGGACATAACCCAAATTATGTGCATATTAGATTAATGACTAATAAGATTTAGAATTTGTGTATTTACTAGCAAATCCCTTAATCATGAGACATAACATCAAGGACTAGCGTTTTCACCCTAAAAACATGTACATAAACCACGTACAATGAATATAGAAACCAAGGAATAGGTGTTCGCACAGAACAGAGATCGTGGTCAGACCGTAACTTGAAATTATTATCTCAAGGGCCAGGATGATCGAGCACAGAATACGTGTGCACCTTAGCTACGCGCACATATGACGCTGTATTCGAACAGACGTAAACTTGCGATAATATTCAATACGTCGCATTGTAGTCGTGTACATTTAATGTTTAGCGTCTGATATTAGATTGTTATATTATATTTGTGTTTAGGACCTTTGGATCAGCCAGGAGACACTGTGGGAACCAGCTTCTGGCATTCCCAGCTTTAGGACCCAGGCAAGATACCTTGCCATATTTACTGTCTAATTTAAATTATGCATATGTTGTATTGTATTCTTGTTTCTTTTACTTTATACAACTGTGCGCGTCCGAGATTGTTCGGGTGCAGTCGATGGATACGTCGATGATTTGTATACTTGGCCTAGTTTTTAGCAGACTCACCCATTGGATGATACCATGTTATCGTCTGAGACCTGACACCTTACACGTTCACTGAGACATATTCATATTGGGATACGGATTTGCGTACTCGACTAGCTATCGGTACGTGTAACCTACATTATGGCTAGAACGTAGTTCAGGTTATATTTTATTGGTAGAGACTTGGCATATAGATACATGGTATGCACGTCGAGTATTCGACTTGCGTATCTATATTGGGCGGGGAGGACATTAGTAGTCATATGGGATACACCCATTGGAGTTCGTAGTATCCGGAGGAGCCATGGATCCAATGACTCCATTTATACTGCTGCCATATTCTTCGAAGTGATATGGATGATATACTGTACTGCTGCCACGTTCTTCGGAGCGATATGGATGATATACTGCACTGCTGCCACGCTCTTCAGGGTGTTGGACGTTATGCCTAAGCCTTCCCATATGTACCAAAGTTGTCCTCACATTGCATTCACTTATATGGTTAGCATACCCTTTATTGTATTTATTTTATTCAGCATTTATATATGGCATGCTTCTATGTATCTTGTTACGTCCCTCTGAGGACCTGGTACCTTTCCAGATTTGGACGAGGCTTACTACCCTACAGTATACAGCCCAGGACAGGAAACGAGATTTGCTACAGCAGAGGAGTTAGAGGTTCTACCTTCAGAGTTTTTGTGATCACTTGGTAGGCCTACTACCTAGGATTGGGAGCATTATTATCTAGTCAGCTGATGCCTTAGTCTTTATCTTTTATCATTCATTTCAGTACTTTCTTTCGTCATAGTAGTGGGTTTGTTCCCACCAGACATTATGGGTTATACTATTATATCTTGAGACTGGCATTTATCTTCCAGCAGTTTATTATTATTCTTGCAGTTTATATTGTGGATGAGATTAGTTACCTGTTGATTCATTGTTATGAGACTTGTTAGTATTTTAGGACAGCGTAGCACTCTTCGTTAGGATCCATTAAATTAGAATATCCTCGGAGACGTGTCAGCTGGCTATTGATACGTAGCCTAGTTTTATGTATTTTGGGACTGGGGCGTGACATGGTTTTAATGGTGGCCCATGCAGGTCGACTTTTTTGCTTGTGGTATGGTAACATGCCCAGCGAGCCTGCAATAGGATAGAAATTTCTAGGTCTCATCCACTTTGATTTCGTCTTTGAAATTCCTTCGTATTGCTTCTAAATATCTGCATCATGTTTGTTTGATCCCGTACTCTTTTAATGAAATCATGTCTCTTACAGCAAGATGAACTTGCGCAGTGGACCAGGAGCACCCAGTGCCGTGGTGTCAGACAACACCACCCAAGGATAAGAGGTACCCAGGGACTACCTAGAGGGCAACCACCGCGACAGGCCCCGCTGATTCATTGGCATAAGACTTCTCAGGGCGATCCTATACAGCAGCCAGAAGGACAGACTTCATAGACAATCCCCATACCGTATTTTGAGGGCCAGACTTCAGGAGCTACACCAATGCCGCAGACTGAGAGGCCGACATCTAAGGAGACGCCTTCTGCACAGCCAGAGATTCTACTACCACCGCCTCCACCTTATCCACCCCAGATGCCACAGCTAGATGGCCAACCATAGATGCTTCAGTTCTTCCAGGCAATGATACAAGCACAGTGGCAGCAGACAGAGACATGAGACAGAGTCTGATGACGATACTAGAGAGGACACCTATCCCAGCAACCGTACCACTACCTCCACCATCCCAGGCAGGTGGCACTGTTAGATGGTTCCAACAGATGAGACCAGATACTTTCTCAGGAAATAAGACTGCAGAACAGATCTCTGATTGGGTCGCCAATACGGAGATGTTACTAGAGGCTTCATAACTGCATCCAGACCTTTGGATGACTGCAGTGAGGGCCCAACAAAAAGGCAACGCCCATCACTGGTGAGATTCCATTGAGCACAGTGTAGACAAGAACCAGACCTGGGAACAATTCCTAAAATACTTTCATGCAAAGTATTTCCCAGCTACAGTCAGAAATGCCATGTACTTATAGTTCCTACATCTAGAAAAGGGAAACATGACTGTTGATGCCTATGACGCGGAGTTCAGCCGCCTTAGCAGATTTGGTACCGTCCTGATACCCAATGATCTCGAGAAAGCTCAGAGATTCCATCACGACCTCAATTTTGAGCTACAGAGGTATACCACCACACAGGCGAGGATTTCTTATGAAGAGGTTCTTGCGGAGGCGAGAATCCAGGAGGCCATTGTCAGAGGAGCTAGACATTCCAGCACGACTATACCAGCCAGAGCACAGCCCGAAGCAGAAGGACCGATCTGACATCCCGGAGCACAGACACAACAGAGGACAACGCTATACCAGCAAAAGGAGCTTCCGACTTACTACCACTATGGTAAAAGAGAACATTATGAGAAGGACTGCAGAAAGAGACTGAGGACATATCTGATTTGTGGGTCAGACCAGCACCAAGTTTGAGACTGCCCACAACGCAGAGAGACAGCACCGCCGGCCGGACAGAGGCCAACAGCACCAGTTCCAAGGATACTACCACCGCCAGAAGGTCAACGACCCCCAGCACCCGGAGGATTTCAGAGGAGACCACCCTTGGCCCCACAGGAGGCACAGTTTGACCTAGCTCAACAGCAGACCGGAGGGCAGAGGCACGGACAGGCCTTTGCACTAGCAGCTACAGAGGAGGAGACAGAAGGGAAAGTTATCACAGGTACCATTTTAGTTGTATCATTACCTGCAATTGCATTGTTTGATTCTGGAGCTACATTATCATTTATATCTAGTAGATTCGTAGCAATGCATAGAGTAGCGACTTCCTCCTTACCTAAGAGTTGGAAGATTCTTACCGGAGGAGGTATCGTGCCAGTTACCAGCACTATCAGAATATGCTCAGTAATTATATGTGGTAGAGAGATGAGAGCACGATTCTTGGTATTGCCTATACCGTACTTTGATGTTGTGTTAGGCATGGATTGGTTAAGCCAGTATAACATCGAACTCAACTGCCGAAAGGGTAGCGTCACTTTTAGACCACCAGATCAACCGGAGTTCGAGTAGATGCGAGGGACCGTCGAACAAGGAGTAGGACAGATAGCGGGAACTTGCATGGCTATGGAGATTGTACCACCTCCAATAGTTGCAGAATTCGAGGATGTTTTCCCTGAAGAATTGCCAGGTTTACTGCCAGATAGAGACGTAGAGTTCACCATCGAGCTAGTACCCAGAGCACTACCTGTATCTTCCAATATATACCGATTGGCGAAGAAGGAGTTAGATGAGTTGAAGCTACAATTAGAGGAGTTGCAGAGCAAGGGATTTATCCATCCTAGTACATCACCATGGGGAGCACCAGTATTTTTTGTACCTAAGAAGGATGGAACAGTATGTATGTGTATTGATTACAGAGCCCTTAATACTTTGACTATCAAGAACAAGTACCCCATATCGCGGATTAACGATTTATTTGACCAGTTGACAGGAGCAGTGGTGTTCACCAAGATCGACTTAAGATCGGGTTATCATCAGGTGAAGGTGCGAAAAGAAGACATTCAAAAGACATCATTTAGGACTCATTATGGTCACTACGAGTTCTTAGTAATGCCATTTGGGCTGACGAATGCACCTGTTGTATTTATGAACTTGATGAACAGAGTATTCCACCAATACTTAGACCAGTTCGTGGTAGTCTTCATCAACGAAATTTTGTTATATTCGAAGAGCCACGAGGAACACGAAGAGCACTTGAGACTAGTGTTAGAGACGCTGAGAAGAGAGAGACTTTATGCTAAACTGAGCAAGTGCGAGTTTCTCCTATATCGTGTCGCTTTTCTTGGACACGTTATCTCAGAAGATGGAATTTCAGTAGATCCGACGAAGATTTTATCAGTAGAGACCTGGCCAACCCCTACCAATGTATCAGAGGTGAGGAGCTTTCTAGGACTTGCCGGATATTACCGGAGGTTCGTAGAGAACTTCGCAAAGATTGCAGAGCCGATGACCCGCTTGACCCGAAAGGAGCAGGAGTTCACTTGGACAGAGGAGTGTCAGAAGGCGTTCGATAAGCTGAAGAAGCGCTTGACTACAACACCTATCTTAACCATACCGTCTGGACCCGGAGGATTCATGATCTATAGCTATGCATCCGGAAAAAGATTAGGATGTGTCTTGATGCAGCACGGAAAGGTTGTAGCTTATGCTTCTAGACAGTTGAGGACACATGAGAAGAACTATCCCACCCACGACTTGGAGCTTGCCGTGGTGATTTTTGCCTTGAAGCTTTGGAGGAACTATTTATATGAAAAAGAGTGGAGATATTTAGTGATCATAAGAGCCTAAAGTACGTCTACACCCAGAAGGAGCTAAACCAGAGACAAAGATATTGGCTCGAGGTGATGACAGACTTCGAGATCGAGCTACAGTACCATCCAAAAAAGGCCAATGTAGTAGCTGACGCGTTGAGCAGAAGACCCATGGCATTCTTCATGACTATCCAACAACATCTGTTGAGAGAGCTAGAGCAGATGGGTATAGAGGTTGTTATGACCAGAATAGATGGACAGTTGTCTAGTTTCCAGTTGCAATCAATAATAGTGATGAGAATTAAGGCTGCCTTGCCGCCAGATGCCAGATTTTAGAGGCTTAGACAGAGGACAGAGGCTGGATTACAGACAGGACTGCGAATACATAAAGACGGAACCTTGAGATATGGAGATCATCTCCATGTTCCAAATAGAGAACTTCGTCAGGAATTGATGGCAGAGGCACATAGTTCAACCTATTCTACACATCCAGGAGGCACGAAGATGTACAAGGACTTGAGACAGTACTACTGGTGGCACAAAATAAAGAGAAAGATAGCACGCTTTGTGGCCAAGTACCTGGTGTGTCAGCAAGTCAAGGCTGAGCATCAGAGATCTGCAGGATTGCTTCAACCACTCCCTATACCAGAGTGGAAATGGGAGCACATCACCATGGACTTTGTTACGGGCTTTCCGAGGAGTCCCAGTGGTCGCAATACAGTATGGGTAATTATGGATAGACTCACCAAGTCCGCACACTTTTTACTTTTTAGAGTTAGGCAATCGATGGAGGCCTTAGCAGATATGTACATGAGGGAGATTGTGCGCCTACATGGAGTGCCAGTTAGCATCGTGTCTGACAGGGATACGAGGTTTACGTCTTACTTTTGGTGGAGTATGCAAGAGAGTCTTGGTACTCGCCTGAAGTTTAGCACCGCGTATCACCCACAAACATATGGCCAGTCAGAGTGCGTCATTCAGACGTTAGAAGACATGTTGAGAATGTGCATGCTAGATTTCGGAGGATCGTGGGAGGACCATTTATATTTGGTCGAGTTTTCCTACAACAACAGCTATCAAGCGAGTATCCAGATAGCTTCTTATGAAGCATTGTATGGCAAGAAATACCGTTCTCTGGTATGTTTGAGTGATATAGGCGAGCGACAGATTCTCGGACCAGAGTTGGTTGTTCGTATAGTGGAGAAGGTGAAAAAGATCCAAGGACATCTATGAGCGGCACAAGAAAGGCAGAAGCATTGGGCGAATGTGCATCGACGACCCTTAGAGTTCCAGGTTGGAGATCACGTATTCCTAAAGATTTCACCTACTCGAGGGACTATCTGATTCGAAAGCAGAGGAAAGCTGAGCCCGAGGTACATCGGACCATTCGACATATTAGAACGTGTCGGAGAGGTTGCTTACAGATTTGCCTTGCCTCCGACTTTGGAAGGAGTCCATGACGTCTTCCATGTATCTCAACTGAGGAGGTACATACCGGATCCGAGTCATATACTTGACCATTCAGAGATCACAGTCGGCCCGAGCTTATCATACCAAGAGGAGCCTATTGAGATTCTGGACAGGAGTGAGAAGGTACTGCGAGGTCAGACTATTCCCTTGGTTTATGTCGCATGGAGACATCATGCACCGGGTGAATTGACTTGGGAACGCGAGAAGGATATTAAAAAGTGCTATCCCCACCTCTTCGAAGGACTAGGTACGTATTAGCACTTTATTTATTCAGTAAGAAATTCTTGTTATGCATACATTTTAATTTTGAGGACGAAATGCTCTAAGGAGGGTAGATTGTAAACCCCCTCAACCAATTTAGGGATTATTTGTATTTTTAAAAATTAAGACTAGGGATAAACCAAGATAATTGAAATTACGTGAGACGATTTTAGGTACCCTCTGACCATAGTGCAACCTTAGCTATACAATGTGAATTAACTTCGCCTTGCGCAGTTAATTATTAATTTAGTTAATTAATTTATGGCTAATTTATCTCAACTGGACCTGATCGAACCATATCCTTGAACCCTGGCCGGCCCAAAGCCCGAGACCAACCCCGAAGCCCACCCCCTATATAAATACATAACTTCCTTCATGAAAAACCCTAAACCAACAAAGCCCTCACAAACCCTAACCCTAGCCGAATACTCCCCCTCTCCCTTGTACCCAAACCATCATCACCACCACCGCCGCTTGACAGCGTCGGCGCCGTCCCCTTCAGCCGACCCGACTGCCCCATCACCGCCCCTTCAGCCGACCCGACTGCCCCATCACCGCCCCTTCAGCCGACCCGACTGCCCCATTACCGCCCCCTTCGACTGAGACCCGACTGCTCCCATCACCCCAGCCCCCTCGACCGACCGACACAGCCGCCCCGTCGTACGACGAGCTGCCGGCGCCAACCCGAACCCCCCCCCCCCGTGCGCTGCTGCCATTGCTGCCGCTGCCGCACCTGGTGCAGTACCACCGCCGCTGCTGCCACCTCGTCGGAGCCATCCTTCCGCCGGAGTACGCCTCGACGAGAGTAGGCCCTGTCCGAGCAAGCCACGTAGAGGTAACCACATAAAACTCCCGCTTCTTCATGTTAATATCGTAGCGTCGTATCATCGTGTCAAGAAATTTTGATATCGGACACAACCCAAATTATGTGCATATTGGATTAATGACTAATAAGATTTAGAATTTGTGTATTTACTAGCAAATCCCTTAATCATGAGATATAACATCAAGGACTAGCATTTTCTGTCACGCCCCAGTCCCAAAATATCGGGGACTGGACACGTGGCAATGGCCAGCAGTACGCACCGATGGACAAACCCAATTTAATGGATCCATCGGAGCATACTTAAGTTGTATTACAATAGTCAGGGTTTACTAATCTCATCCACAGAATAAAGATAGCAATATCAGCAAAAGAAATATTAAACAACATCCAGTCAAAAGTAAATAAAATCGGGGAACAACCCGATATTAAGTCTGTTTATAAAAGTTTATTTAAATAGGAAATAAAGAGTTTATTGGCCATAACAACTGAGCATGGAAGAAGTAGATGTTCAGGAGAAGTCTTCAGTGATCACCTTGTCCTCAGGGTCTGGTACTGCTCCGAGAAGTGCTCCTGTTACGTACACCTCAGGGTAGATCTCGTCTGCTAAATCTGGGGACATAATCCATTCCAGGTCCTCAGGGGACATAGCAAGGTACAGATAATATAAGCCAAAAATAATGCAGTACAAAAATAAAGGAAACATTAGGGTAAATAATTAACCAGTTAAGTGATAATGCAAGTGAGAGTTTTAGTCATACTCAGGCTGAGACTACTACAGGATCAGTGTCGAAGAAACCATAGCAGTATTTTCTCGAAGGGCCAGAACTTGCGCCAAGCTCTGTATCAGAGACTAAGACACCTCCAGATGACAATATTTATAATTTAATCAGCCTTGATATGGTAATACTTTCCCCACCCAATGAAATCTCACGTCACAGTTCACGATGTTCATGTTACGCAAGATCAAAACTAATGCAATAAGTCAGGATAAAATCTAAGCATGTAAAGATGTCATAAACCTGTCTCCTATACAGAATCACCTTGAATATTTCAGGAAGATTATGTCTCATGATTCGTGTAAGGTGTCCTGGGTATAATGTACTTGATATGGCAAGTACGAGAATGTAAATGTCACGATATCCATCTCTTGGTGACGTTACACAACCCCGCGTACGGTGTTGGCACCCGACTATTAATCGAAAGCTAAGTAAGTCACACGGCCCTAGGGTTGAGCATGTACAACAGTTATAATTAAGTCCAAGTAATATGTATCAAAGACTGCAGTTGGCAAGGTACACTTGCCTGGATTTTCGGCTCCAATTGTAGCTCTGGCTTCAGCGGAGATTGCAGACAGTACTCCGGTTGCTGAAATAGACATCACCATCAGATCCAGAAAATATTAATCAGCTAGAAATGTCTGTCCTTGAGTCCAATTTGGACACAGGGGCAAAAATGACATTTTTGGGTCAAAGCGGGGTCCACATGTGGGCCGCTTTGCAGCGAAAAATGCGTCAGGGTCAAAGGTCTCCAAATCTGTCCAACTTAGTGCCAACAGGTCAGGAACGATGATACGAACCCAACGGAACTTTCAGAATTGGATTCCGATGAGCCGTTCTCAAAATCGCCCGTCAAGTGGAGCCTGTGGGGCCCACGACACACGATTTTGTCAACGTTCTCAGAATCGAACCAAACTTGGGTCACAGGACCAGCGTATTGCTTCGAGTCCGATGGCGCAAGTTTTGTCCCGATCCGATGTGTGTACACTAAGTTACAGCGAGAACCAGGAAGGTCGGATACGGGACGTTGTCTGCGGATACGCGTTGATTTCGGTGTGCACGCACATCCGAATCAACTTCTGCGGAATTCCGTATGTCCGTATCAACGGTGCGCACGTATCGGTGAAGACCGCACGCGACCAAGTCATCCCGTTTGGCGGGGCGTACTCGGTTTCGGGATAAAATAGGGCGTTAATTTTCCTATTTTTGGATCTCGGTTCGCGATCACCACAGGACGCGATGCACCGAGCGGTTTGCACGGGCACCGAGGGGGTCATGCTGTCTACGCAATGCAACTGAAGGAATCGAAAATGGGGCAGCGAGGAGAGAGATACGGGTACCTGAACAGGACTCCGAGAAATTGAATTCTCCTTGTCCGCGTCGCGTCTACCATGTCCTAGACACTGTGTCCAAGCCGTGTCTGAGCTAGGGCATCAATGTCCGGCCGCTGGGAGTGGGGGTTCAGGTCGGCGGAGGTCTGCGAGGGCTCAGGGAGGCTGGGCGGCTCTGGCCGGAGGCGGAGATGGGCTCGGGTCGGCCGGAGTTCGAGCGGGCGGGGTCGATGGCTCTCGGGTCGAGCGGCCGGGGCTGTGGAGGTCCGGGGAGAGGGTTCGCCGGCAGAGGGGACAGCCGAAGAAGGGAGGCGGAGAGGGGAGGTGAGCGTCAGGGCGGCGCTGCGGCGAGGGGAAGAGGGTGCTAGGGTTCCGTCTGGGGAGGGGAAGAAGGGAAGCAGGGGCTTTTTATAGGGCGGATGAGAGGGAGACGGGCGGTGGCCGTTGCGGCCGGCGGAGGCGAGCGGGCGGCGGTTGCGGGGAGGCCAAGCGGCGGCGGCAGAGGCTTTACACGGCGGCGGGGAGGTGAGGAGTCGGGCGGCTGAGCGGTTTGGAAGGGAAGGAGTTAACGGGTCGGGCGGACGGGTCGGGTCGGGCTAGTGGATCCGGCCCGATCCAATAATATATTACGGGTCGGGTCGGGTCCAAGCGGGTCGGGTCTGGGTTTTGGGCCCGGATCGACCCAATAAGGTTTTGGGTTTAATTAAACCGGTTTGGTTCATCTATTGGTTTGGTTTATTTAAAATAAACCCGGTTTATTTAGGGTTCATTTTGGTTTAATTAAATAATTAGTTTTTAGGGCTTTAAAAATGCTTCCGGGGTCCAATAAATTCCCGAAAATTTACCCTAAGTCTAGTTTTTTATTTTACACCATAAAATATTATTTTCATAATATTGTAATATTATTTAATAACAAATAAAAATCATTTAATAATTAAAACACCTTAGTTTAATTAGAGAAAAATCTCAGAAAATTCCAGAAAATTGTGAAAAATTCTAAGTTAAAAATTCTTGAAAAATCAGGGGGTTTACATTTTTACCCTAAAAACTTGTACATAAACTACGTACAATGAACATAGAAACCAAGGAACAGGTGTTCGCACAGAACAGAGATCGTGGTCAGACCGTAACTTGAAATTATTATCTCAAGGGCCAGGATGATCGAGCACAGAATACGTGTGTACCTTAGCTATGCGCACATGTGATGCTGTATTCGAACAGACGTGAACTTGCGATAATATTCAATGCATCGTGTTGTAGTCGTATACATTTAATGTTTAGCGTCTGATATTAGATTGTTATATTATATTTGTGTTTAGGATCTTTGGATCAGCCAGAAGACACTGCAGGACCGACTTCTGGCATTCCCGGCTTCAGGACCCAGGCAAGATACCTTGCCATATTTATTGTCTAATTTAAATTATGCATAGGTTGTATTGCATTCTTATTGCTTTTACTTTATACAACTGTGCGCGTCCGAGATTATTCGGGTGGAGTCGATGGATACATCGATGATTTGTATACTTGGCCTAGTTCTTAGCAGACTCACCTATTGGATGATACTATGTTATCGTCTGAGACCTGACACCTTACACGTTCACTGAGACATATTCATATTGGGATGCGAGTTTGCGTACTCGACTAGCTATCGATACGTGTAACCTACATCACGGCTAGTACGTAGTTCAGGTTATATTTTATTGGTAGAGACTTGGCATATAGATACATGGTATGCACATCGAGTATTCGACTTGCGTATCTACATTGGGCGGGGAGGACATTAGTAGTCGTATAGGATACACCCATTGGAGTCCGTAGTATCCAGAGGAGCCACGGATCCAATAACTCCCTTTATACTGCTGCAACATTCTTCGAAGCGATATGGACGATATACTACACTACTGCCACGCTCTTCAGTGTTGGACGTTATGCCTAAGCCTACCCATATGTACCAAAGTTGTTCTCACATTGCATTCACTTAGATGGTTAGCACACCCTTTATTGTATTTATTTTATTCAACATTTATATATAGCATGCTTCTATGTATCTTGTTACGTCCCTCTGAGGACCTGGTATCTTTCCAGATTTGGACGAGGCTTACTACCCCCACAGTATACGGCCCAGGACAGGAGACGAGATTCGCTACCGCAGAGGAGTTAGAGGTTCTACCTTCAGAGTTTTCGTGATCACTTGGTAGGCCTACTGCCTAGAATTTGGAGCATTATTATCTAGTCAGCTGATGCCTTAGTCTTTATCTTTTATCATTCATTTCAGTACTTTTTTTCGTCATAGTAGTGGGTTTGTTCCCACCAGACATTATGGGTTGTACTATGATATCTTGAGACTAGCATTTATCTTCCAGCAGTTTATTATTATTCTTGTAGTTTACATTGTGGATGAGATTAGTTACCTGTTGATTCATTGTTATGAGACCTGTTAGTATTTTAGGATAGCGTAGCACTCTTCGTTAGGATCCATTAAATTGGGATATCCTCGAAGACGTATCAGCTGGTTACTGACACGTGGCCTAGTTCCATGTATTTTGGGACTGGGGCGTGACAATTGAATAAAATAATTAAATAATTTGAGGAACATTTTTTTAAATGTATAGACTTATGTGATAGATGGATAAATTTTAAGTTGGGTAGGAGTTGCATTGTCAACTTGAGGTAAATTCTTTTAGATTTTGATCAAGTAAGATTAGATTAGGAGATATAAATTATTTTAATTTTAAATTTTTTTAGAAGAATGATTAAGATGATGAGGATTCAAGAATCTTGAAATCTTGATATTGCGGACCAAATATTTATACTTTGAGCACATAATT
Source organism: Iris macrosiphon (assembly GCA_036927795.1). NCBI lineage: Eukaryota > Viridiplantae > Streptophyta > Magnoliopsida > Asparagales > Iridaceae > Iris > Iris macrosiphon. Next base: position 37,159,168 of record JAYESA010000012.1, read on the forward strand.
TAAATTTTGAATATTGAAGGTGGAATCATCAAATTAAATTTTGAGGATAAATATAGAATCATGCCTTATTTTTAATTTTATGGACAAAATTCTTTTAAGTTTGGGTAGATTGTAAACCCCCTTACCCAAAAATAAGTATTTCGTGTGCATTTTGTATTTCTTGTATTTGTTTTAGATTTTTTTTAACAAATAAAATCTAATAATTTTATTAGGATACTTCATCGTGGTTTGGACATTACTAATATAGGATGACCCAAAAATTTGTATCGTCCTTCATAGGAAGTAGCCTACAGAGGAGACACTACCTGTAGGATCTTTTTGTGACATAGAAATTCGATCCATTGGTATTAGTATGACCATAGTGTAACGACTATAGATTAATTATTAAATATTTAGATATTATATATATAATTTAATTGTGGTTATTTTTTAATTCCAAGTTTTCTACAATTAGTAGCCCATAATTTTTCAGGCCAAATTAGGTACATTCCCTTTAATTAGATTACATATTATTTACTATTAACCTATTTTGTGAGTAACTATTTTGTTAATTACTTAGTTAATTAGATAATATAACTACTTAATTTATTATAACTAAATAAATGTCTAATTATTAATTATAAAATATTTTGTAAAGTATTTGAGTGTAGAATTTTATTAAAGCCTTACAAAATAATTTTCAAAAATTTATTTTGTGTATTTTTGGAATTTATAACATCATTTATAAATGCATATATATATATATATATATATATATATATGTATGTTAATATATGTAGTTAATAATAATAATAATAAGTAATAATAGTAATAATAATAATAATAAAAGAAAAGAAAAGAAAAGAAATACAAATAAAACAAAATAAAATAAAATAAATGAAATAAAATGAAATGAAAACAAAAAACAAAAAACAAAAAACAAAAAACAAAAAACAAAAAACAAAAAACAAAAAACAAAAAACAAAAAACAAAATAAAACAAAATAAAACAAAATAAAAATCTTTTAATCCTTAAACTAACTAAAAACCTAATCCCCATTCCTAATCAACCCACAGAAACAATTCACAGCAACCACAAAACCCGCGTGGCTCTTTCCTTCTCTCCCTCTCTCCCTATATTTATACTACTTTGCTAGTTAAACTCTAAACCCTAACCCTACCCCAGCCCCGACGACCTCAACCCAGCGCCGCCGACGAACCCAAGACGATCGTTGCCGCAGCCCGGCCGCCGTCGACCGTCCGCACACAGCGCGCGGTCATAGCAGCACCGCTCCAACATCCCTACATCAAGGTACCGTATCTCCTTTATCTTTCGTCTTTTTCTTGTGCAGTTTATTTGTGTACGTTCACAACTTAACCCTCTAGGATTTTCATTCAAGTGGGACAAGTTTTCGTATCCCGGATTGGTCGAAAAATTGACCGAAAAATGACCGAAAAATTTATCAAAACAGTTCAGAATTTTTAATCCAAAACTCCATGTTCAGCCCAATTTGCCATCAACCTATTTATTATTTTCAAAAACAAATAAAAGGTTTTTTCTTCTCCATATAATCGAGAATTTTTTTGTTCTTTTAGTTTTTGTTAATTTGTTCTATGTGTAAAATTATTCAACCTCCAAATCGACCAAAAACTTATTTTTAAAATATTAGAAAATTATGATACGGAGCGCGTTCCGCCAAACGGGACTACCCCATCGTGTGCCAATTGCACTGAAAGACACGTATGGTATATCCTAACGTGTGGCTTTCGCGAAAACTGATTTGGACGTGTGTGCGTGTCGGAATCAACATATATCCGTAAAAAGTCCCCGTATCGCAACTTTTACAAAATATCGCACCATTTAATATACGCTCGTCGGAATATGACAAAACTTGTGCCAATGGATTCGTGGTATCATGCTGGTCCTGTGATCCAAGTTTCACGCAATTCCGAGATTGTTGACCAAGCCTCCTATTTACGGGCCCCATGGTTGACTTTTTAGTCGAATTTTTGTTTGGGTCACCGGAAGCCAAAATTGGACATACCGTTGAGTCGTATTAATGTTTAAAAAAAATTGACCTATAATTTATCCTATTTAGAGACCCTTACCTCTGGCACACTTTTTGGTACAAAGTGGCCCACATATACAGCCCGCTTTGATCCAAAATTACCGTTTTATCCCTGTGTCCAAATTGGACAAAAGGGTAGTATTTTCTAGCTATCTCGCTTATTCTGGGAACGTTGGTGATATTTATTTCAGGATCCGGAGATATTCATTCTGATGCAATAGTTTCTGATCTATTGTGCCCGATATCTGGACGCTTACACTTGGCAGCTTTCTTGTCAGGCAAGATACCTTGCCAAATTGCTTACAGTACTTTGTATGCTTATTATATTTTTTATATATTTATTGCATATATGTTTTTTTAGTCATAATTATATACTATATATATGTTGACACCCACTTGACACATAGTATCAAGGGAGGGGAGGACAATCAGTAGGCGTATGGGCTATAACCACTCTCATAAACCATAGTAACTAGCATGCACTATGGTAGTCGTGTCCGTTGGTCGCTACCCTCGCAGTATATCGGCTGATGGTGTCACGATGGTCGCTATCCTCATGGTATGATGGCTGATGATATCCCTGACGTGTATGTGAGTTGTGAGATTAGATAGAGTAGCATACCCATGCCCATACGTCAAAAAGTTGTCCTCATTATACATTCATATAGATTGTCTTGTACAGCGTACTTATATATTTTTTTACCTATTATGCATGTTTACTGTATTCAAATTGGCATGCTTCTATGTATCATATTACGTCCCTCTGAGGGCCTGGTCCCTTTCCAAGTGTAGACAATCTTGACTATTCGCAGGAGCACGGATCAGGACTTGCTACTTCGTTATCTTTCGAGGAGATCTTCTCTTTGAGTCTCATTGTTCATTAGATGTTCTTATGTGGTTTCTTTTATATTCTAGTTGGTAGTAAATTTGTCTCCATCCAACTACTTGTTCTTATCAAGCATTTTATACTTGATTCAGTTATATAGTTGATTGGTTATTTGATTCTGTGGATGAGATTTAGTTATGCCCGGTGACTTATGACAATATTTATACCACATGTGAGTTATTATTCATATTATAGCGTACGTGTGAATTATGGTATCCATATATTGGAGTTGCTATGTACATACGGCTGACATGCTTATATATTCCTAGTCCTACGTATTTTGGGACAGGGACGTGACACTAGCAAAGCCTAAGAAGATCCATACGACATGGGTTGCAAAGGCTGTTGTGCCTCACCTAATTGTGGATCACGCGCTCCTCATCTCTCTCTCTCTCTCTCTATCACAGAAACCACACATTATGCGTCAATTACTTATGCGAAAGCCCCTTCCAACAAGAAGGGTGCTTATCACCTAAAGACATGGGTTGCAAAGGCCGTTTTGCCTCACCCAACTACGGAGCATGATCTCCTTGTCTCTCTCTCGGCCATAGGGACCGCACATCATGTGTCTATCTCTCATGCGGTAGCCTCCTCGGACAAGGAATATGCTCAACACCCAAACTCTAGCAAAGAAAAATACTACGATGCCAGAAGTTCGGGTGCTGAAGCATGTTCCATACGGCCATAGCAAAATCTGCATAAGTCGGCACTCGCAGGAAAAAGTCCACATACGGCAACGATCGTTGGTAGCAAGCAAATATCTACATGTGGCCAGGACATCCAAAGAAGTTCCTTCTTTGACCAAATTTTATGCAGCATCGACTCCATGCGCCTTGCTAAAAAAAGAAAAGATATTAGCTTGGACTTTTTATACTACGCACCGGCATGTGCTAGGACAAAGAAGTATATGGCAATACGAGCTCTCCAAGCTCAAGAAATTGCTCATACGATCGATCGCTAGCAGGCGTCACTTATTGTCCGTGCCCCTGACGGAAAGTCAAAAAACTGGCCCATGCGTCCAGCCCGTAGTGGCAATCAGACATGGTTGGTCTAAAGAGTCTTCTTTTAGAAATTTGGGGCAAGTTCTTGTATGAACCCCAGGTCAAGAAAAAAAATTAACACCTATGCACCCATGTGCTCGGTCTACCCGGGTCCATAAGAAGGGCGCAAAGGTGAGTCAGCCCTCGCTTGACTTGCACAACATGATCAATCATAAATGCAAAGCGAGGAAAATAACCACGACATACAAAGTATCCCCCCAAAGGCATCACTGTGCTAAAATTATCATCAACTGCTGCTGTAACAGAATAACAGTACCTAGAAAAAAGGCTGTCGGTATTCCAGCGGCTGCAACCAAAGTCACCCATGCAACCCGGAGAATAGGTGCAAGCACCAGAGGAAGAGGAGTTATCATTTGTATCATGTTATTCGGCTTGGAAGGCCTCCTCCATAAGGGGAGATCGAAAGTCTAGCACCTCCAGTTCGTTGCCCCTGGCCAGCATGTCAAGAAGACGGGTCCAAGGGGGATAGGAAGCGGAACCCGCGGAAGGTATTTTCTTCGTTACCCGACCAAAAAAGAAGCTGCCAGCTACTGGGGGGAGTTCTTCCTCAAAACCTCAGATAGCTATGCAAGCTGGGGGTTTTAATCCCCCAGATCTCCATGATAATTTGACGTTCCATGAAGACGATGATTCCCAAGAAACAGATGCTGAGGTCCCTAGGGTAGACACCCTGGTCAAGTGGACGTAGCTTCCTATGTTGGGGGTAATCTTCCCTCCGAGTCTGAAGAAGATGCAATGCTACCAACTTTCCCGGATGACTATACACGACAAGGGTCCGAGGTAGAAAGTGAATCATCCACCGTCTCATCCATTTCTCTCCGTGTGAGAACCATATACATGATAGGGGAGGACAATGAGGGCACCAGTAATTACAAATGTCTTAATGCTCTGGAAGCAATGATGCACACCATGAGTACAACGATACAGACTTTGGCCCAGGCTATACTGGATATTAAGACAAATATGGTCCGACCACCCTCAGGGTCCGCAGTAACTCTTCAAGCTTGGGGTAGCAATCTTCCAGTGATCCATACCAACCCGTTATTTCATAAGTACAATAATTTCCAGAAAACAGATAATGACAGGTCTGGTATAGTCATCCTCGACAAGTTAGAGAAGCATCCAAAGCTGGGGGAAGCATTCCCTCTGAGTCCAAAGACGAAGCAAAATTATCGGTCTTCCCTGAGGACTATGCGACTCTAAAATTGGAAGCCCCAAAGCCAAAGGAGACTTTATCCTTCGATGATGATGACATCATCAAAATATTTAACATACTGATGAAGGGAAACAAACTTCGGCTAACAAACATCAGATACCTTGAGGAGGCAGACAAGGTCGATGATCCCAAGTATTTCCAGTACCACCGGTACGTCCATCATCTAACCAAAGACTGCTCTGTGTTGAAGAGGCATATCCAGCAGCTGATCAATGCCAAGGCGCTCACCCTTGACTCCGATTTGCTTTTTGTCTTCACTGGTATGTTCACAAACTAACGCTTTAGGATTCCCTTCAAGTGGAACAAATTTAGGTACCCCGGTTTGATCAAAAAATTGACTGAAAGTTGGTCGAAAAACTGTTCGAAAATTGTTCGAATTTTAGTACAAGTATACCTGTTCATGTCCAATTTGCCACCAACTTGTTACTTATTTTCAAAATATAATTGAAGAAACATTTTCACAATATAACCAAGATTTTTATTGTTCTTTTATTTTTTTATTAGTTTGCTTTATTGGTTAAATTATTCTTGTTCTAAAATGACCAAAAATTTGTTTTTAAAACACCCAAAATCTCGTGATACAGGGTGTATCCCGCCAAACAAGGCAAATTTATCATGTGCGAGTTGCATCGAAAGGTGCGTAACGTAAACACGGACGTGTGGACTTTCGTGTAACTTGGTTTGGATGTGCGTGCACACCGGAATCAACACGCATCCGCCAAAAAATATCGTATCGACCTTTTCTGACACTCGCTGTAACTTCGTGTGTGCTTGTCATTTCTCAACGAAACTTGTACCATCAGATTCGCAATATTACGCTGGTCCTGTGACCCAAGTTTGGTTCAATTCTGAGAACATTGGTGAAACGTTATTTTATGGGCCCCACGGTTCCAAATGACGGATGATTTTGTGACCGGCTCATCGGAATCCACTTCTGGATGTTATGTTGGATTTGTATCATCGTTCTGGACTCGTAGACATTGAGTGGGATGAATTTGGAGAACTTTGTTTTTGACATATTTTTTGGTGGAAAGTGGGCCACATGTGGACCCCGCTTTGACCCAAAACTGTCAATTTTGTCTCTATGTCCAAATTAGACTTATGGATAGTCAATCCTAGCTATTTCGAGTATTTTGAGAATATTGGTGATGTTTGTTTCAGCATCCGGAGGTGTACGTGCAGATTCTACTTCCCCAGGAGTAGTTGACGGAGTTCAGAACCCAGGCAAGTATACCTTGCCAAACCTGCAGAGATCATGTTATATTACTTACTTGTGTTCTTTTATTATATATATTCTTATGATGTGCCTGTTCAACCTAGGACCATGAGACATTGTTTAGCGTCCGAATGAGATTCGGGTGTCGACGCCGTACGCGTAGTCGTGCAACATCACTTAGAGAGTAGATTTTACGATCTTATATTTTTACATGCTTGCTTTACCAAGTATATCATACCGTAGGATACTTGATACTATTTTATGTAACAGAATATTTTTTGAGATATTTATGGTGATTCTATATAGGCTTACAGGATTCGTGACATGAGACTTGCATATTACATGGATATTATTATGACTCGTTGTACTAGCTAGAGGTCATAATCTTGCGTGTTATGGACATAAAATGTCGTGGACATGAGACATGAAGTTACATTAGGTGGGGAGAGACACACAGGTTATAGGCTGATTACATATATATATATTTATTATTGTGGTACTTTAGCCTCTGTTCCAGAGCTTGGCCCATTACTTGATATTCCTGCTACCGGCTCCCCGATACACAGCTTGTAGTAGTTTCAGCCTGAGTACTAGTGATGCTCTCATTTGTATTTCACTTAGCTGGTTACACAAATTGCCTTGAGGATCTATTTATATTTACTTACTGCATTTTATTTGGCTTGAGTGTTTATTGTACCTTGCTATGTCCCTTGAGGACCTGGATCCGGATTATGTCTCCAGGTGTAGACGAGAAGAGCTGTCCCGAGGTTTACGAGACAGGTGCTACTATTGGAGACGTACAGGTTGCAGAGGACGAGATTATTTTGGAGGACTTCTCTTGAGCACACAGTATTCTTACCATTCATGATTTATGCTTAGTATTCTTGAATATTTGATTCTTGTAGTGACTCTGGATATTGTACTTGGATTTATTTTTCTTTCTATTTTAATAACGGTAGTTCCCCATGACATAATTTATATTGCTTTGGTTGGACAGATCATTTTTATATTATTGTGACTGAACTTGTCTCTTTGTGATTTCAATACTTATTGTGGATGAGATTAGATATATAGGCTATGACAGGTATTCATGGACCATTTTTTATGTATTATAGCTTAAGTGCACTCTAACGAGTCCATTAAATTGGGTTTACCCATTGGAGTTGTGCTGCTGGTCATTACCACGTGGCTAGTCCCTCAATATTTTAGGATTGAGGTGTGACAATAATACCAGTTTTTATTGTATCAGATTGGGACAGACGATTCCTATTACATTTTTTGGAGAGCCTTCAGTCAGCGATGGGGACCAATCTGAAGTTCAGCTCGACCTACCATCCTCAAACCAATGGCCAAACAGAGCGGTGAATCAAATGCTCAAAGATATGTTGTATCTCTGTGTGGTTGATTCAAAGTCAAGTTGGGACGTCCACCTACCATTGGCCGAATTTGCATACAACAACAGTTACCAGTCCAGCATCCAAATGGCTCCGTATGAGACTTTGTATGGCTATAAGTGTAGGTCACCGATCTACTAGAATAAAGTTGGAGAGCATCAATGACTTGGGCCAGAACTAGTCGAACAAACAGTCCAAAAGGTTCGGTCGAACCGAGAATGACTAAAAGTAGCACAAAGTCGGCAGAAGAGTTATGCCGATATTTATTGATGACCCCTTGAGTTCTTCGAAGGTGACCATGTATTTCTGAAGGTCTCGCCCATGCGAGGAGTCATGAGATTTGGAGTAAAGGGAAAATTAAGTCCGAGATTCTTCGGCACGTTCGAAGTCCTCAAGCAAATCTCTCCAGTTGCCTATCAAATTATATTTCTACCAGCCCTGTCAAACGTGCATGATATCTTTCATGTTTCACAACTTAGGAAATATGTACATATCCCGAGCCACGTAGAAGATTTTGGTCAGTTAGATTAGTAGGCAAACTTGTTATACATCGAAGATCACGTTCAGATCTTGGATCAAAAAGAGAAGTAGCTCCGAAATTGTGCAATCCCACTTGTGCGCGTTCTTTTGCGGAACTATGCAGTCGAAGAGTCAACATAGGAACTCGAGTCGAACATGAAGGAAAAGTTTTTCTTATAATTTTCTTAGGGGTAGGTTCCATTTCTAAGTTTCGATGATGAAACTTTTTATTAGTTGGTTAAGATGTAGTGTCTCGTTCCCCCTTTTTGGGAGCGCGGCTAAGAAATACTTGGTATTGTTCGATCAGGACAGATTGAATCAAGATCCATTCCTCATTATGGATTGGTTTCTTTGGAATCAAGTTTCACATTCAGCGGATCGATCCTCAAGGAAGGACTCGGTGCCAGAGTCACGAGGGGCCTTTCCGTTGTGCTAGTTTCTTTGCTCATTTTTGATGCCACTTGGTTGTTTTCTTGTTGATTTATGGCTTGTATTTTCTTGAAAGATTTTAATGGATTTTATTATCTTCTTTTATTGAACTTCATATTTCGTATCTAACTTTGGGAGACCGAGATAGGAGATATTGATCATTTATTGGTGCGTGCAGGTGATCGTATAGGTAACGCACGAACGAAGTCTTGAAGATCTCCTATTTCTCTTCCCCGATTCTGTCACGCCCCAGTCCCAAAATACCATTGGAACGGACGAGTGGCAATGGCCAGCAGCACGCACCGATGGACAAACCTAATTTAATGGATCCATCAGGGCATACTTAAGCTGTAAAGCAAAGTCTACGACAATCATGGCACAACTAATCTCATCCACACAAGATATAAAATATGATCCACAGAATATAAGGAATATAAATCATCAACCTGTCTCAACACAGTGCTTCGGGGAACAACCCGATAAATATCTGATACAATGGTTCAACAGACCATAAATATAAATGACAGAATAAAGTAAATACTGAGCATGGAACATAGATGCTCAGGAAAAGTCTTCGGCTAACACCTCGTCCTCGGGTGTCGGTACAGCTCCTATAACTACTTCTGCTCCGGTCCCGTATACCTCGGGAAAGATCTCGTCTGCAAATCCGGACATAATCCGGATCCAGGTCCTCAGGGGACATAGCAAGGTACAAGAAAGCTCATGCCAAAATAAATGCAGTGCAGCAGATAATGAAATAAATAGGGTAAGTATGTAACCATCTATGTGAAAATGCAAGTGAGAGCATCACGAGTACTCAGGCTGAGCCACTACCAGCTCTGTGTCGGGGAGCCGATAGCGGTAATAACCGGTAATGTGCCTAGCTCTTCTACGAGAGTCTACGACCTCACAATAGTAGTTGATATATATATGAAACAGCCTGTAGCCTGTGTGTCTCTCCCCACCCAATGTAACCACGTATATCATGACCATAACGTCTCATGTCCATGTCAAGCGGGATCATAGCTAATGCAACAAGTCATAATGTATCTAAGTATATAGTATCTCTGTCAAGTCCTGTATCCTATACAGAATCACCATGAATATCTCAGGAAGATCCCGTCTCATAAATAGTATCAAGTGTCCTGGGTCATAGTGTACTTGGTAAGACAAGTACGAGAATATAAAGTGTTACGAATGTTCATCTCTAGATGACAGTACCCAACACTGCGTACAGTGTTGGCACCCAACTAATAATCAGACACTAAGTACGTCACACGGTCCTAGGTTAAGCATGCACAGCAATATAAATAAAGCAAGGAAAATATATAACAAGACTGCAAAGTTTTGTAAGGTACACTTGCCTGGGGTTCGAATATCAACAGTCGTCCCGGTGTCAGTGGATCCGGTGGGTACTACTCCAAAAGCTGTAATAAATATCACCAACAGTCTCAGAAGATATCAAATAGATAGAAACGCCTGTCCTTAAGTCCAATTTGGACACAAGAGCAAAAATGACATTTTCGGGCCAAAGCGGGGTCGACATGTGGGCCACTTTGCACCGAAAAACATGTCAGGGTAAAAGGTCTCCAAATTCCTCAAACTCAGTGTCTACAAGTCAGGAATGATGATACGAACCCAACGGAACTTCCAGAATTGGATTCCGATGAGCCGATCAATAAATCGCCCGTCAAGTGGAGCCTGTGGGGGCCACGATACGCGATTTTGTCAACGTTCTCAGATTCGGACCAAACTTGGGTCACAGGACCAGCGTATTATTACCAGTCCGATGGTGCAAGTTTCGTCTCGATCCGACATGTGTACACAAAGTTATAGCGTGTTTCAGAATAGGCGGATACGGGGCGTGGTCGACGGATACGCGTTGATTCCGGTGTGCACACACATCCGAATTGACTTCTGCAAAATCCCACAGGTCCGTATCAACGACGCGCACGTTTAGGTAAAGACCGCGTACGACTAAGTCATCCCGTTTGGCGGGGCGTAGTCAGTTCCGGGGTGAATTAGGGCGTTATTTTTCCTGTTTTTGGATCGCGGTTTGCGATCACCACAGGACGCGATGCACCGAGCGGGTTGCACGGGCACCGAGAGGGTTATACAGTCTACGCGTAGCAACTGACGGAATCGAAAATAGAAATACGAGGAGGGAGAAAACGGTACCTAAACAAGGCTCCGTGAATTTGAGTTTTCACGCGTCCGTGCGTCAACTTGACGCAAACTGTATCCTGGTCGTGTCCGACGTCAAATGTTGTTCGTGTCCGAGGGAGACCGTGTCCGTGCTAGGGCAGCGGACGGCCGACGAGGCGAGCGGGGCGACGCTCACGGGCGGCGGCGGCGGAGATGGGTTCAGCCGCGAGTGGACTCTGGCTTCGGGATGATCGGCTGGGTGGTCGACGGATGGAGCGGGGCTGGGTCGACTCTGAGGTGGAGTCGAGCAGAGGGGCGGCGGCGTGGGTCGGTGAGGGAGGCTGCCGTCGGGGTCTGGGCTAACTCGGGGTCGTCGGTGGCCTGGCGGCAGTGGCGTAGATGGGGGCCGGTAGCGGAGTTAGGCTGAACGGGGTGTCGTCGGAGTCTGGGCGGGCTCGGGGTCGAAGTTAGAGGGTATCGGGCGGCAGAGATGGAGAAGAGAGTGGCGGCGGCGGCTTTGCGGATCCCGAGGCGGCTTTAAATAGCCGCAACAGTAACTCCGGTTACTAGGGTTTCTTCCAATTGGGTTTCGGGTCCGGGTCGGGTTTGGCTCGGATCCGACCCGACCCGACCTGACCCAATAAGCTGGTTTGGTTTGTTTTGGGTTTGGCTCGGTTTGGTTCGGTTTATAGATATAATAGTTTTTAGGGCTTTAAACGCATTTCTGGAGTCCAATAAATTTATAAAAAAATACTCCGTGTCCGATTTTCCATTGTACACCATAAAATATTATTTTTATAATATTTTAACATCAATAAAATGCATTTAAAAATCCTTTGATCATAATCACCTTGGTTCTTCATCCAGAAAAATACCGAAAAAATGGGGAAAATTATATTTAAAATTATTCTGAAAAATAGGGTGTCTACAATCCTCCCTCCTTAAAAGGATTGCGTCCTCGCAATCAAAGAATAATCTACTAAAGAAAGAATTATAAAAATTACAATATTGCTTAGGTGTTAACTGCCTCTGTGAATAAGTGGGGATAACACTGGCGCATACTATCCTCTCGTTCCCAAGTCAATTCGCCAGGAGAATGATATTTCTAAGCTACACGAACCAGTCTGATTATCTGCCCTCGCAATGTCTTCTCACTGACGTCGAGGATGCCAACTGGTTTTTCTTCATATCTCAAGCTAGGGCCTACTGCGATCTCTGAATGATCGACTACGTGACTTGGGTCGGTCACGTACCTTCGCAGCTGTGAGACGTGGAATACGTCATGCACTCCCTCTAAGGATGGTGGTAATGCAAGATGATAAGCCACCTCACCAATGCGCTCTAGAATATCAAATGGCCCTATATACCTTGGGCTCAACTTGCCTTTGCTCCCGAATCTAATAGTACCTCGAGTGGGCGAAATCCTCAAGAACACGTGCTCTCCTTCTTTAAACTCTAGGGGACGTCTGTGCGTATCTGCCCAATGCTTCTGTCTGTCTTGAGCTGCTCGAAGATGATTCTGAATCTGTTTCACCTTTTCCACTGTCTGCGTTACCAATTCTGGACCCAGTATTTGACGTTCACCAACGTCACTCCAACATATAGGCGATCTGCACTTCCTTTCGTATAATACCTCGAATAGTACCATCTGAATGCTGGCCTGATAACTGTTATTGTAGGAGAACTCCACTAAGTGCAAATGATCTTCCCAAGATTGTCACGACCCGCACCCGGAAATTCGGGCACGATTGCGTGGGTACGTCCAGCCTACGCCGCAGTATCGGCGGTAGTACGCTGTCTAGGGCATGATCACAGGTGATAAATCTAGCTCATTCACAATAATTAAATAGGCAAGGAAAAATAGCAGGAAAAGAATGCTAAGATTTCATAAACTGAATGTGACAACAGATCCAGAGTTTATTACAAAACTAGAAATTAAATCGGGGACAAACCCGATTACTAAGATGAAAGGAAAACAAATAGCTAAATGCTACTACTCTGCAGGAGTAGTCTCCTGGGTGGGAACCGGCTCTGCAACTGTATCACCTGCTGTCTCAGAGGGTCCATAATAGGTGGGGGCAAGGTTCTCATCATCGCCTAAACAACGGATCCAGTCAGGAAAGGAGCAAAGTACACAATGTACAACAAGATTTAAACTAAATAATTGTGACAGGTAGAAAATAACTGACTAAATATCATGTTGAGAATATGCATAAGTAAGTAGTGAAGTTAACTGAGAAATAATATTATAAAACAAGACTAGAAGTAAAATGTGATTGATTGCTATAAACCAGAAATCTGAGTAAAACAGGAATAAAATGTGACGAGAAATATAACTGTAACAAAACAGGAACTTATGTGCGTGAACTTGTATATTTAGAATACCTAGTTGGCATGTAGGGGTTTATAAGGCTAATAGGGCCGTCATAGACGACTAGTACACAATGATTACGGGAATAATCAAGTATAGGGCTGATGGTACAATCGCGTACCAACAGCTGGCACACAGTGATTACAGGGGGAAAGGGTAAACTACATGCCTCCTAGTATTCTCCCGCCCGACACGAAAAGCAAGACACGAAATACATTATTCAAAACATGAATCCAGTGTTCTAAATCTACATATAATCATCAATGGTACTAATAAAGTAGGGAATTTATTTATCACAATATAAAGGTTAAACTTGAAGTGCAGGTACTTGCCTGTTGTTTGGATCTGATTAAATTGGTTCTTGGGAGAAAAGTCTAGAGATGAGTCCAAAAGCTGAAATAGACATTACCATCATGCTCAGAAGATGTCAAATAGCGAGAAACGCCTGTCCTTGGGTCCAATTTGGAGACAAGAACAAAAACGGCAGTTTCGGGTCAAAACGGGGTCCGCTGGTGGGCCCGCTTTGCACCGAAAAACGTGTCCGGGTCAAAGGTCTCCAAATTCACCAAACTTGGTGTCAACAGGTCAGGAACGCTGATACGAACCCAACAGAACTTCCAGATTTGGATTCCGATGAGCCGAACACAAAATCGCCCGTCGAGCGGGGCCTATGGGGCCCACGACACGCGATTTCGTCAACGTTCTCAGAATCGAACCAAACTTGACCCACAGGACCAGCGTATCGCTACGAGTCCGATGGCGCAAGTTTCGTCTCAATCCGACGTGTGTGCACGAAGTTAGGGTGAATTGCCGAAAAGGCGGATACGGGGTGATGTCCGCGGATACGCGTTGATTCCGGTGTGCACGCACACCCGAATCAGCTTCCACGAAAACTCACACGTCCGTATCGATGATGCGTACGTATCTGTGAAGACCGCACGCGACCAAGTTGTCCCATTTGGCGGGGCGCACTCAGTTCCGGGGTGAAACAGGGTCTGGTTTTTCCTGTTTTTGGATCGCGGTGTGCGATCACCATAGGACGCGATGCCCCGAACAGTTTGTCCGGACACCGAGAGGGTCATACAGGCTTCGCGTAGAAATTTACAGAATTGAAAACGGAGATACAGGGTGCAAGATACGAGTACCTGAACCTGCTCTGAAAATCCAGAAAAATGCCGTGTCCGTGTCGTGTCCGACACGACACGAAGGAAAGCTAGGGTTAGGGTTTTGGACGGAGTCCGGTCGTGGACGGCGGGGGATGGCCTGAGAGGCGCGCTGGGAGGCCGAGGGCGGCTCGCCGGGGACGGGCGGAGGCGCGGGCGGCGCCGGACGCTGCTGCCGGCGAGGGGAAGGGCAGCTGCTGCTGCCGGTTGGGCGCTGGCCGGAGGCAGTCGTCGAGGGGGCCGGGCACGGCGGTGACGTCGAGGAAAAGGCTGGCGGAGGAGGTCGAGGGGGGTCGGGTCACCGGAGGGCAGCCGGCGGAGGGTGGCCGGAAATGAATCTAGGGTTAGGGTTTTCGTTTGGGGGAGGAAGAAAGGAGGTAGGGGGAATTATATAGGGTTCCGGGGGCGGACGTGGCCGGGTGAGGCGGGGCCGAGGGGATCATGGCCAGCTCCGGCGGAGGCGGCGAGAATTCCGGCCGTCGCCGGAGGAATCGGGCGCGGGTGGAGAACGGGGAAGGTGGGTTGGGGACTGGGTCGGGTCGGGCGCTAACGGGTCTGGGCAGACCCGCCCGACCCGCAGGGGAATTGGGCTAGGGCTGGGCTGCTGGGTGCTGGGCTCGGCCCACTGGGCCGAGCCGGGCCCAAAGGAAAAGAAAATATAAAAAAAATAAAAATAGAAATAATAATAAATATATTAATTAATTAATTAATTTATAAAAATAGTTTTGAGGTATTTAAAAATAGGTCTGAGGCCCAGAAAAATCCAGAAAAATTACCCTAAGTCCAATTTTCCATTTTACACCCAAAAATATTATTTTCATGATATTTTAATATTATTTACTACCAATTAAAAAATCATTTATTAATTGAAAACCTTGATTTTAATTACAGAAAATTCTCAGAAAATTCCAAAAAATTGTTAAAAATCCTAATTTTAATATTTTTGAAAAATCAGGGGCTTACAATCTACCCAACTTATAAAATTTCGTCCTCAAAATTTAAATTATGGCAGGGGTTCTCTCTGTCTAAACTCACTTGATTACAGCCTCACAGGTTTCTCTCAGGTGGACATTGCGGTCGCTACCCAACTTATAGTTTTACCCATATATCTGCTAAGGCCGTACAACTAGTGAGGCTAGGTCTCAACTTAATAAATCATGGTATTGAATCTTAAGCCTGCAACACAAAACACAGCACCTAGGGTCTTGTCTTAGTCATAAAGGGTTATCATCAATTCGACCGGTCTGAGGGGTATGTCTAGCACTACAAATCAAACTTATACCAAACACAGGATTTTGTCTTTCCGAAATAAGGGAAGACGAGGATCAATAGTAAAGAGTTTAAGGGCGAGGTGGTAGAACAGAGGTATAGGGATCAAGGCGTTTAAAGAATTCTAATCGGGATTGTCAGGCGGTTATGGATTGAGATTCTATTCTGGTAATCATTTATTCGCATGCTCGTATTAGTACGGTTATGTAACTGATACGATATGCTCGGACATGTTTAGGGGCAAGTATACTAGTCACTATATCTCTCAATCCACGTAAAGTAGTCGTGCGAAGTGCGAATCAAAATGCACTAAGGTTGATCAGACCGTAGTACACTGATTCTGAATAGACACTTGCATTAGTGGGGTTGATCAGGCCTCAATAATACATGTGTCATGAACAAGCCCGATAAAGGGTAAGCTTGCAAAATAAGCTATAAAATAGCAGCATATGTCAAGTTCAGCAAAATTTAAGTGCGCTAGATGATGATGAAAAGGAGGTGCAAATTATTGAAGTTCACAAAATGACACAAAATAAGCACAATAGCAAAAGCCTCTAAAACAGTTATCAAATTTAAAAGCATACCAGGTATTTAGCAAGTTCAAAAATTACTAGGTTGGGGCTGAGGTCACGAACCAATAGGCATGAGCTAAACAATACTAGGAAAGGTATCTACGAATCACTTACGCACATTAGCTGCTTCCAGAGTTTGCGCGTTCTCCACGGTCATCACGTAAGCTTGTCCGCGTCCTGGAGCAGCGGCACAGTCCCTCACTCGATGTGCTGTTGATCCACAATACAGACAGGCACCTAGTCTCTTCCTACAAACTTGCCAGGTGTGACCTTGTTTTTTACAAAAGCCACAAGTGGGAACTCGTTGATTTTGTCCTTGAGCTTGGTGTTGGGGTGCTGTAGCTTGAGGGAGAGGACGCTGGGTTTGCTGCGGGGACCTCTGCTGTTGTTGTTGTTGAAAAGGGCATTTGTTGGGTCCCGTATTTTCGGTATCTCTCTCTCGCTTTAGTTTATGCCCCATGTCTCTCTCAACGCCTTGTGCCACGTTCAAGATTTCCTCATAGGTGCGGGCTCGGCTGGTGGTGACAGCAAGGCGAATATCTGGAGACAGCCCCTTCTTGAATCTACGGGCTCTGTCCTCCGGGGTACGAACCATGTACTCCGCAAAGTGGCTTAACCTGCTAAATTTAGCAGTATACTCATCAACAGATAGGTTACCTTGTTCCAGTCTCTCGAATTGGCTTTCGAGAGCTTCCCGAGCCACTTTGGGGTAGAATTTCTCCTTAAATAGCCTCTTGAAGTCCTCCCAGGTGAGGTCAGGAGCAGATAGTTGGGGTTCATCTCTGAACCAGGTCCGAGCTATGTCGAACAGTTGCAGGCTTGCGGACTCCACTTTGAGATCATCAGGAACCCGAGCAGTCTTCAGGAGTCTCTCTACGTTCTCTATCCATTCATCGGCATAGAGAATGCCTTCAGTTCCGTAAAATTCCAGGGGTCTGAGGTTTTTGAAGTCTTTGGCACTCCCTGGCCTCTTGAGTGACGACTCCTGGGACTTAATAGCTTCTGAGAGGCTGGTCTGCAGAAGTGCAGTCTGTTCTTTCTGGGATTCCACTAGTCCCTGGAACACTCCAAGTAGTTGTGCCCCATC
This sequence comes from Iris macrosiphon, assembly GCA_036927795.1. Classification (NCBI taxonomy): domain Eukaryota; kingdom Viridiplantae; phylum Streptophyta; class Magnoliopsida; order Asparagales; family Iridaceae; genus Iris; species Iris macrosiphon. Next base: position 37,176,543 of record JAYESA010000012.1, read on the forward strand.
TAAAGTAACTGCCGGAGTAGATGGAGGTGGAGGGAGTGCAAGAGTTTCGGGCACAGTCTGCTCAGCTGGTTCTGATGTGCCTCCTACTGTGTTCCTTGTCTGAACCATTCTGAAAGATGAAGGGATAGGGAGATCAGAGTAGATTACTTGGAAATCAAGGGCGATAGAAAAAAATTGATCAGAAGTGATATCAAGAATTGAAATAAGGACCCTATACTGTGAATGAGCTTTTCCTAGAATCCTCAATCTTATTGCAGGCCTGTTCGGTCCCTAAGTTGAAACTGAACAATTTAGTCGTTTGACCTGCATGGGCCACCACAAAAACGTGTCACGACCCGCACCCGGAAATTCGGGCACGAGTGCGTGGGTACGTCCATCCTACGCCGCAGTATCGGCGGTAGTACGCTGTCTAGGGCATGATCACAGGTGATAAATCTAGCTCATTCACAATAATTAAATAGGCAAGGAAAAATAGCAGGAAAAGAATGCTAAGATTTCATAAACTGAATGTGACAACAGATCCAGAGTTTATTACAAAACCAGAAATTAAATCGGGGACAAACCCGATTACTAAGATGAAAGGAAAACAAATAGCTAAATGCTACTACTCTGCAGGAGTAGTCTCCTGGGTGGGAACCGGCTCTGCAACTGTATCACCTGCTGTCTCAGAGGGTCCATAATAGGTGGGGGCAAGGTTCTCATCATCGCCTAAACAACGGATCCAGTCAGGAAAGGAGCAAAGTACACAATGCACAACAAGATTTAAACTAAATAATTGTGACAGGTAGAAAATAACTGACTAAACATCATGTTGAGAATATGCATAAGTAAGTAGTGAAGTTAACTGAGAAATAATATTATAAAACAAGACTAGAAGTAAAATGTGATTGATTGCTATAAACCAGAAATCTGAGTAAAACAGGAATAAAATGTGACGAGAAATATAACTGTAACAAAACAGGAACTTATGTGCGTGAACTTGTATATTTAGAATACCTAGTTGGCATGTAGGGGTTTATAAGGCTAATAGGGCCGTCATAGACGACTAGTACACAATGATTACGGGAATAATCAAGTATAGGGCTGATGGTACAATCGCGTACCAACAGCTGGCACACAGTGATTACAGGGGGAAAGGGTAAACTACATGCCTCCTAGTATTCTCCCGCCCGACACGAAAAGCAAGACACGAAATACATTATTCAAAACATGAATCCAGTGTTCTAACTCTACATATAATCATCAATAGTACTAATAAAGCAGGGAATTTATTTATCATAATATAAAGGTTAAACTTGAAGTGCAGGTACTTGCCTGTTGTTTGGATCTGATTAAATTGGTTCTTGGGAGAAAAGTCCAGAGATGAGTCCAAAAGCTGAAATAGACATTACCATCATGCTCAGAAGATGTCAAATAGCTAGAAACGCCTGTCCTTGGGTCCAATTTGGAGACAAGGACAAAAACGGCAGTTTCGGGTCAAAACGGGGTCCGTCGGTGGGCCCGCTTTGCACCGAAAAACGTGCCCGGGTCAAAGGTCTCCAAATTCACCAAACTTAGTGTCAACAGGTCAGGAACGCTGATACGAACCCAACGGAACTTCCAGATTTGGATTCCGATGAGCCGAACACAAAATCGCCCGTCGAGTGGGGCCTGTGGGGCCCACGACACGCGATTTCGTCAACGTTCTCAGAATCGAACCAAACTTGACCCACAGGACCAGCGTATCGCTACGAGTCCGATGGCGCAAGTTTCGTCTCGATCCGACGTGTGTGCACGAAGTTAGGGTGAATTACCGAAAAGGCGGATACGGGGTGATGTCCGCGGATACGCGTTGATTCCGGTGTGCACGCACACCCGAATCAGCTTCCACGAAAACTCACATGTCCGTATCGATGATGCGTACGTATCTGTAAAGACCGCACGCGACCAAGTCGTCCCGTTTGGCGGGGCGCACTCAGTTCCGGGGTGAAACAGGGTCTGGTTTTTTCTGTTTTTGGATCGCGGTGTGCGATCACCACAGGACGCGATGCCCCGAACAGTTTGTCCGGACACCGAGAGGGTCATACAGGCTTCGCGTAGAAATTTACAGAATTGAAAACGGAGATACAGGATGCAAGATACGAGTACCTGAACCTGCTCTGAAAATCCAGAAAAATGCCGTGTCCGTGTCGTGTCCGACACGACACGAAGGAAAGCTAGGGTTAGGGTTTGGACGGAGTCCGGTCGTGGACGGCGGGGGATGGCCCGAGAGGCGCGCTGGGAGGCCGAGGGCGGCTCGCCGGGGACGGGCGGAGGCGCGGCGGAGGCGCGGGCGGCGCCGGACGCTGCTGTCGGCGAGGGAAAGGGCAGCTGCTGCTGCCGGTTGGGCGCTGGCCGGAGGCAGTCGTCGAGGGGGCCGGGCACGGCGGTGACGTCGAGGAAAAGGCTGGCGGAGGAGGTCGAGGGGGGTCGGGTCACCGGAGGGCAGCCAGCGGAGGGTGGCCGAAAATGAATCTAGGGTTAGGGTTTTCGTTTGGGGGAGGAAGAAAGGAGGTAGGGGGAATTATATAGGGTTCCGGGGGCGGACGTGGCCGGGTGAGGCGGGGCCGAGGGGATCATGGCCAGCTCCGGCGGAGGCGGCGAGAATTCCGGCCGTCGCCGGAGGAATCGGGCGAGGGTGGAGAACGGGGAAGGTGGGTTGGGGACTGGGTCGGGTCGGGCGCTAACGGGTCTGGGCAGACCCGCAGGGGAATTGGGCTAGGGCTGGGCTGCTGGGTGCTGAGCTCGGCCCACTGGGCCGGGCCGGGCCCAAAGGAAAAGAAAATATAAAAAAAATAATAATAGAAATAATAATAAATATATTAATTAATTAATTAATTTATAAAAATAGTTTTGAGGTATTTAAAAATAGGTCTGAGGCCCAGAAAAATCCAGAAAAATTACCCTAAGTCCAATTTTCCATTTTACACCCAAAAATATTATTTTCATGATATTTTAATATTATTTACTACCAATTAAAAAATCATTTATTAATTGAAAACCTTGATTTTAATTACAGAAAATTCTCAGAAAATTCCAGAAAATTGTTAAAAATCCTAATTTTAATATTTTTGAAAAATCAAGGGCTTACAAAGATCCTCCAAAGTCTAGCATACATGACCGCAACATATCCTCCAAGATCTGAATGGTGCGCTCCGACTGACCATCTGTCTGTGGATGGTAAGCTGTGCTGAATTTGAGTCTAGTACCAAGACTCTCTTGCATGCTTCGCCAGAAATGAGATGTAAATCTCGAATCTCGATCTGATAGAATACTAACCGGCACTCCATGTAATCTTACGATTTGTCGCATATACATGTCGGCTAGTACCTCTGTGGACTGTCCAACTCTAAATGGCAAGAAGTGTGCCGATTTAGTGAGTCGATCCATAATAACCCATACTGCATCTCTTCCGCTGGGGCTCCTTGGAAATCCTGTGACAAAATCCATCGTGATATGCTCCCACTTCCATTCTGGTATAGGAAGCGGCTGTAACATACCTGCAGTCCTCTGATGCTCGGTCTTTACTTGCTGACAGACTAAACATTTAGCCACAAATCTTACAATCTTCCTTTTCATTCCATTCCACCAATAATACTGTCTCAAGTCTCGGTACATCTTGGTTCCTCCTGGGTGAACAGAGTACATAGAGCTATATGCTTCAGTCATTAACTCCTGTCTCAATTCTTCATTTGGAACATACAAGCGATTCCTAAACCTCAATATCCCGTCTTCATGTATGCGAAGTCCCGTCTGCATGCCTGCTTCTGTCTTCTCTTTGAGTCTTCGGAATCTAGCATCGGTGGGCAATGCCTCTTTAATCTTCTCCATGAGTGATGACTTAACTTTGAGATTAGCCAGCAATCCACTCTGTCCTGGTAAAACAACCTCTATCTAAAGCTCATGTAGATATCTCAATAACTCGGGCTGCATCGTCAAGAAATAAGCCGTAGGCTTCCTGCTGAGTACGTCTGCTACAACATTCGCCTTTCCCGGATGATACTGCAGATCTATGTCAAAATCTACCATCAATTCAATTCAACGTCTCTGCCTCATGTTGAGCTCCTTCTGAGTATATACATACTTCAGACTCTTGTGATCTGTAAAGATGTCTACCTTCTCCCCATAAAGGTAGTGCCTCCAAATCTTCAATGCAAATATAACTGCTGCTAACTCCAGATCGTGTGTGGGGTAGTTCTTCTCGTGGACCTTCAACTGTCTCGATGCATAAGCAATGACTTTGCCATGTTGCATCAAAATACATCCTAGTCCACTACCTGATGCATCACTGTAAACAACAAAACCTCCTGACCCTGAAGGAAGAGTCAAGACAGGTGTTGTTGTTAAACTTCTCTTTAATTCTTCGAAGGCATTCTGGCAGTCTTCTGTCCATATAAACTCCTGGTCTTTACGTGTCAGCTTCGTCATCGGTTCTGCAATCCTTGAGAAATTTTCTACAAACCTTCGGTAATATCCCACAAGTCCGAGAAAACATCTCACCTCTGCAATTGATGTAGGTGTAGGCCAAGTCTCTATTGCCGCAACTTTCTCTGGATCCACTGAAAGTCCTTCTCCTGAGATGATGTATCCCAAGAAAGGCACTTTCTCCATACAAAACTCACACTTACTGAGTTTGGCATATAACTTCTCCTGTCTCAAGGTCTCTAGCACGATTCTGAGATGCTCCTCGTGCTCTTCGTGGCTCTTAGAATGTATTAGAATGTCGTCAATGAACACAACCACAAATTTATCCAAGAACTGATGAAAGACTTTGTTCATTAAACTCATAAACACTACTGGCGCGTTGGTTAAACCAAACAGCATTACCAAGAACTCTTAATGTCCATACTTGGTCCTGAAAGCTGTCTTTGGTATGTCTTCCTTCCTTACTTCGATCTGATGATAGCCGGATCTAAGGTCAATCTTCGAGAATACCCTAGCACCACTCAATTGATCGAATAGATCATCAATGCGTGGTAAGGGATACATGTTCTTGATGGTCACGGCATTTAGTGCCCTGTAGTCAATGCATAACCGTATTGTTCCATCCTTCTTCGGCACAAATAATATGGGTGCTCCCCAAGGTAAAACACTGGGCCGAATGAAACCCTTCTCCAGAAGATCATCAACCTGTTCCTTCAACTCCACTAACTCCTTAGGTGCTAGCCGATATACTGATGAAGTGATAGGCTCTGCTCTTGGAGTTAAGTCTATTGTGAATTTTATTTCCCGATCATGCGGTAAACCTGCAAGATCATCAGGAAATACATCCACAAATTCTGATATGACTCTTGGATAACCTGTCTCCCCTTCTACAAATAGTATCCTAAGAGTAGGCTGAACTCCTTGCTCTACTGCTCCTCGAAGAAACTCAAATTCTGGATGTCCAGGCGGTCTAAATATAACCCGCCCAAGTCGGCAATCAAGAATCGCATGGTACTGACTTAACCAGTCCATACCAAGTACGACATCATAATCCGGCATGGAAAATATCAAAAATTGAGCTCGCATCTCTCTTCCACAAACTACTACAGAACATGATCTATAGACGTCACTAACCGGAATAATTCCACCTTCCGTAAGTATTCTCTTCATCTTCGGAAGGGGTGCGGTAGCTACTCTATAGGTGGCTACAAAGCTAGCTGCTATAAATAAATGCGATGCTCCATAATCAAATAAAGCTACAGTTGGTAATGAAGCTACTAAAATAGTACCTGCGATGACCTCGCTTGCAGTAGCTTCCTGCTCAACAGCTAATGTGAATGCCTGTCCTCGTCCCTGAGCTGGACCTCTCTGCTGCTGCTGAGTCTGCTGAAATAGGGCTGCCTGTGGTGCCAGTGGTGGTCTCTGCTGGTAGCCTCCCGTAGCTGGTGGTCTAACTCCTCCAGCTCCTGTCTGCGGTGCTCCTACTGCTGGATTAGCTGGTCGTGGTGCAGGTAAAGCTAGTCTCGGTGCTCCGTCTCTGCGTTCAGAACAGTCCTTGGAAAAATTCTTGTTGGATCCGTAGCTCAGACATAGTCCCAACTTACGCCTGCATTCTCTCTCAATGTGACCTACCTTGCCGCAGTAGTGACAAGTAGGGAGAGATATGGCCCTGTGTATTGTCCTCTCTGGCATACTCCTCTGGGAACGTTTTGCAGAATCCCCATGTGCTGTCCTGGATGGTGCTGAGGTGATGGGCCTCTTCAGATTTGACTTCCTTCTAGTGACGCGCTCCATGTGTCGTGCTGCTGTAAGGACGTCGGTATATGATGTAGGTGCGACTGATCCAATCAATCTCTGGAGCTCAAACTTCAGTCCGTCAAAGAACTTCTCAGCTTTCTCCTCCTCTATCGAGATCAAGGTTGGGGCAAAGCGACTTAGGCGAATAAATTCTGCGTTGTATTCTTCCACTGTCATATTGCCTTGGATAAGGCGGTTGAACTTGTCTCTGAGCTCTGACCATGCTACTGCTGGAATGTACATCTCTTGGAAGAGTCTGGAGAACTCTTCCCAAGTGACTCGGTCCTGTCCGAGCCTCCTCTCTTCTGCTAACCACCAGTGATGTGCATTTTCAGTCAACTGTATCCTCACTGCAGTCATCCATTTCTCCCTTGGAAGTTCAGCTGCTTCCAACTGGTGCTGTATGTTCAGGAGCCATTCATGAACTTCCGTTGGCCCCTCTTTACCAGAAAATGTACGAGGCTTGAGATAACGAAAGTCGGTGATAGATCCCGTCGCTGATCGCCTCGCTGGTGGATTTGCCTATTCCAATGCGGATACCAGGCTGGTTCTTAGATACTCTGCCTCCTGGCGATGTGCCTCTTGCTGAATCTGCTGCTGGGCTTGCATCATGGCATACATCATCTGAAACATCTGTTGCCCGTCCATGGCTTGTCCTGGCAGGAAAACTGGCATCTGTGGAGTGAACTGTGGTGGAGGTGGGATGTCATCTCTCCGGAACCTTGGATTAGGCTGGCCGGTTTGATCGCTTTGCGATGGTTGTCCTCCGATCCCTGGTGTCACTCCGTCTAAATAAGTAACCACAGCGTCGTGTGGCGTATCCAAGGGAATCTCATCTCCGTTCCTGGGATCCATTACTCTGCAACCAAAAGATAAACTGTAAGAATGCTCAGAGGAATCAAACAGGATGCAAATCAAGTAACAATCTCGAGTTCGATATAGAGTTCAAACATGGTTTAAATAATGGATGAGATCCTAGAATTTATCCTATCCTTAGGGCAGGCGTGTTCGGTCCCTAAGTTGAAACCGAACAATTTAGTCGTAGACCTGCATGGCACCATAAAGACCATGTCACGCCCCAATCCCAAAATACCGTAGGACCGGACGCGTGGCAAAGGCCAACAGCACGCACCGATGGATAAACCCAATTTAATGGATCCATCAGGGCATACTTAAGCTGTAAAGCAAAGTCTACGACAATCATGGCATAACTAATCTCATCCACACAAGATATAAAATATGATCCACAGAATATAAGGAATGTAAATCATCAACCATTCTCAACACAGTGCTTCGGGGAACAACCCGATAAATATCTGATACAATGGTTCAACAGACCATAAATAAAAATGACAGAATAATGTAAATACTGAGCATGGAACATAGATGATCAGGAAAAGTCTTCGGCTAACACCTCATCCTCGGGTGTCGGTACAGCTCCTATAAATGCTTCTGCTCCGGTCCCGTATACCTCGGGAAAGATCTCGTCTGCAAATCCTGGGGACATAATCCGGATCCAGGTCCTCAGGGGACATAGCAAGGTACAAGAAAGTTCATGCCAAAATAAATGCAGTGCATCAGATAATAAAATAAATAGGGTAAGTATGTAACCATCTATGTGAAAATGTAAGTGAGAGCATCACGAGTACTCAGGCTGAGCCACTACCAGTTCTGTGTCGGGGAGCCGATAGCGGTAATAACCGGTAATGTGCCTAGCTCTTCTACGAGAGTCTATGACCTCACAATAGTAGTTGATATATATATATGAAATAACCTGTAGCCTGTGTGTCTCTCACCAACCAATGTAACCACGCATATCATGACCATAACGTCTCATGTCCATGTCAAGCGGGATCATAGCTAATGCAACAAGTCATAATGTATCTAAGTATATAGTATCTCTGTCAAGTCCTGTATCCTATAAAGAATCACCATGAATATCTCAGGAAGATCCCGTCTCATGAATAGTGTCAAGTGTCCTGGGTCATAGTGTACTTGGTAAGACAAGTACGAGAATATAAAGTGTCACGAATGTCCATCTCTATATGACAGTACCCAACACTGCGTACAGTGTTGGCACCCGAATAATAATCAGACGCTAAGTATATCACACGGTCCTAGGTTAAGCATGCACAGCAATATAAATAAAGCAAGGAAAATATATAACAAGACTGTAAAGTTTGGCAAGGTACACTTGCCTGGAGTTCGAATATCAACAGTCATCCCGGTGTTAGTGGATCCGGCGGGTACTACTCCAAAAGCTGTAATAAACATCACCAACAGTCTCAGAAGATATCAAATAGCTAGAAACGCCTGTCCTTAAGTCTAATTTGGACACAAGAGCAAAAATGATATTTCTGGGCCAAAGCGGGGTCGACATGTGGGCCACTTTGCACCGAAAAGCATGTCAGGTTAAAAGGTCTCCAAATTCCTCAAACTTAGTGTCTACAAGTCAGGAATGATGATACGAACCCAACAGAACTTCCAGAATTGGATTCCGATGAGCCGATCACAAAATCGCCCGTCAAGTAGAGCCTATGGGGCCCACGATACGCAATTTTGTCAACGTTCTCAGATTCGGACCAAACTTGGGTGACAGGACCAACGTATTGTTACGAGTCCGATAGTGTAAGTTTCGTCTCGATCCGACGTGTGTACACAAAGTTACAGCGTGTTCCAGAATAGGCGAATACGGGGCGTTGTCGACGGATACGCGTTGATTTCGGTGTGCACGCACATCCGAATCGACTACTGCAAAATCCCACACGTCCGTATCAACGACGCGCACGTTTCGGTAAAGACCGCGTGCTACCAAGTCATCCCGTTTGACGGGGCGTAGTCAGTTCCGGGGTAAAACAGGGCGTTGTTTTTTCTGTTTTTGGATCTCGGTTTGCGATCACCACAGGACGCGATGCACCGAGTGGGTTGCACGGGCACCGAGAGGGTTATACAGTCTACGCGTAGCAACTGACGGAATCGAAAACAGAAATACGAGGAGGGAGAAAACGCTACCTGAACAGGGCTCCGTGAATCTGAGTTTTCACGCGTCCGTGCGTCAACTTGACGCGAACTGTATCCTGGTCGTGTCCGACATCAACTGCTGTTCGTGTCCGAGGGCGGCCGTGTCCGTGCTAGGGCAGCTGATGGCCGAAGAGGCGAGCGGGGTGACGCTCGCGGGCGGTGGTGGCGGAGATGGGTTCAGCCGCGAGTGGACTTTGGCGTCGGGACGATCGGCTGGGTGGTCGACGGATGGAGCGGGGCTGGGTCGACTCTGAGGCAGAGTCGAGCAGAGGGGCGGCGGCGTGGGTCGGTGAGGGAGAATGTCGTCGGGGTCTGGGCGGACTCGGGGTCGTCGGTGGCCTGGCGACAGCGGCGTAGATGGGGGCTGGTAGGGGAGTTAGGCTGAGCGGGGTGTCGTCGGAGTCTGGGCGGGCTCGGGGTCGGCGTCGGAGGGTATCGGGCGGCAGAGATGGAGAAGAGAGTGGCGGCGGCGGCTTTGTGGATCCCGAGGCGGCTTTAAATAGCCGCAACAGTAACTCCGGTTACTAGGGTTTCTCCCAATTGGGTTTCGGGTCCGGGTCGGGTTTGGCTCGGATCCGACCCGACCTGACCCAATAAGCTGGTTTGGTTTGGTTTGGGTTTGGGTTTGGCTCGGTTTGGTTCGGTTTATAGATACAATAGTTTTTAGGGCTTTAAACGCGTTTCCGGAGTCCAATAAATTCACAAAAAAATACCCGGTGTTCGGTTTTCCATTGTACACCATAAAATATTATTTTCATAATATTTTAACATCAATAAAATACATTTAAAAATCCTTTAATCACAATCACCTTGGTTCTTCATCCAGAAAAATACCAAAAAAATGGGGAAAATTATATTTAAAATTATTCTGAAAAATAGGGTGTTTACAATCTTCCCTTCTAAAAACGATTGCGTCCTCGCAATCAAAGAATAAGCTACTAAAGAAAAAATTATAAAAATTATAAGATTTCTTAGGTGTTAACTGCCTCTGTGAATAAGTGGGGATAACACTGGCGCATATTATCCTCTCGTTCCCAAGTCGATTCGCCAGGAGAATGATGTTTCCAAGCTACACGAACCAGTCTGATTGTCTGTCCTCGCAATGTCTTCTCACTGACGTCGAGGATGCCAACTGGTTGTTCTTCGTATCTCAAGCTAGGGCCTACTGCGATCTCTGAATGATCGACTACGTGACTTGGGTCGGTCATGTACCTTCGCAGCTGTGAGACGTGGAATACGTCATGCACTCCCTCTAAGGATGGTGGTAATGCAAGACGATAAGCCACCTCACCAATGCGCTCTAGAATATCAAATGGCCCAATATACCTTGGGCTCAACTTGCCTTTGCTCCCGAATCTAATAGTACCTCGAGTAGGCAAAATCTTCAAGAACACGTGCTCTCTTCTTTAAACTCTAGGGGACGTCTGTGCGTATCTGCCCAATGCTTCTGTCTGTCTTGAGCTGCTCGAAGATGATTCTGAATCTGTTTCACCTTTTCCACTGTCTGCGTTACCAATTCTGGACCCAGTATTTGACGTTCACCAACGTCACTCCAACATATAGGCGATCTGCACTTCCTTCCGTATAATGCCTCGAATGGTGCCTTCTGAATGCTGGCCTGATAACTATTATTGTAGGAGAACTCCACTAAGTGCAAATGATCTTCCCAATATCCTCCAAAGTCTAGCATACATGACCGCAACATATCCTCCAAGATCTGAATGGTGCGCTCCGACTGACCATCTGTCTGTGGATGGTAAGCTGTGCTGAATTTGAGTCTAGTGCCAAGACTCTCTTGCATGCTTCGCCAGAAATGAGATGTAAATCTCGAATCTCGATCTGATAGAATACTAACCGGCACTCCATGTAATCTTATGATTTGTCGCATATACATGTCGGCTAGTACCTCTGTGGACTGTCCAACTCTAAATGGCAAGAAGTGTGCCGATTTAGTGAGTCGATCCATAATAACCCATACTGCATCTCTTCCGCTGGGGCTCCTTGGAAATCCTGTGACAAAATCCATCGTGATATGCTCCCACTTCCATTCTGGTATAGGAAGCGGCTGTAACATACCTGCAGTCCTCTGATGCTCGGCCTTTACTTGCTGACAGACTAAACATTTAGCCACAAATCTTGCAATCTTCCTTTTCATTCCATTCCACCAATAATACTGTCTCAAGTCTCGGTACATCTTGGTTCCTCCTGGGTGAACAGAGTACATAGAGCTATATGCTTCAGTCATTAACTCCTGTCTCAATTCTTCATTTGGAACATACAAGCGATTCCTAAACCTCAATGTCCCGTCTTCATATATGCGAAGTCCCGTCTGCATGCCTGCTTCTGTCTTCTCTTTGAGTCTTCGGAATCTAGCATCGGTGGGCAATGCCTCTTTAATCTTCTCCATGAGTGATGACTTAACTTTGAGATTAGCCAGCAATCCACTCTGTCCTGGTAAAACAACCTCTATCTAAAGCTCATGTAGATCTCTCAATAACTCGGGCTGCATCGTCAAGAAATAAGCCGTAGGCTTCCTGCTGAGTACGTCTGCTACAACATTCGCCTTTCCCGGATGATACTGCAGATCTATGTCAAAATCTACCATCAATTCAATTCAACGTCTCTGCCTCATGTTGAGCTCCTTCTGAGTATATACATACTTCAGACTCTTGTGATCTGTAAAGATGTCTACCTTCTCCCCATAAAGGTAGTGCCTCCAAATCTTCAATGCAAATATAACTGCTGCTAACTCCAGATCGTGTGTGGGGTAGTTCTTCTCGTGGACCTTCAACTGTCTCGATGCATAAGCAATGACTTTGCCATGTTGCATCAAAATACATCATAGTCCACTACCTGATGCATCACTGTAAACAACAAAACCTCCTGACCCTGAAGGAAGAGTCAAGACAGGTGCTGTTATTAAACTTCTCTTCAATTCTTCGAAGGCCTTCTGGCAGTCTTATGTCCATATAAACTCCTGGTCTTTACGTGTCAGCTTCGTCATCAGTTTTGCAATCCTTGTCCGGTTTTCCATTTTAAACATGTTTCCGGAGTCCAATAAATTCACAGAAAAATACCCCGTGTCCGGTTTTCCATTTTACACCCTAAAATATTATTTTCATAATATTTTAACATCAATAAAATGCATTTAAAAATTCTTTAATCATAATCACCTTGGTTCTTCATCCAGAAAAATACCAAAAATGGGGAAAATTATATTTAAAATTATTCTGAAAAATAGGGTGTTTATAGATTCTCCAACTTGTGAGTGGCCTTACTTTCGATTAGAGCTCTTCTTCCATGTTTTTATTCTTAATAGTCTGACTCATTTGTGCATTCCAATCAATGATGCCATAATAATACAATTGTGTCAAGATAATAAGAAGTAGACATGGAATACTGATGCTATAACATAAAAATCTTTGAACGAAGACCTTATTGCGTGCTTGACCGCTATGCATAAACATATTTATGTTTCATTTGTAGTTAGAACTTATTTATCTATAATTGTGCAATGAGTAGTTTATATTTGTATTGTGATCACTTGAGAAGTAGACTATACTGTCAGAGTATGCCATAAAGTTAAGCTTCTTATATTGTCTTGCATATTTTATTTGATAACTTAGTTTTAGATAATGCGTGATCAAGGCCAACTTGTGCACAAGAGATGTAGTTCTACGAACGATCGTCGGGGCAATGGGACCGCTTTGGCCTGGATAGAATATTTGCGAGTGTAGTCCTACCATTGGATGGGTCTGTGTGTCCGCCAAGGGCTAGCTACCCAAAGCGGAAGGGTAGCCGACCCATCCCTCGTTCGACTAGTGACATGCTATGTATATTTAAACTATGCAAACTAACTATGTATTCGTGGCAGGAAAGGTCATGGTAAATTGTACACAGGTGGTTCAGATGGTGCAGATAAAAGTCACCGAACAGTGGCACATTTTTGTTATATTATTTCACTCTATTGCATATTAAAAAATTGAAGACAAGATAGAAAGATCACATTATAATAATATTGTATGTTCACATGAATACAGTATCGATTTGGTATGTTGGGTTAGCTCGTCCTTACCAGTAATTTTTAAAGTACTGACCCTCGTTGCAATAGGTTCCCCGAGCCAAAGCGACACGGTGAGGAGGTAAAGTTTTTCCTCCAACCTTTCACTAGTCTGAAGTATTCATGTTCGTGACTTTTGGAGCACAAGTACATATTCTCAAGGAGCTCGCACATACCCTTTTAAAGCTCCTAGGCATAGTGCAAACACGTACCGAAGGTGATTTGTCTTTTAAATTTTTGTAAGGGATGTATGTATGGATCGGCTATCTCATTTTGAGTCCATCTTTTAAGCCCGTACGATATCCCTTTATTTTGAGTCAAGAGTTTGTAAAAAAGTTGTTCATTATCAATTAAGAGAACTTTTCATCATTCCAATGTGTGATATTCCATTTACGTACTCTGTTGCATATATTTCTAAAGTATATCATTCTGCCTAGGCCTTGTTCTGGCGCACCTTACACTCGCACGGCATCATACACAGGGGACAATTATTGATCTAACAGAAATCTGGGTATGACAACAATGTCCTCTCTAATGGACATCACTCAGAGAGAAAAAGAGTATGTACGAGAATAAATATAATGATACAAGCAGGATGCGCAAAAACTTCCCTCCGATTATACTGAGTCTACACTAATGGACACATGCTGGAGAAATCTACTTCCAGCAATCAGGCTTTGGACGGATGCCACTCAGTTCAAAGACTGGACGATATTTATCATAAGTGTTGTCGCTGCTGAGAAGAATGTGAAAGATGCTCGACTGCTAGAAATACAGATCCTCGTCGCTGATGATAGAAAAAAATATCCTTACAATAACAACAACAACAATAACAACAACAACAACAACAACAACAACAAAAACCAAGGTACTATGGCCGAAAAAGAAAAGGAAAGCAGCCTCTTACCGTCAACTTATCCAAGAAATCCTCCATGCCGAATTAGAAGCCGGCTAAAATTCCAAAACCGAGAAAGACTTACTCTTTCAATGACGATGACGTAATTGAAATTTTTTATGTACTATTGAAGGGCAACAAGCTCCGGCTTCCTAAGATCAAATGCCCTGATGAGGCAGACCAGGTTGATAATCCCAAATACTGCCACTATCATCGGTTCGTCAACCACCCAACATAAGATTTTTACATGTTGAAATGATATATCTAGTTTCTTCTTGATTCCAAATCTATCATCTTAGACTTTAAGGAGAAGACGGTCGCTGCCAACTTGGTATCTCTCCACTTTGGTGACTTTCCTATGACGGAAGTCCAAGATGGTGTTGTTCCAATCCCGAAGAAAATAATGGATATTGTCAATCATCCCCCAGTTCGCGACCAACCATTCAGGTTGGTACCTTTTAGCATACCATGAGGCGAGGTTATGTGGGTTCACCTAGATCTTGCTTCGGACTGATGTAGCAAACATCGCCTTCTATCGTCAAGACCAAGGGAATGAAATTCAGATCCTGCCATATGGTTTCTCCCTCCACCGAGGAAGCCATAGTAGGAGTAACTAGGTTGGGACTAGGCTACCAATACGACTATAGTGCTCCCGAAGATGTCCTTCCTCCAACCATTGTACATGTTGCATCCGATCTGAGTCTATCTAAGCATCTTATAGCAGAAAAACAAAAGTAGAAGGAGACTCACTTTAACAAGCCTTTGCGGAGGGATACAACTCAGGGACTGGAGAAGCCCTATAACTTTGACATATTGGCACAGCTTTCTAATATGCCAGCTAAATTATCACTCTTCGAGCTCCTCTGTCTCTCAAAGAGACCCGTGATGCTCTAAGTGAGGCATTAGAGAATGTCGATACCTATGTGGCATAGGTCAAGCCACCGTCAGAGGTACCCCGTCGCAGGTCCCCACTATAACAATGTGATGGAGGTAATACCCAACATCACGTTCTCGCAATAGGACATATTAATGAAGAATAACAGGTACGATCGCCCTTTATATTATACAGGGTATATCGAGGCCATTAAGGTAGATCAGATGCACATCGACCCTGGTTTATCTCTCAGCATCATCCTATGGAGTCTACTTCAGACCTTGGGAATCCTAATGCATCAGCTGCCAGCAACCAATACTACCATCAGTGGCTTCAATACTAGAAGAAGCTACCCTCTGGGAAAGATTCGTCTGAAATATCAGATCGGCAAATTATGAACAGAGGTCACCTTCTACGTCATAAATATAGATTTATCTTATAACATCTTATTGGGGCATCCATGGATACATGAGTACATGATTATACCATTAACTCTGTACCAATGCCTAAAGTACGTCGACGATCACGGCATCGTCAGGATGAAGTTTGTCGATATTGATCCTTTCAAAGGGGTCGAAGCCTATTACTCTGACTCGATTATGTACAAGCAAGTCCACCAAGATGAAGGTGGTAACGATGCTGACGATGAAGCAGAGGATAGTACCACAACGAACGAACCCTTAAGGGTTTGTCATAAAGTACGGGCCCCTAACATGACCCCTCCCCTTATAGTAAAACTTTACAAGAAGGCACTAGAACCCTTGGTTGTTTACCTATGAAGATCGAGTCAACCACCAAAAGAGGATCGAACACCCATTACTGCTTCTGAGCCTCTGGTCATAAAGATTCGCAAGAGTCCTACGAAGTCGTCACTCACAATGGGAGTGGAGCTTGGGAAAGGCAAACTGGAAGAATGTATTTTTTTCTCATGCTGACGTCCCTTTCCTAGATGATATAATCCCCATGGACAAGATACCATATTTTATCAATAAAGGGTTGTCTTTAAACTATTCAGATATTACATATCTAAGTATAATGTATTCCTTAGAATATGGCCTAACGTTACAACTATATAGACAAATAACTACCACATATGTGGTAAACCGAATCCTCCCAAGTTGAGGTGCCTACTTTATGGTGCCGGCTACAAAATGGAGAGACAAATCAATCATATTCGGGAGGGTGGAGCATTGTCGATTCTACCCTACCGAAGAACCCGAACCTGATGGCGATAATATATAGATTTACCACTACAGTCCACAAGCCAAACGTATTATCGAGAAGATGGATTATGAATTAAAGAGTGATAAGGCCCTAAATTTTGGCAAGGGTTGTCATCTGCTTCTGCGCCTTCTCGCACCTAAAAGCAAGTATGAGGCCTACTACCAGCGAACTCATCATGGCCTGGGGTATATCACACCATCAACCACCCCCGAAGGCTCAGAATAAGAAGATGAATTACAATCTCACTCTCAGAGTCCTCCGCTTAGGACTACGATACAAGTATCGGAGATATGCTCAAGCATACACTATCTATCAACACGTTGTCCGCTCACCCAGAGGAAGATGACGACTAGCCACCTGAACTCTTCGAGGTCGAGCCATGGGCCCAATGCCTAGACTCATAATGGGAGTTGCATTTCGAATAACGAGAACCACCCACTGAAGATGATGTAGTACAAGTCGATCTGGTTGATGAATCTTCTCCTAGACCAATCTTTATCAATAAAAGTATGTCCGGTGAAGATTATAAGTCCTTGCTACAGCTCGTAAGGAAGTATATTGATGTCTTTACTTGGAACTATGAAGACATGCCAAGATTGGAGCCCCATATTATAGTACATAAGCTCAACATCTTGCTAAATACTAAGCCAATAAAATAACAACAACGATGGTTCTGTCCGGACATCATGAATGGCATCAAAGCTGAAGTTAACAAACTAATAGCTAATGGATTTATCTGCGAGGAACAACATCCAGACTAGGTAGCCAATATCATACCAATCATTAAGAAAATTGGCAAGATCCGAGTCTCCATAAACTTACCGTGATCTAAATACGGCTTGTAATAATCGACAACACTTGTAGCTTCGAGAATATGTCCTTCATGAACAGGTTCTCAGGCCATAATTATATCAAGATATTTTCAGATGACGAGAAACACATGTCATTCTGAACACTAATAAGGGTATATTGTTATACAGTCATGCCATTCGGTCTGAAGAACGAAGGTACGACATATCAGCGAGCTATGAGCACTATCTTCCGTGAATACCTGTACAGGACAGTTGAGTGTTATGTTGATTACATCGCTATCAAAAGTCGCTTCCAAGGTGAACATCTCCAAGACTTGAAAATGGTGTTCAAATTGATACGAGCGCACCAGCTAAAAATAAACCCTACCAATTCTTACCTGGAAGTCTCTAGTGGCAAGTTCTCAGTTTTTATCATAACTTCAAAGGGCATTTACATAGATCCTGAGAAAACTAAGGTTATCTTTGATATTCACCCACTGAAGAACCTTTAAGAGCTCTGAGGTCTACAGGAAAGGCTGTTATACATCAGAAGGTTCATAGCCAACCTCTACTAGCGATGCCATCCCTTTACTAAACTTTTGAAGAAGGGAGCTTCATTCCTATGGACCAAATAATACCAGAGAACATTCGACGATATCATAAAGTACCTCACAAGCCCTCCGGTGTCAGTGGCCCCAGTCGTAGGGAGACCCTTCCTGCTTTACTAGCCCAAAAGAGTGATGCAGGTCATGAGCAGGCCATCTATTATCTCAGCAGAATGATGGTCGGTGCGGAGCATAAGTATAACCCTATTGAAAAAGAATGTCTTGCACTGGTCTTTGATATCCAAAGACCAGACATTACGTGAAGGGGGAAATAATTCATGTGATCTCGTGAGTCAATCCTTTCAGGGTCCTCATGACTAAGCCTAGGGTACTTAATTTCCGCCTAGCAACATGGGCCATACTGCTGTCACCATATGACATGGTATTTATTCCGTAGTACAACTCATCCAGTGCCAGAAACTTTAAAGCTTTATGATGAGATCCCAGATAAAGTACTAAACCCCAACATGACAATAGGAGAGGCCGTTTGGCGAATGTCCTTCGACAACTCTTCAAGAACAGGCCCAAAGGCAATATCGTCGTTGGAGTCAGGATATTACTGATATTCTCTAACGATCTGGTTATCTAACATGCTTATCTCTCACAGAGTGGTGCTCCAATAATGTAGTAGAGTACAATGCTCTCGTTATTGGCCACCAACTTGCTTACCAAGTGGGAGTGGACTACTTAGAAGCCTACGGTTACTCCAAACTGATAGTCAGTCAGGTCCAGGACGAGTACAAAGACTGGCATAAGGATTTAATCCCTTATCACCAAGTCGCACAAAACATAATCTCCACCTTTAATGGTTTTTTCATAAATTATGTGCCCCCACTGCAAAATATCGAGGTTGGCGCCCTGGCCGACCTCACTGCCTCTTTGGTCGTCCCGGTCAATACTCATCAATTGATTACCGTGGTCATCCAAGAACTAGTTTGTCCAAAAAATAACATTTTTATATATCTGAGCTACTCAACGAAGGAAGAGACCAATATCCAAGACTGGAGACTCCCATTCATCGACTACGCAATCTATGAAATTCTCCCCGAGAACCCGAAGGAAGCCGCTTCTATCAGTAGACATTCCATCTGGTTCTATTACGACACGTCTACCAAGATATTGTATTACTGTTCCGACGATGGACTTCTACTATGATGCCTATCGAATGCAAAAGCAAAGCAAGCATTCCGTGAGGCTCATGATATTGTTTATGGTGCAACCAACCTGGCCTAAAGCTACCGGATTGTCTCATACGTATGGGCTATTATTGACCAACAATGGTAGCGGATGCTATCGACTATGCAAGAAAGTATTAGATGTGCCAGATCCATGTAGACTTCATCCACCAGCCCTCAGAATTTTTGCACCCAACGATAACATCTGGTCGTTTGAAGCGTGGGAAATAGATACCATTGGACCGATTATTCTACCTTCGACTAAGAAGCATTAGTTTATCTTGTCTATCATTGACTACCTCTCCAAGTAGGCAAAAGCCGTACCACTCATTGAAGTAAAAATGTTAAACTTGATCAGTTCGTCAAGAATCATATTATATACCAATTCGAACTACCTCGGAGGATTATCTACGACAATGGCCCATAGTTCGCAAGTCTCGCTTTCTATCGGTTTTAAAGTAAAAATAGAATTCAAAATATAGCATCGACTTTCTACAACCCAACAGCCAATGGTCTGGCAGAACCATTTAATAAGACCATCATAAATCTCCTAAATAAGTTTGTGTCATCCAACAATTGTGACTAGAATGAGAAGCTGGACAAATGTCTATCGGCCTATCACACAATATTTCGGATACCGACCGACAGTACATCTTTCTCTCTAGTCTACGAAAGTGAGGTTGTGCCCCCTCTAGAGGTCCAAATTCCCTCACTCTGGGTGGCCCTCTCCAACCAATTGATAGATGACAGCAACCACCACCGACAACTACAAGAGTTGGAAGCACTCGACGAGAAGCATCTTTTAGCTCAACAACACATTGAGTTATACCAAGCATGCCTCTCGGGAGCTTTCAACAAACGAGTCAAGGAAAGAACTTTCTAAGTGGTCGATCTCATCTTATCGGTGAGAAGACCGATGGTTATGACACACAAGACGGCCGACAAATTCTAAGCCAAATAGGAAGGCCCTTTCATCGTGGAGTCAGTATACTCCTACGGTGCCTACCGTCTTACAAAACCTAATAGAAACTTCCTTATGATGCCGATCAATGGCAAGATCAATGGCAAGTTTCTCAAATAGTACTATGTCTAAGATAGACTCGTACATTCCTTATCCCTAGCTGGACAATCAAAATATATAGTATTTATATTTGTCTTTGCTCATCCCCAATGAGTGCCTATGCACAACATGTACCCTTTCCTTCAAAATTATTATAAAAACCATTATCTGTATTCAGGAGTCCTGAATACGCAATAGACAGTGTATCCTCAAAAGATCACCAGTGGAGAAACTCTTAGGTCTATCTACACTCTCAGGTAGACCACTCAAAATTCAGTTCTCTTGGGCATTACTTCACGTCCATACCACCTCTGCAGTATGGTCCTAATATATTCTTTAGTAGAGTTTGTCATGTCCATATTACCTTTGAGTAAACCTTTTTATTTTGATTATCGACTATCGTATCCATAATACCTCTGATATTGGTCGACATCCAAACTTGTCATCCATACTTAATTTCAAGTGCGCCAGGGATGATAAGTCCACAAAACCTACCATATCACCTCTGATAGGATTTTTATCTCAAACTTAGTACTTGCACTCGAGTGCACAAAAAGTAATAAGGTCCACTAAAGATCCCCCAGTAGGATGTCCTTAAAAACTATGATGTTGTATTACGTCCATAATACCTCTCGTACAATATCCAAAGTTCACACATAAATGTAACAAAAAAAGAAACTTTTATTTTTGTGCATAAAGGAAACAAAAAGAAAACTACATCTGAGGATTTACTAATACCTCAAGTCAAAACCAAGTAAGACAAAAAGAAGAAAAGCAAAACAAAAACTACTAAGTGTTATGCATCATACCACACCTAATCTCTCGCCTACGAAGTCGGACGATATAGTTATCCAAGCATACTCTGGGCAGGTGTTCGGCCTCCCTAGCAATGGCCTCAAGACCTTTATAACGAGCAAAAGCCTCGTATTCTTCTTCCTACTTCTGTAAGGTAATTTCTACGATAGCAGAGTTCTTGGCTGCTTGACTTGTCTTGATACAGATGGCTTCCTCCTCTTGCTGGTCTCCCCGTAGGTCATTCTCCAATGTATCAAGCTTGACCTGGAGTTTTTTGATCTCCTCTATTACTTTTGCTACTTTCTAGGTTAGGGCATTCTACCTCGTAAGGCAACCCTCCCTAAGATCATTCAGCCTTTCACGCTTCTGGTGGAGAACCTAGAGGTTACACTGCAAGCCCTCCTTAGACAACACATAAAAGTTCTTCTCCATCTCTATGGCCTCCAAAAGATGACTATACTTATGGGCTACTGCTCTCCCCACGCCTACTTGCTGATACTACTGCAGTTCCTTCAGACACTGTTCCATGTCGATTAATTTCTGGCCTAGAAGATCAGTCATTTGTTCAAATCAAGGAAGGGTCCTTAGGAACTGGCCTATAGAAAAGTGTTTAGCCAAGGCAAAGGACTTGCCCTGCTCCAGCATACTCTGAACCCCTTGCTTCAGAAAACTCTAAAAGCTGTGGAGGGAGATCCGTACAATCTCATTAATCTCCTCCAAGGTAGCCGGAGTTAAAGGTGGCGGGACAGAAGAAGTAACCACTGGAATAGCAGGTGGCACGACGGCATCTGGCAGTCCAATAGGCAAAGTAGTAGATGAATAGCGACTAGCTTCCTTGCTTGCAGCCAAGCCTCTCGCAGTTGCGAGAAGTGATTGGAAACTAGGAAGCTAAGTGATAGCAGACGGTATAGCACTGCGACCAGGAATAAGAGTACTGGAGTGCCTCATAGTTTTGGCACCCGCCTGTGTGCCGTCGTCGGGTTGCACAGGGTGGCCTTGAAGGATAGTTCAGCAGCCGCTGCTTTAGAAGAATCCTGAACAGAATCCTCGGGATGGGTCATAATGGCAACACCGAAGGAGACCCCGACAGTAGATTGTCCGATAGCAGATATTGGTAGATCGTCTACTACACCAGATAAACTGGCCTCAGTGACCAATTTTGTGCTTGTCTCAGCAGGAAGTCCTTCAGAATATTCTCCAATCGTAGAAAGATATGGGTCTGATAGAGGTCTCATCCTAACTAGTCTATATCCCTCCTCTTCTTCCATACCCACTTCGAACACAACGTTAAATGGTTGGATAGGCGGAGAAGAGTCTGCCAAATAAGAATAACCAGTAATTAACTTCATCCAAAGATTTAAGAAATAAAGCCAAAAAATCTCGTCTCTTGTGAATTTACAAAATAATATACCCGAGGAAAGCAGCGTAGGTTGTAGTTCATTCAAGGCGGTCACAGCTATCCCCATGGTATCCAGATCATCCACTGAGATGTCAGCCAAAGAAGCATCGGGCTCCTTAGACCTCCAGCTCGTGCTATATTCTTCTGCCGTCGCGAATGTCGGCTCTTCGGCAACAGTGCCAGGCTCGGCCGATGATGACATCGTCTCCTCTTCCCTATATGATATCCTTGAGGCAGCAGCCAATGTAGGAAATTTTTTTACTCTTGGTCTCTACACAAACCCAGATAAACCATGGAGAAGAGTATCATAAGGGGGGACACAATAATAAAGCTATGAGGTTTTTTGGATATCGCCTCGGCCTTAAAAAAAGGATTTGGTTGGTAAACCACTAGTACAAGGGGCCCTACCTCTTTATCCTCCTCCATCGTAGCTCTAAAATAAGACTGACCGGAGAGCCTCTATCTCAAACCTGATCCCTTAGCCATAGCCGGTTTATATCTCCCTTCTTAGAGGACAGGGGACTCATCACCAAAGAAGCTTTGCATGTAAGTGGAGAAGTGATCGGGGGCAGTGGGTCGTTAGAAGTATTCTCCTCCCTTGTTGTTGACTCAGGGCCAGCAGGCGGGGATACGGGGCATCCCTTACTTCTACCCGGGCCTTCTTAGACTTGCTACCCAAGTGTATTAGCTTAGTGCCTTTAATGAGACTAGTCCATCGATCAAAGCCAGACGGCTGCACGTTTACAGATACGTAGAAGTTAGTTGACATGAAAAGAATTTGTGGGGGAGCACTAGTATCTGGCAATATAAAAGAAACTCCAGTACCAACTGCCATGTAATAGTCCCAGGCTCGAGCACCATCAAGGACCCTTTCCTTAAAGCCCAAACAGGGGCTTGGGTTGCCAAGCATAAACTAGATATATTCAAATTGACGAGCAAACCTGCTCGATAGATGGGGTTCCAAGAAGACAAGGTTTCGATTTTAATACACCAGATGTGAAGTTCGGATGGAAAGAAACTAGTAAAAAATCCCCAGCGACAAGGCCTGGCTACCAGCACCGCCTTTATGTTGCACTCTATTTATCTCATCATCCATGAACTTAGGAACTGAGACGAAGAAAGAATAATTATCTAGAAAGGCCAGTGCATGCTGGCATTGGGAACCATATTGTAGACCCAGGTCATCCCACCATACCGACGAATGAAAGCATCTTCCTTCGTCGTGTTACCCTCCATTCCAGGGGCCATCAGGGGAAGGCAATGTATCAACAACCAGCCCATTAGGTAATGGTAAGGCATCTCGACCCGGTTGAAATTCTTGCAACCTCCATAGTCCATCGCCTTCTCCACGAAACTATGATGCCTGTGATGGATGCTGCAAACTATCACGGGAAGTAAAGCAAGTCGACTACCAAAGACTAACTTCACCATGGGAAGGATAAGGTTTTGGCTGATCCTTTCGATCGCCCCTGAGTACCCGGTACTATGCAGTTTCGTAACCATATCAACAAAAACCCGACCAATGCAGCCTTATCAGATAATAGTTGGGTATATTGGTAAAAATAGCTGAAGGAGTCATCCGAACCACCAAATATGTCACCAATTTTTGAGGACCTCGGACAGTTGCACACCAGCTCGCTAACTTTTCTCTGAGACTAGGGCCTTCGAACACTAATATGACCCGAGTCGTCAACTGGGAAGTAGTAATGAGTCCAAGTGGTAATATGGGGGGAGTTCCCTTCCAAACTCTAGTCCTTCTTAGAAAGCTGCTGGCAAGTACTGTGATGACACATCAATTCCTTGTGCCTGGCAAGGATCTCCATATTCTGCTTTTCCAGCTCCCCCAACTCTTCATTACTGGGAGTATATTCTTTATACGGCTCCTCGCCCTAGGACAACTGCTAGATATCGTATATCTCGTGGAGCGTGAGCCCCATCTCTCGGCCATGAGTGAAGAATTTCCTGGTACGATAGTTGTACAGTTCATCTAAGTCAAGGAACAGAGTCAGGTTTGCCTCTAAGACATAACAAGAACCCCTTATGGCATAATACGGATTAGCCGCTTTGAGGGTCCGCTCGTACTTTACATAGAAACACAAAGTTAACTTAATTCAAGGGGGGAAATAATGCATCCAATTGAGAAAGCGCATTTTTCCTGTTGGATAAGACCCCTTACTCGCTAAACAGTTCAAAAAAGTATCAGCACCATAAGGGCGAATATTTGGCCCTATTTTGCTTGAAATAGCACCAGATGCTAAACCCTAGAGAGCATAAGAGGATGACTTCTTATAAATTATGATCTACTTCTTTAGCTTTGAGCTTGGACGGATATGGCCAACCTGGGATCCTTTTTTGTTAGGGTTTAAAGTCCCCTCCATCCTCCTTAGATCAGTTATCATGTTAAAGGCAGATAATAACCGTTGGCGTTCCATGGTAGGCATGTGCACCTTTATTCATAGGAAGTGAAGTTCCAGTCCTCTTTTATCTTTTCCACTTTGGGGTCCAAAGTAATGAGGGCATCCCCAAACAAAATGATCGGCTTTGAGAAGAAAGTACCATCGTCAGTTGCGATCTGTCCAGAATTTATTTGGCTCAGCAGGAAAAATCAAGTTTGGTCCGTTATCATCTTTTGCCTAGCCACAGGTTGATCTCTATCTATCTGGGCCCGGACATTTGACACTATGCTGTCGAACCTCATACCCAGCATGGCCTGAGCCCTTCCAAGAAGCACTTCCTTAGAAGGAGCCACTGGCAAAGTCACTACAAAAATCAGAAAAAGAGAAGGTGGTGAGAATCTTCAAAGAGACTATCCGTACCATTAAACAAAAGTCACATATTATATCATCTATGCAGCCAAGATACAATTGGTGTATGTTATATCAGCCATGTAACCGAGTTATGGGTGGCTCACGTCTTCCTATCCATGCAGCCAAGTTATTACTGATACAGGATCCATACTGCCAAGCTGAGTTTAAGAACTCGCTCATGTTCTAGATAATCTATCATCCATGCGACAGGGTTATATGGAAAAGTCTACACATGTGCTAGACGATTACTCGTCTATGCGACAGATTGTGCCCAAAGTGTCCATGCGTCCAGAAGTGGTTTTCTTTGTTGCCATTACCCTTAAGCGGCACTTGGACATCTGGATGAAATGTCGAAGCTTTGGAGCACTTTTCTTTCCCCTTACTCTCAGAAGCGGGGTGCTTCCTCTTGTCGGTCTTTGTTAACCCCCTCACACAAATTTAGGTATATATTGTTTAGTGTGATATTATAATTTATTTTGGAATAATTAGGGTCATAAAAATGGAGTTATTATACATACTTCAATTATGATATATTTAATGCACCTTTCTATAGTTTCAATATTTAGAACACTACACTAGCCCTTGCTGACTAACAACTTTCACACTCTTAATCCAGACAGACCAATCTTCAATCATGATCCTAGTGTCACTCTCAAACTCACACTTTTGTATTTTATTTTTATCTACACAATATTCTCGACACTTATGCGTCATAAAATCTTAATTTTCCACCTAGTGACCGTAGCTTGGATTTCTGATGCAGAATACTGACCAGATTCCTACAACCAAATGTATGATACTAACCTACATTGAGACTACCCTAACCTAATCCTTTGGATCACATCTATTTTTATATTTTTTATATTCTAATTTAATAGATGTGATACATTGAACCCTTTTAGCTTAATTTGACTCAACCTAGAGCCAACCCATAAATCCAACCTTAAAAACCTGATTAAGTGGTCAAGTAGAATACCAAACACCCTCTCTAAACTCACAAAATATCAAACATAATAGTTCATACACCAAAACCTATTTTTAGAAGAATAAATTCAGCATATAACCCCCTCTCCTTTTATCTCTCCACTCACACCAAAGTATGCTACCCCTAAACTCTTCCTCTCCCCACTAGAAAAAGTTATAACTCCAAACTCTTTCCCTCCTCACTAGGCTGTCCAAAACCCCCATCTCTTCACCTCCCCCATTCAAACTACCTGATGAATACTTATTTCTAACTCTTTTTCTCATATTTTTCTTCATAAACTATCTCCAAATTTCTTCTCCATCTCCCTCCACACCTCCATCTATCCAACCCTACCCAGGCTGAATCTGAATTTAACAATACCCGCACCAATTCGGCCCTATCTCCCTCCACAATAAGTATATTTCTATTAAATTTTGTATTCCTCTTTCTATACCTGTCCTTATTACTTTTTCTTCACAAATCTTCCATCAACACATACTCTAAATTCTTAAAAATGGCCCTCCATCAGAGGTGTCCATGCTGAATTTGAATTTAGTGTATCCTCTTCTCAGGCCACTCAACCACCTCCATAGCCTCCAAACTACCACTAAATTATCTAAATCTCCTTCTCCTACCTCTTCTTAACAAGTTTTCTTTACAACTTAGTACCTAAATCATCCCACAACTCCCCCAAATATCCCCTATAAAGCGAAGATACCCTGCTGAACCCGTCAGCAATAGGACCACTTTAACACCTTATTGCCACCAATTTTAGTACCAAAAACCCTTCAACAACCATCTTATCCTCATCCTCTACATATCCCCTAATCTCTTTATCATATACCAGTCCCAAAACACATAGGACTAGGACACGTAAGCCAGCCGCATGTATATGGTAACTCCAATATATGGGAACGATAACATATGCGTATGTTGTATAATGAATAATAATTCAAAAGTGGTAAAACTATCACAAGTCATAGGGTAAAATTTAATCTCATCCATAGAATCAAATATAAATAAATAACTAGTATCTATGAAACTAGATCTCAATATAAAATATCTAAAGATGATAATTGGATGGAAACAAATCCACTACCAACTAGGATATAGAATAAACAAGACAAATACTGTATAAGTACACAACTATCAACCACTGAGACTCGAAGAGAAGACCTGCTCGAAATATAAGTAACCAGTCTGGATCTGCGCTCCTACGAATACTCATAAACACCTATACCTGGAAAGGGACCAGGTCCTCAGAGGGACATAACAAGATACATAGAAGCATGCCATATATATAAATATTGAATAAAATAAATAAAGGGTGTGTTAACCATCTAAGTGAATGCAATATGAGAATAACTTTGGTACGTATGGGTAGGCGTAGGCATATAACGTCCATACCGCTCCGAAGAATGGGGCATCTGCATAGTATATAACGTCCATACCGCTCCGAAGAATAGGGCATCTGCATAAAGGGAGTTATTGGATCTGTGGCTCCTCCGGATACTACGGATTCCAATGTGTATATCCTATACGCCTACTAGTTGTCCTCCCCGCCCAATATAAATATACAAGTAGAATACTCGACGTGCATACCATGTATCTATATGCCAAGTCTCTACTAATATAAAATCCTGAATTACGCACTAACCGTGATGCATGTCACATGCACCGATAGCTAGTCGAGTACGCGAACCCGCATCCCAATATGAATTTGTCACTATGAACCGTGTAGGAGTATCAGGTCTTAAAAGATATCAGAGTATCCTTCCAATGGGGGTGAGTCTGCTATTGACTAGGTCAAGTACACTACTCATCGATGTATCCGTCGACTGCACCCGAGTCAATCTCGGGCGTGCACAGTCATATAAAATAAAGCAACAAGATATTATACAAAATATACATAATTTAAATTAAACAGTAAATATGGCAAGGTATCTTGCCTGGCCAAAAGACTACGTAGTGCCAATAACCTGCTCCTGAAGCAGAATGATCCAATAGCTCTTCGGGGTTAGCATGCACAGGCACGAGAATCGGGGGTGACTACTGCGGGTTGTCTTCGGCAAAGGTAACGGGTCTATAATGACGAGGATGACAGTAAGGATATATATATATTGATTAGGGTTAAGGTGATTACAATAGTGATGGCGATGGTAATGATGATGGAAATAATGATAAGGGTGGTGATGTGGATGATGATGGGGTGATGGTGATAATGAGGATGATGATAGGGGTGATGGTGATGACTAGGATGATGATGTGGATGATGTTGATAATGGTAATATGTGCTAATGGTGATGATAATGGAGATGATGAAGAGGTGAGGATGATGATGAGGGCAATGGTGATACTAGTGGCGATGATGATGGGTTAGTCATGATGGTGATTTATATTGTGGTAATTATATGATGGTGATGACAAGGACGATGATATGGACAATGGTGATGATAGGGACGGTGATGTGGAAGATGGTGATGACGAGGACGATGATATGGGTGACGTGATTATGGTTTGGAGATGAGGATGATATGGTCTTTGTGGTGATGATGATGATGATGATGATGGGTGTTGATGATGATGATGCTGGTGATGGGCTGCTGACCGAGGTTTGGCCAAGGGGAGGGGAGATCCAGCCAGGGGAGATCGAACAGGGAGGAGGACAGGGACACAGGGAGGTAAACATAGAGGCCAGGATGGAGAACGAGTTAGGAAAGGAGGAGGCGGTGTTCGTGAGGAAGATGGAGAGGTGGTAGAGGTGTTGGTGGTGTAGTGGTGTTGGCCGAGGTAAAGTCGAGGGGAGGAAGAGGGAGGAGGTTCCAGCGTTGTGGCTGCTCAGGGAAGAGGAGGAGGGGCTCAGGTGAACGGAGGGAGAGAAAGATGGCAATAGTGGTGGTGGTTGTTTTGGTCGTGACTAGGGTGGCCGGAAATAATGGCTGCGGGTCGAGGCTTGTCGAGGTGGAGGAGAACGACAGAGGAGGATGGGAGAAGGAGATGACAGGAAAGGGAGAAGGAGGTCTGGCTCGGCAGTTCTGGCGTCGAGGCTGCTTCTGTCGACGTTCAGGCGAGTTATTATCGGTGCAGACAGAGATGGCGACTGCTCCAGCGGGTTAGTCGTCGAGGAAACTGTGGTGGCGTGGGTGTTGATGGTGGTGGTCGTAATGGTATGGTCGGCCGTTGGTTACAGTTCAGGTGGTTGTCGTCGGTTCAGTCGCGCGCAGGGAGGATGACAGGGATGGCCGGAGGAGGTCGGGTCGATGCTCGTTCAGTGGTCCGGCTTGGCAGTTCCGGCGTGGGTATTGATGGCCGGATAAGGAAGGGAGAAGGAGATGACAGGAAGGGGAGAGGGAGGTCCAGCTCGGTAGTTCCGGCATCGAGGCTGCTTCTGTCGACGTTCAGGCGAGCTATCGTTGGTGCAGGCAGAGATGGCGACTGCTCCGGTGGGTTGGTCGTCGAGGAAACTGTGGTGGCATGGGTGTTGATGGTGGTGGTCTTAATGGTATGGTCGGCCGTTGGTTACAGTTTAGGTGGTTGTCGTCGGTTCAGTCGCGCGCGGGAAGGATGACAAGGATGGCCAAAGGAGGTCGGGTCGATGCTCGTTCAGTGGTCGACGGGTTCAGGATCGGCGGTGAGATGCGGTAGTGTGGGTGAGGTTAAGGTCGAGGCAGACCAGAGTCGAGTAGAGGAAGGTGACAGCGGAGGGCTCTGGTCCGGCGGCAGATCTGAACTTCGGCGAAGGAAGGGAAGGGTGGACGGTGAACATGGAATAGGGGGATGATGTCGGTTGTGAAAAAATTTAAGGTGTTGGGAAAATTTAAAAAAAGAAAGAGAAAGGAATATTTATACATAAAGGGGGTTGTTTGACCTAGAAATAGTTGACTTTGGTCAACATCCTCTTGGGTTGGGCCTTGGGCTCACATGGGGATGTTTGGAGGATAAAATTTGTATTGTTTAAATGCAAGAATAGGTTTAAAATAAAGGGGGCGATGTTGCACGTTGCATATTCTAAAAATTATAGAAAAATTCCTATGAAGAGGAAAGTTGGATTTATTCATGTATGGTCCAATGGTGTGGACACCCCAATGCGCTTTTGCATAAAAGCGCCCAATAATTAGAAAATTTTACAAAGACAGAAATTGGATTAAATTAATTAAAGTTACCGTGCAAGGTGTCTGGAATTAATTAGAAGTACAGGGGGATAAAATTAGGTGGGACGCAAGTGTCATGGACGTAGGGCTCAGAGTAGAATTTTATCATAAATTAAGTTGCACGAAATAGGTCAAGATTATGTCTCCAATTTCGATTGGAACTCACACGGGTACAAAGTTGAAATTATTATGGAATTAAATATAAACGTGTGCGACGATTATTGTGCGACTAAAATGTAGCACAAGAGGGCATAATTATAAGTTACACAAATGTCAGAATGGTAGACGGTCACGTCTAGGACAAGGTTATAAAATTTGTAAGAAGGCAATGGCTAGTGAGGTGCTCCAATTATCGAAGCAACGGTAAGGTGCGCTACGTGATATAATTATTGCATAATTAAATAAGATATCGTGTTCTCTTTCTAATTGGATTCTATTTAACCCTAATTTCTCTATATAAGTCAAGTAGACCTAATTTTAGGTGAGGGGGTTTATAATCTACCTAACTTAAAAATAATTTCGTCCTCGAAATTAGAATAAGGCATGGTATGTTATTCTTTCACGTATATAAGGTAAGTCAAATGCAATATTTTTGCGATAATTAAATTTCTAATCAAATCTATTGCAATTCCTTCAAAATTTAGATAATCACTGTTTAATTCAAAATTTAACCTGTTGTAATATCTTTCACTTTTTTAAATCATCAACATCCAAATTTAAATTGAATCCATATAACATCTTCAAGAATTAAATAACGCACATCAATTTTATATCACGAGCTCCAGCTATCATAATCTCCTTTAGAAAACATTTCTAATCGAACATTATTCCTATCTTCAACTTATGACTTTTTGTACTCTTTAAATTTAAATTCAATTTACATCCTCAATATTTCGAATAGGTAATCCCACAATCAATATTTAACTTTTAATTCAATCATCAAATTTGGAATTCAATCCGTCCATGTTCATATTTATAGTTCTATTTATTTTTCTCAAGATTTAAATCGATGATTCAACCTTCAATACTAAAAATTTAAATCATGTGCTCAAAGTATAAATATTCAATCTGAAATATCAAGATTTCAAAAATTTATTAATTACTCATCCTCTAATTCTTTCTTCAAAATTCTTCCACATTAGCATAACTTGATCTCTCAATCTACTCTTACTTGATCACAATCTCAAAGTATTTCATTGCAAGTTAACAATACAATTTCTATCCAACTTTGAATTTACCCATCTGTCATATAAGGCTCTTATATTTAAGAAAACTTATTCCTCAAATTTACTTAATCATGTTACTCAATCCTCAAAAATTTTAACACCAAATATATCATATATTATATGCCTTTGATTACAAAAGAATAATCCTCAAGTATGTGATTGGCCTATGGAGGATATCTAGTACTATCTGTGTATCAACTTATAACTAGCACGAGGTTTCGTCTTTCCGAAATAAGGAAGGACAGAAAACAATAATAAAGAGTCCAAGGGAAAGGTAATAGAATAAAAGTATGGGAATCAAGGCATTTAAAGAATTTAAATGGGAATTGTCAAGGCAGTTATGGATTAAAATCCTATTTTGGTAGGTTCTTATTCACATGCTCATATCAGTACAATTATATAATCGATATGATATTCTCAGACATGTCTAAGGGCAAGTACATTCGTCTACTAATCAACTATATCTCTCAATCCACGTACGGTAGTCATGCGAAGAGTGAACTAAGCACACTATGTCTAGCTAGACCATAATACACTGATTCTGATTAGACAATTATATTAGTTTGGTTGATCAGGCCCCAATAACATATATGTCATAAACAAGCTCGATGAAGAATAAGCTTGCAAAACTAAGCTATAATAGCAGCATAAGTCAAGGTAGTACATCAAATATAAGTACGCTAGATTATGATGAGAGAAATTACAAAATAATTTAAGTTCACAAAGAAGATAAGACTCTACAATCTCTACAGTTATCATACAAACTCCTTGTCTAAGTCGCTAGTCGACCAAATAGGGGTATGGGCCTCTAAGTTCTACAGTCTTAATAAATACTATCTTATGCTAGTATACAGTTAATGTCATTCAGTTATACTTCAATAATAAGTCAAGAGGACTATGTGTTACTAGGTTGTGAGGCATACTACCCAACTTAAAAGAATTAAACTAATACTGTGATAGTCTCAAGAGAAATCTACAAAATAACCTTATTCTTGTAAATAAGGTATAAATTCTTATTGGGCTATATGAGAAATGAATCTTAGTACTTATTAGGGTCTCCTATTGAATCATGTAGGTAATGGCCATCTTAAATCTTAATCATAGTGTTCATATAATACAGGTGTCAATAGTAAGAATGGAAGAGTTACTGGCCTTCAAGGGAAAAATATAAATATAACTCGTATCGAGGTATGGTACAAGTTACGCAATTTAAAACTAAGAATAATCATATCACAATCTAAAGGAATAACTCAAACTATCAAGTTATAACTACCAAGCACATAATTCAAAGTTCAAATTAACAAACTATAACTCTAGCAAACTATATATCCTGACATAAAATAAAATCACTTAGCCTACAATCATAAGAGTTATGTAGCATGAGTTGAAAGATGAAGAAAAGAAGAATCATAATTAGTCATCGCACAGCTAACGAGCGTTAGGGTTCAGGGAACAAGTCATAAAACTAAATAGAAAGACTCTAGATAATATCATGGTTTCTCAAGGGGATGGTGGTAGCTAATCTCTGTGTTTGAGGTATGTTCAAGGAAAATGTCTATCCATTCTTCTTGGCTTCCTCAGGTACTGTCCGCTAGTATTAGGACAAGAACCTAAATTTATAGTTCTATAATACTATCTTCCTATAAAAGTTAAGTTTTGGTCCTAATTTTCAACCTTGGATTCTATTGGTTCCTTAATGCTAGGGTCAAACAATATGGTTAAATTTATAACTCACTCTAGTTGTGTCGATACTACTCTCAAGTCATCCTTAATTATCAAGGGATAATGGTCAATCATTCTACAGGTAAGGGTTGCTAGGGTTCATTAGGTAGTAAAGAAAGCTAGGGTTCATTAAGTATTTTAAACTTAGTGATATATCAATGCCCTAGTTGTATTCTTAATAGGAATGTTACCCTACTTATTATCATATCAACAGGAACTTCTATATTCTAGGAGAAGGCTATACTCAAAAAACTATTAGGGAAGCATATGAATCAAGCAGGATGCAATTATTTAAATAGAATAGACTGAAAGAAAGATAAGTCGTAGTCAATTATAGATGATATACTATACTCTAATCCTAGATGCAGGCTTACTCGGTACAGTAACATAATCGAGATAATATACTCTTGACCTGCATGGGCCACCACAAAAACATGTCACACCCCAGTCCCAAAATACGTAGGACTAGGACATGTAAGCATGCCAGCCGCATGTATATGACAACTCCAATATATGGGAACCATAACACATGCGTACACTGTATAATGAATAATAATTCACAAGTGGTAAAACTATCACAAGTCATATGGTATAATCTAATCTCATCCATAGAATCAAATATAAATAAATAACCAGCATCTATGAAACTAGATCTCAATGTAAAGTATCTAAAGATGATAGTCGGATGGAAACAAATCTACTACCAACTAGGATATAGAATAAATAAGACAAATATAGTATAAGTACACAACTATCAACTACTGAGACTCGAAGAGAAGACCTGCTCGAAATATAAGTAACCAGTCCGGATCTGCGCTCCTGCGAATACTCATGAACATCTACACCTGGAAATGGACCAGTTCCTCAGAGGGACATAACAAGATACATAGAAGCATGCCATATATATAAATACTCAATAAAATAAATAAGTGTGTGCTAACCATCTAAGTGAATATAATATGAGGACAACTTTGGTACGTATGGGTAGGCGTAGGCATATAACGTCCATACCACTCCAAAGAACGGGGCATCTGCATAGTATTTAGCGTCCATACCGCTCCAAAGAATGGGGCATCTGTATAGTATATAACGTCCAAATTGCTCCAAATAATGGGTTATCTGCATAATATATAATGTCCATACCACTCCGAAGAATGGGATATCTGCATGAAGGGAGTCATTAGATCCGTGGCTCCTCCGGATACTACGAATTCCAATGTGTGTATCATATACGCCTACTAATTGTCCTCCCTGCCTAATATAAATATACAAGTCAAATACTCGACGTGCATACCACGTATCTATATGCCAAGTCTCTACTAATACAAAATCCTGAATTATGCACTAACCATGATGCATGTCACACGCACCGATAGCTAGTCAAGTACGCGAACCCGTATTCCAATATGAATTTGTCACTGTGAACCGTGTAGGAGTGTCAGGTCTTAGAAGATATCAGAGTATCCTCCCAATGGGGGTACTTCTGCTAGTGACTAGGTCAA
Source organism: Iris macrosiphon (assembly GCA_036927795.1). Classification (NCBI taxonomy): domain Eukaryota; kingdom Viridiplantae; phylum Streptophyta; class Magnoliopsida; order Asparagales; family Iridaceae; genus Iris; species Iris macrosiphon. The sequence continues at coordinate 37,211,054 of JAYESA010000012.1, forward strand.
GTACACTACTCATCGACGCATCCGTCGACTGCACCCGAGTCAATCTCGGGCGTGCACAGTCATATAAAATAAAGAAACAAGATATCATACAATATATACATAATTTAAATTAAACAGTAAATATGGAAAGGTATCTTGCCTGGCCAGAAGGCTGCGTAGTACCAATAACATGCTCCTGAAGTCACGCAGAACGATCTAATAGATCTTCGGGGTCAGCGTGCACAGGTACGGGAATTGGGGGTGACTGTTGTGGGTTATCTTCGGCAAGGGTGACGGGTCCATAATGACGAGGATGATAGTAAGGATATATATATTGATTAGGGTTAAGGTGATTACAATGGTGATAATGATGGTAATGATGATAGAAATGATGATAAGGGTGGTGATGTGGATGATGATGGGGTGATGGTGATGACGAGGATGATGATAGGGGTGATGGTGATAACTAGGATGATGATATGGATGATGTTAATAATGGTAATATGTGCTAATGGTGATGATAATGGAGATGATGAAGAGGTGAGGATGATGATGAGGGCAATGGTGATACTGGTGGTGATGATGATCGGTTGGTCATGATGGTGATTTACATGGTGGTGATTACATTATGGTGGTGACGAGGACGATGATATGGACGATGGTGATGACGGGGACGATAATATGGACAATGGTGATGATGAGGATGATGATGTGGGTGATGTGATTATGGTTTGGAGATAAGGATGATATGGTTATGGTGGTGATGATGATGATGATAGGTGTTGATGATGATGATGCTGGTGATGGGCTGTTGACCGGGGTCCGTCCAAGGGGAGGGGAGGTTCGGCTAGGGGAGATCGAACAAGAAGGAGGACAGGGACACAGGGAGGAAGACAGGGACACAAGGAGGTGAACAAGGAGGCCAGGGAGGAGAACGAGTTAGGGAAAGAGGAAGAGGTATTCGTGAGAAAGATGGAGAGGTGGTAGCCGTGCTGGTGGTGTGGTGGTATTGGCCGAGGTGAAGTCGAGGGAAGGAAAAGGGAGGAGGTTCCGACATGGTGGCTGCTTAGGGAAGAGGGAAGAGGAGGAGGGGCTCAGGTGAACGGAGGGAGAGAAAGATAGAAATGGTGGTGGTGGTTGTTTTGGTCGTGACGAGGGTGGCCGAAAACGATGGTCGCGGGTCGAGGCTCGTCGAGGAGGAGGAGAATGACGGAGGAGTATGGGAGAAGGAGATGACAGAAAGGGGAGAGGGAGGTCCGGCTCGGCGGTTCAGGCGTCGAGGCTACTTCTGTCGATGTTCAGGCGAGCTGTCGTCGGTGCAGGCAGAGATAGCGACTGCTCCGGCGGGTTAGTCGTCGAGGAAATTGTGTTGGCATGGGTGTTGATGGTGGTGGTCTTAATGGTGTGGTCAACCGTCGGTTACAGTTCAGGTGGTTGTCATCGGTTCAGTCGCGTGCGAAAAGGATGACCGGGATGGCCGGAGGAGGTCGGGTCGATGCTCGTTCAGTGGTCGACGGGTTCAGGATTGGCGGTGAGACGCGGTGGTGTGGGTGAGGTTGAGATCGGGGCAGACCGTAGTCGGGTGGAGAAAGGTGACAGCGGAGGACTCTAGTCCGGCGGTGGATCTGAACTCCGTCGAAGGAAGGGAAGGGTGGACGGTGAACAGGGAATAGGGGGATGATGTCGGCTGTGAAGAAATTTAAGGTGTTGGAAAAATAAAGAAAAGAAAGAGAAAGGAATATTTATACATAAAAGGGGTTGTTTGACCTAGAAATAGTTGACTTTGGTCAACATCCTCTTGGGTTGGGCCTTGGGCTCACATGGGGATGTTTGGAGGCTAACATTTGCATTGTTTAAATGCAAGGATAGGTTTAAAATAAAGGGGGCGATGTTGCGCGTTGCACATTCCAAAAATTATAGAAAAATTCCTATGAAGTGGAAAGTTGGATTTCTTCATGTATTGTCTAATGGTGTGGACACCTCAATACGCTTTTGCATAAAAGTAGCCAACAATTAGAAAATTGCACAAAGACAAAAATTGGATTAAATTAATTAAAATTACCGCACCAGGTGTTCTGGAATTAATTAGAAGTACATGGGGATAAAATTAGGTGTGATACAAGTGTCATGGACATAAGGCTCAGAGTAGAATTTTATTATAAATTAAGTTGCACGAAATAGGTCAAGATTGTGTCTCCAATTTTGATTGGAACGCACAAGGGTACAAGGTTGGAATTATTATAGAATTAAATATAAACGTGCTCGACAATTATTATGCGACTAAAATGTAGCACAAGAGGGCATAATTATAAGTTACACAAAGGTCAGAATGGTAGGTGGTCACATCTAGGACAAGGTTGTGAAATTTGTAGGAAGGTAATGGCTAGTGAGGTGCTCCAATTATCGAAGCAACGGTAAGGTGCGCTACGTGATATAATTATTGCATAATTAAATAAGATACCGTGTTCTCTTTCTAATTGGATTCTATTTAGCCCTAATTCCTCTATATAAGTCAAGTATGCCTAATTTTAGGTGAGGGAGTTTACACTCTCTAAGTCCCACGGTACTTGGAGAAATATTTTGAAACCCCGGACAGCAGCTGCGAGCCGAAGTGGCCAAATCTGGACAGATTTTTGCAGACAGTGCACAGTCCTCTTTTGCCTTCCCTTTTTACTTTGGTAAGAGCTTAAACTCTACCTACTCAACTCTCTCTAATTTTACTTCATATCCATCTTAAATTTTACTAACTTTTATTTCATATTTTTATGATATTACACCCAGAACACTTACTACTTTTCATGTCTAGACTTAAATATTATTTATGCACTTGTTGTCCTATTCACTTTGTCATGATCTAAAATCCAAGAAACCACTTATAAAATATGATTTTTACTCCAACACACTAAATTTTAGAATATATAAGTTTTGTTTATGATTTTATATATAAATAAATACATGGTTGAGATATGATTAAATGTTGTGCAACTAGTGCACTTTGCCGAGGTTTTGTGCTAGCTAATTTTATTATTTATAAACACTATGTTAGAATATAGAAGATGTTATGCTAGGCTTATGCACTAGTTGTAGTAGTGTTTTCACACATGTTTTATGACAAATGCAAGTTATGAATGAGGTATATGCCATGATCTTATTATAAATTTAGATTTGACTTGTCATTGTATACTTGATATTTTGTAGTACAAAGAGAGTTGTATATAGTTGGATGAATGAATATACTTGAGGAATAGAGTATGTGATTATTTGTGATGACCTTAACTTGACCTATTGTTAATGCTCATGTGTTCATGTTTTAATATACAAAATGAACCCTAGGTTAGCTGACATCGTATGACACTTAGTGAATATCAAGGTTGATGATATGTTGTATATGGAAATCTAGTGTGAGGACACCTAGTACCTACATGAACCTTCATTATAACTATGTTTATGTTATATAAGAAGTTGTACATTTAAAGGACTTGATGATGTTATGTTACTAGTAGGCTTGGTGTTTACACACTTTCTTGGTCCTTGACTAGTGAACCTTAGCCAACCTACTTAGTTAGAACCCGTAACTAATTTATACTCTAAATAACTAATGGCATTATATAAGTTGTACCCTTCATTAATTTAGACCCTAATAGTCTAATGATTAATAACGTAGAGTAGTTATACTCTTGTGCATGCTTAGTGAACCGTATCATAGTGACTGATGTGTTATTACTATATATATATATATATATATATATATATATATATATATATATATATATATATATATAGGCTCTTGGGATTGTTCAGACTTGGTTCCCAGAATAAGTTTTTTCCATTGCAGCTTGGAGTTCCAGGCAAGATACCTTGCCACCTTGTTTTACTATACAAATTAAATTATTTGCATTATATGATTCTGCTCTAGATAATATAGTATACGTATGAGCGTCTGAGTATGAATCGGGTGCAGTCGACGAATGCATCGATGAGTAGATAATGTATAAAATAAGACATAGTGACATTACCAAAGTTTTGGGAGATATTCTAATATTTTCCCAGGACCCTGATACGTCATACTCACGACACAATCATGATTGGAGCGTGTTATCATATCCGAATGGCAATCGGTGCATTCAACACTTATGTCGATACCATACATAGTTTTGGCATTAGTATAATTGACTGGCATGGTAGTTACGTGATGTTCACGTTATGTAAAAAACTTGGACATATGCATTAAGCGGGGAGGATAACTAGTAGGTGTATGGGACATATAATATCGATAGTTGTAGTGTCTATGGATCTACAAAGATTGATGACTACCCTTTAGCAGATGCCACTTTCGACAAAAAGTTAGGCTCGTTTATATATATATATATATATATATATATATATATATATATATATGTAGCCTACAAGCATTCTTCGGAACATTGGTATTTATATAGCAGAAGCCGCATTCGACAGGATGTTATGGCAGTTATCTATGCCTACGCCTACCCATACCTACCAAAGTTGTCCTCAAATTATATTCACATAGATGGTTAGGTTATCCTATTTATTTTGCATAGTATTTATATTTCGGCATATACCATTTGTATCTTATTATGTCCCACTGAGGGTCTATCCCCTGCCAGGTTAGATGAGTTGGACACAGAGATCTTTTGCTGGATGGTTAATTATTGCTCATTTCCTTATAGGTATTATCCTTTCATGTATATGTATATAATTTGTCCTGTTATTTGTATCTACTAAGTTTTTGTAGACTCATGATATTTACTTTGAGTCTATTCGAAAAGTATGATTATTAGGCAGCAGACTAGTAGTCATATTTACCTTTTTTGTATTCTTATCATATAGATTGAGAGATAGATAATTGATAGATATAGATAATTAACTTGATCACTTGACCAAGGATAGTATAAGTGCACATCGTCGGATCCATTAAATTAGAAAGCCCTATGGAGTCTTACCAGCTGGCCATTGCCATGTGTCTGGTCCCGCATATTTTGGGACTAGGGCATGACAGTATTCTGGGCGACGAAGGAAGTGGAAGCTTTTTGGGCCATGGAGGCTGAGCAAGAAGTCGAAGAAAATATAGGAAGTTAAACGAGGAAGAAGAACTCGGGCTGTAAAGGTTTTCTTTCGCCAAAAGAGCCCCTATATTTGTAGGTGGCTAGAGATAATGTCAGCACCTCGAGTTCCAAACCGTCTCTATCCACATGATAGTTGGCAATGTTTTGCATTCTAAATTCGCCTTTATCTCTTAAAATTGCCGCCAACTTAGAATGCTAAAAAAAAGACTCAGAATCCCAAGAGATCGCCTAGAAGATTGTGTCAAAACCTTCATTAAATAAAGAGAAGACAGCCTCACAGACTCATATATGTGGCAGCATATCCATGCGACACATTGCCCAGATAGCCTAAGGTGTTCATCCATGCTTCTTGTTCAAAGTATTACAAACTTATCAGTTTGAAAACTTTAAAAGGGGTCTTGTAGAAGCATAAAAATTTTGAGTCCATGTGCCCAGAAAAGGTGCCCTTAGAACCTAACTTGGTAAAGACAGGCCGCATAGAGTCTATTTGCCCAGAAGAAAGGCATTCAAAAAAACTTGACATGATAAAATTGAGCCGCATAGAACCTATGCGGCCAAGGGTCTCAACTAGTCTGTAAAAGCATCAATGTGGCCCGGACATCGATGGAAGAAGGATTTGCATAAGAGCCCTGACACATCATTAACAGCCTGTTATAAAGGTTTGATGTGTCCTTTATTGCCCTAAAATGCTTCGAGAATCGTGAGAGATGCGGCACACAAAAAGACAGAAAGTCACATCATTGTATTAATGACTCTGTCAAGCATGTAGCACCACGTGTTCACTCGTATGCGGTCCCAACTCCATGCATCACAATCTTTATGTGGCCAAGGTGTTCGACAAGAGCTCATATGCGGCCTCTACTCCATGCGTCACAATCTTTATGCGTCCAAAGAGTTCACAAGGCCTAATCTTCTCAAGAAAACCAAGCTCTATGCATCCTAGTGCTCATGTGGCAAAGATTAATGTGTCTCAATCCCTCTACGACTACCCTCATGAGTCGATCAGCGTCCATGATCTTTTTGTTAAACCAAAAACACCTTTCAATAATCAGTGCTGACCACGTGTCCAGTTGACCAAGTCACACACACAATGGGTTAAAACAACCACGTCTCCTAATCGAGATTCTATTAACAGCATATCATAACCAATGCCACATAGCAGCTTGACCATGATATGTAGCTACAGTTGCAACCATATTCTGATAAGGAGTCCCATGCGGCCACCAAATAGAGGTGCATAACATATGCACACATATGAGCCTATTAGCATAATGGCTATAAATAGTAGGGTTGCATACCCCCCCCCCCCCCCCCCCACACACACAAGAGAGAGAAATGTGAAGAAAGCATTATCATTCCCTCATCGGACCGTCAACGGAGTAAACGAGCTACTATAGTGCTCGATCTCCATCATCACACTCCTAGAATCAAAAAGACATTATACTTAGATTTTCCTTTTAGGATATCTTTGTACTTCTTTCTTTTGTTATACAACAAAGTTAGTTCAACTTTGAGTCAATGGCAAATACACCAGTTTACCATTTTCATCAATGTCAAGCTTCATAGATGTTTCCATTGGAGTGACGATAGGTTTTGCATTGTCCATGTCAAATTTCTTTAGCAAATCCTTCGTGTACTTGGCTTGATTGATGAAAGTTTTTTGTGAATTATGCTTGATTTTTAATCCGAGGAAGAAGTTCAGTTCTCCCATCATGCTCATTTCAAATTCACTCTGTATATACTTAGCAAATTCTTCATAAAGTATTTTATTAGTAGAACCAAATATGATATCATCAACATAAATTTGCACTAATAAAATATTGTCATCGTGTGTTTTTATAAAAGGTGTCATGTAAAGTTTCCCTTTTAAAAAACTATTTTCAAGTAGAAAGGAACTAAGGCACCCATACCAAGCATGAGGGGCTTGTTTAAGTCCATAAAGAGCTTTTTATAACTTAAAAACGTGATTTAAAAATTTGAAATTTTCAAAACCAAGGGGTTGTTCCACGAAAACTTCTTCTTTGATAAAACCATTTAGAAAAGTAATTTTAATATCCATTTAAAATAGTTTGAAGTTATGAAAAGTAGAAAAAGTACAAAGCATGCGAATGGACTCAAGCCTCACAACATGAGCATAAGTCTTGCCATAGTCAATGCCCTCTTCTTGATTATAGACTTGAGCTACGAGACATGTTTTGTTATGCGTGACTTGTCCATCATCACTGAGTTTATTTTGGAATACCCATTTGGTGCTAATTATAAAGTAATCTTTGGTTTATGAACAAGCTCTCAAACTTGATTTCTCTAGAATTGGTTCAATTTCTCTTGTATAGCAGTAATCCAAAATTTATCAGTAAAGTTTCTACAATATTTTTAGGTTCTATTTGCGAAATAAAAGCTATATTTAAAATAATATCTTTATTTGAAGAACGAGTCTTACTCCCTTGGATACATGACCTATGACAAAGTTTTCTGGATGATCAGCCGTGAAATGCATCTTCTTGGGTAAACTCTCCAAATAACTTATACTAGTTGTTGTATCATCATGAGCTTTGTTGGATGTTGTTTCGACATCTTTATCATCACTATCACTGGTACTTGGTTGTTAACTCATCAAAATTAACATTTATAGATCCCTCAACAGTCAAAAAATGCTTATTAAAAAGGGCTAATTAGTGTTTAGACCCTAGATTTTATACCAGCTTAGAGTTTAAGCCCTAACATGTCCAATTGAAAAGTTTTGACCCTGAAATTTAATTTTTAATTTCTTTTTTCTCATTATACCCTCATTTTTATCATATGCTATTTTTTGTCTTTTATTCATGTTGAGGGTATAATTGGAAAAAAGAAACAGAAATTTAAAATCCAAGGTCCAAACTTTCCAATTGGACATGTTAGGGCTTAAACTCTAAGATGATATAAAATCTAGGGTTTAAACGCTAATTAGCCCTATTGAAAACTCTAAAATATTTACTCTTATCAGCATATCCAAGAAAAAAAATTATCGGCTTTGGCATCAAATTTTTCCAAGTTATTCTTGGTGTTTAAAATAAAATATTTACATCCAAAAACTTTTAAAATAGCTAATTGTAGGAGTTATACCAAACAAAAGCTCATAGGGAGTCTTCTTCTATATAGGTCAAATTAGAACCATATTTAAAACATGGCATGATATATTTATAGCCTCAGCCTAAATTTAACATAACTCTAGCCATATCGCCAAGAGTCATATTCTTCCGCTCCATAACACCATTTTGTTGAGGAGTTCTGGAGAGAAAAATTCATGCAAAAACTATTTGAATCACAAAAGTTTTTAAAATATTTATTTTTGACTTTGCCTCCATGATTACTTTGGATATGAGTAATCATAAAGCCTTTTTCGTTTTGAACTTTTTTTGCAAAATGTCACAAATTTAGAAAATGACTCATTTTTATTTGCAAGAAAGTAAAGCCAAGTAAATCTTAAAAAATTATCAACAATTATAAAAGCATATAGCTTACTGCCAAGACTGACGATTTTACTAGGTCCAAATAATTTTATGTGTAACAGTTAAAGGGGTTTAGAGTTACTTACAACCATTATTAATTTAAAGGAAGATCTGGTTGCTTTGTTCTTTTCACAATCAATACATACCATATCATTTTTTAAAAGTGATGTCCGGCAAGCCTCTTACCAGTTTCTTTTAAGGCAGTCTTGTAATTGTGTCCATATTTTTGTGTCTTAGACGCATATGCCATAACCAACTCTCATTTTTGTCAGCATAAAGACATCTACCTGTATTTTTAGTATCCTCTGAAAGATAGAAAACATATATGTTATCCTCTTTAATTCCTTCATACATAATCTTACCAGTTGATCTCTCATAAATAGAGCATTTGTATTTCACAAAATTAATGCCATAACCATGATCAGCCAGGTGACTAATGCTAAGTAGGTTATGTTTTAATTCTGTTACTAAATATATATCTTTTATTACAGGCAAAGGAGGAATACCAATATTACTATTACCTATAATATAACCTTTAAGATTATTATCGAATGAGACGCATTATTTTTTCTTCATCGATAGCGTTGCAAATAGAGTAGCATCACCAGTCATATGTCATAACCAACCACTATCGATGATCCACTTGCTTCTAGCATGCGAGAGTTGGTCCACCAATAACATAAGTTAAAGATGTAACCTTTGGTACCCACTTCTTTGAGGGTCCTGATTTGCAAGTTTTTGGAACCCAAACATATACATTCATATAAACTAATTTTCTAGCATTGCACTATCGTAAAATATGTCCTTTCTGGCCACAATAAAGGCATGTAGAAGAAGTATTAGTGCTAGGTGTAGCAGTATAGACATGAGTATGTGAAGAAATATCTTGTGTCTTGTGTAAAAACTTATAATAGAATACATGATTATGAGAATCATTTGCTTGCTTGTGTCTTGTTGTGAGTGACCTTGTATTTAGCCTTGTGTCTCATGTTAGACTGAGTATCTTCCCAATCTAATCACTAATTTTTAGAGGTGGTATACACTTCATTATATTTACCATTAAGTGAATCTATTATTTGTGTAGCATTGTTATACTTCTTTCTATCTTATAATCTTCATTGAGTTTTGCATACTCTTGTTTTTTCTTCTTAATGCACTCTAGAGCATCATGCAAACTCAAATTTAATGAAGATATTTCTTCTATGTCACTAATGGAGGGTTTTTCTCTTATTTTACTTAATAAAGAGGAAAGCCTTTCATTCTTTTGCCTATATATTTATAACTCCTTTTTAGAATGAATATATTTCTCTCTAATTTTCTTACTATCTTCAAGATATTTACAAAAAGCATCAGATAATTCATCAAAAGAGAAATCTTCATAAAGGGGGTTTGTAGTTACCTTATCAGCAAATTCCATTAGACATAGATTTATAGTGTTATGAGGATTATTTTTCTTCCTTTGAGTCATTAGCTTCATTCTCGTGTCATATGCTTGTGTTTGCATATTTGCGTGAAGATGATCTTTTTGCTTGAGCATTCGTAGTAATTTTCCTTTTAGTTGTAGGGTAGTCCTTCTTTATATGGCCTGCCTTCTTGCAGTTGTATCATACATGTTCTTCATCATTGTTGTCTTGGTAGTCCTTATTCTTTAGGTTTGACCTCTCAAACTTTAAGAATCTTCTAAAGTTCCTGGAGATTAGGGCCAGCTCATCATCTTCAGAATCATCGTCTTCACTTTCATTATTGGCGACCTTCTTGTGGTATGACTTGAATGATATGGTCTTCTCCTTTGGCGTTGATTCTTCAAACTCTTTGAGGTCCAGCTCATGTGTCATAAGCTTGCCCATGAGTGTCTCAAGAGTCATGGTGATGAGGTTATTTCCTTCAATAATTGCAGTAGTCTTGGGATTTTAGTTCTTGGTGAGTCCCCTGAGTACATTACGTATCTTTTCATGATTGTTGTAATCCTTGCTAAGAGAAGAAAATGGATTAACAATATCAAGAAAATATGTGAACATTTGTGTGATGGTCTCATTAGACTTCATTTTGAATACCTCATACTCTTATGTTAGCCTAATGATCTTGGATTCCTCCACTTGTGAAGTTCCTTCATGAGTTATCTCAAGAAGTTTCCAAAGCTCGTGTGAAGTGGTACAAGTAGACGCTCTATTAAACTCAGTCCTGTCTACAGCAAAAAATAACTTATTTAGGCTAGCTTATTTCTTTTTTAGCTCAGTGTATTTATCATTAAGCTTATCAATAAGATCACTATCTATAAAAATTCTAGCATGTTTTTTCTAGCTATCAATAACAATTGACCATAAGTTAAAATCTAGTGACTTGAAATAGAAGCTCATACGTATTTTTCAATACGTGTAGTTGGTTCCAGCAAATAGGGGTGGCCAATTTGTGGATTGGCCTACACCATTGTTGGTATAAATGGGTTATAAGTTCAACTCTTAGGATGTTAAGCCTATAAAAAGAGAACTTGCTCTGATACCAATTGAAGGAAACTCTAGAGGGAGGTGAACAGACTATGTGTCAATATTATCCAATAAAAAGTAAGGCTAGTTACCAACTAAAAATATAACAGGTATATAGAAAGTAAATAGAGTTCAAAAATTATAAATGTTAATACTGTGATGTATATTATTTCCCTTATGGAGGACTAATCCAGTCCCGAGAACTCTTGCTCGGAGTTAAATCTACTATTGTCAAAAATAGTGTAGAACACAAGCTTTGATCCAAAATTCTTGCCGACTTCTTACAACAACGTGCTTTGATCCAAAGAGTATGCCGAAGTCACACTTGAAATAAATCATGGAAAATTTTAAGGAAGTAAAAATCGAATAACTTCTAATAAAAAACTGCAATGGAACTTAGACGGCTTGGAAGTTATAATCTTGGGGATGAAGAAAATTGAAGATCAGATTATATTCTCAATTGAATAGATGAAATTAGGAATGAGTGAGTAAGAATTGTATAGATTTCAAGACTATTTAAAGGCTTTTATAGACCGAGTTCGGTCAGAGTTCGATCCCTAAACGTTTAAAAATTTGAACGTTAGAGCCTGATTAGACTGATTCAAATCAGAAATTTGGTTTAACCCTGACCGAGTTTGGTCCGAGTTCTGTTGGTCAATTTCCATAATGTTGGGTTTAGGTTTTGGGCTAATTTGGTTGTTAGTTTAATCTGGTTTTGATAGGCTTATTTATGTTGACTTGAGTGCCATTTATTTTTAAGTACGACTCGACTTACAATAGTCCTAGACTCAAATAAAATATAAAATTATATAAGAAAATTAAAAAAAATAGACATAATCTTCTTGTGATGAGGTAGTAGTGATGATCTTCAGTTGCATCGTATTGAGTCATATTGAATCAAGTTTAGTTGATTATGGAAATTACGTTGACCATGACTAGATGGGCTAACAGATCGTAGCATTATGGAGCTCAGGGATCTGAGCCAGACAATGAAGTAGAGTGTTACGGATCTGGTCACATTGATAGAGCACAATATGATGGCACTACAGGGGTCACATATGGCCACGAGTGAGTCATTATCGAGGCTGCAGGCTACGCAGGTTTCTATGAGTGAGTCAGTGGCACAGAAAACTTCGAGGCTGGTATCTGCCATGTATTCTTACAATGCTCGATTGGCAGCAGTAGAGCAGGTACACCCTCTTCATCTGCCAGCATCGACACCAACTCCACCGATGATACTTCTCCTCCATTGATATCCGTAATGCTTTCATAGGAGCAGTTTGACACGTTCATCTCCAAATGTGCGATAGTGCTTGTCCTCTTGATCAACAATAGTTCTAGGTTAGAAATTTTTGGGTATTTTATGTATTTATTTCATACTTTTAGTAAGATTGTATAATGATATGAGGATATTTATTTTAGACTTTTATGTATCTATTTCTTGGGACTTAGTGTGATGCCAATTTGTTATTTTCTTAAAGTTTACTTTATTATCCATATTAACTGCAAATAAATTTATCGGTGTTGAGTGTTCCACCGAAGGGGTCAACGAACCCAAAAAATTCAACGAAGGGTTACTCTAGGTCTATTTTTATAAATTGTTATATACGATAAACTGCATGCAAAATTTTTTATATAAATTGTAGGCAGATTTTTTTAATTTTTTTCCAGATTAGCGACGCTCAGCTACGAACATCGACGAGTGGCATACATTGCTAACATGTATCCTGGTGCTGCTAACCATAATGAAAATGTCCCTAAGTGGTCACTAAATGCTGCTAAATTACTAACATGACAAAATTTGCCATACAAGCATTATTGTAGCAAAATGTCGCTAAATTAGTTGCTAAATTGGCGACGTAAAGCAACATACAATGACGTCACTAAAGTAAAGATGTTGAAACCCTAAGCGTCGCTAATCTAAAATAATTTAGTGACATTTAGTCGTCGCTAAATGACGTCGCTGTAGTGACAAATATCGATGTTTTTGCCGTCAGCGACTAAGGAATAAGTGACCATGCGTTTGAGTCGCTAATTTAATTTTGCGACATTTTTTACAAATTAGTGACGTTTCTTTGTGTCACTAATTTGACTTATTTTGGTTGTGTCTAGAGATTACACCATTGGGCATTAGTTGTCTAAACCAATGCATAAAATACAACTTATATCAAATAAAAACTCTATAATGCAACAACTATGCAACAAGTAAACATTTACATCTATTCTCATCTTTTCATTCAACCAATAGATCTAATAACTCTTTTCTCTTCTCTTTTCTCTATATAACCATATTATACTAACTCTTTTATATTATCACTTTGCAACAGTACAAGTTCTTTCATACATTTTTATCTTTCAGCAAATGTTAAGGAAATAGGTAAGGTCCTGGACCTTTAATGGATATTTCTATATACCCATTAGGAGACTCATCTTCATGGTTGGTTCTCAAGCTACTTCTTCAACGAGAATAAGGAGGTGGAGTAATAGAGCCTTCTTAACCCTTGCTTGAAAGAGTGCACAAATTTCTTCTCGGGTTGGGCCTGTTGCAAGGAGACCCCGATGACATGTATACAGAGGCAAAAGGCAAATCTTCATCTTCTTATCATAAGTTTGCCTTCCAGAATATTGTCGAGTCAGCAAAGTGGTATGTATTCTTCAGAACATAGTCTACTTTGGTGATGTCTCAACTGTCTTCATGCAACAACAGTTGATTACCATGTTTATGCAGTGATATCGTTGAGTGGACACCACATTTTCAATAGAATGCTCCCTATATTTACATTTGTAATTAATTATGTCACATAAATCAAAAGGAGAATTATCCTTTAGACCTATTTCACTTTCATAGAGACTCTCTATGTGTAGGTCAGGATGTAAAGACTTAATGACAAGCCTACTTTATTCGCATAGAGACTCTCTGCGCGTGATGTAAATATCCTTTTATTGTTCGCATAGAATTATCCTTTTATTGTTCCAATTAACGTCGGATTGCACTGCCACCTACTCATCGGTGGAGGAGGTCTTCCCCAAAAAAGTCTCCATTTTGTTATTCAAAAAGTGAAGAACTTTTCACATTAAATTTTTTTATTATTTCTTTTAGATTACAAAGAATCCTAATATCAATAAATTCTAAGTACAAGCAAATATAAAAAAAATGGGAAGAATAGTGATGGAGATCAAGTCGATACATGACTTCTTTAACCTATTGACGATCTAATGCAATAATGGAAGAACTTGCTAAGTTTAGTTCACGAAAAGAATTTTGTAGAAAGTCGGCTCCAAATACCAATCTTTTGATGCCTTGGAAAGCACGTCCCAACTATTTATAGCCATTCGCACTGTAACGGCTATATATGCGCATAAGAGATAAAATATACTATTTTTGCCTCTATGTGTGGCGCATAAAATCTTGCATTATTTCCAAAACATAATGTGAATCTGAATACCTGTGCATATCATGGGATGCCTGATAAGTGGCATCCATTACGAGGAATATACAATCCACTTTTAACATTACAGTTGTCGCTTCGAACTTTAAAATGCCTGCCATAATATGCATACTCAATGTTCGAGATCTCGTATTTCCAACTGTTCACTGACAGCCACACATAGGTGAGAAGATAGGATTTTGAATACGTGAGAAATTCTACATGCCATTTGCCAAATGGGTGACCGCGTATAGAGTATAATCATGACGTTGATGTTACCTCGTTCTTTGTGTAACAGTCGTATATCCATGTTTATGAGCTAGTACTGCTTTTAGTGCATCATATAAAATAGAATCTCCGGCGCATAGTTGTCCTCAAATAGCTCTTGGGGCATAATGCATAGGCTTTTGCATACCAACTCTTGCACATAGCTTCTGAGAATAGCACATGAAGTCCCGTGTATGGAGTTGCTTGATTGATTTTTCACAGTGTTTGGCATATAGTTTCTCTTGCAAAGACTTTGTCCATCATCTAGCGGATAGCTAGAACCCGTGCTTGGGCTTCAAATTTTTCCAAACTTCTGCTCATATTAATTATATTATATAGGTAGTTGTATTTTGTCATGACCCGCACCCGGATGTGAGGGAACGAGTACGTGAGAAACGTCCAGCCTACGTTACAGCATCGGCGGTAGAAAGTTGTCTAGGTCAACAATATTATCTATCCATCTCAAATAATAATATATATAACAAGTCAATGATATCTCAACTCTATACGGAGGACAAGATGATAATATATAATGATAATCAATACTCAATCACAATCTGCTAGAAGAAAGATAATGGTACGATATCATAAAAGAAAAGGAATCTCAAAGTCACAAGCTAGAACAGCTACAATAATATCTCCAAGTCTAAGAATCTAGCAATAACAGCATAAGTCTAAAATATTAATAATGTCACGCCCCAGTCCCAAAAAATACGAAACCAGGCCACGTGGCAATAGCCAGTTGTCATATCTCCGAGGATATCCCAATTTAATGAATCCTAACGAAGAGTGCTACGCTGTCCTAAATACTAACATGTCCCATATCAATAAGCAACAGATAAACTAATCTCATCTATAATATAAACAGCAAGAATGTACTAATAATAACTGCTGGAAGATAAACGTCAGTCTCAAAATATCATAGTACAACCAAGAATGTCTGGTAGGGACAAACCCACTACTATGACGAAATAAAAGTACTGTAATAATAGATAAATGAGTATGATTAGGGCATCATCTGACTAGATAATAATGCACCCAATCCTAGGTAAAAGGTCTACCAACTGGTCACAGAAACTCTAACGGTAACACCTCTAGCTCCTCCATTGTAGCATACCTAGTCTCCTGTGGGATAATATACCTCGTCCAAATCTGGAAAGGAACCAGGTCCTCAGAGGGACGTAACAAGATACATAGAAGTATGCCATATATAAATACTGAACATATATAAATACTGAATAAAATAAATATAATAAACGGTGTGCTAACCATCTAAGTAAATGCAATATAAGGACAACATTGGTACGTATGGGTAGGCATAGGCATAACGTCCATACCGCTCCGAGGAACATGGAATTTGCATAGTATAACGTCCATACCGCTCCGAAGAACGGGGAATCTAAATAATATAACGTCCATACCGCTCCGAAGAACGGGGAATCTACATAATATAACGTCTACACCGCTCCGAAGAACAGGAAATCTGTATAAAGAGAGTCATTGGATCCATGGCTCCTCTGGATACTATGGATTCTAATGTGTGTATCCCATACGCCTACTAGTTATCCTCCCCTCCCAATGTAGATACACAAGTCGAATACTCGACGTGCATACCACGTATCTATATGCCAAGTCTCTACAAATAAAATAATTCTGAATTACGTACTAACCGTGATACATGTCACACGCACCGATAGCTAGTCGAGTATGCGAACCCGTATCCCAATATAAATTTGTCACTGTGAAACGTGTAAGAGTGTCAGGTCTCGAAAGATATCAAAGTATCCTCCCAATCGGGTAAGTTTGCTAACGGCTAGGTCAAGTACACTACTTATCGACGTATCCGTCAACTGCACCTGAGTACACTACTTATCGACGTATCCGTCAACTGCACCTGAGTCAATCTCGGAGGTGCACGGTTGTATAAAAGAATGCTACAAGATATCATACAACATATGCATCATTTAATTTAAACAGTAAATATGGTAAGGTATCTTGCCTAAGTCCTCAAGCTGTGAATGCCACTAGCCTGCTCCTACAGTATCTCCTAGCTAATCCAATGACCCTAAACATACAATATAATATAGAAATTCTAACATTAGACTTTAAAGAAAATACATACATAATTTACGATGCTGCTCTTAGGTACTGTCACTAGATCACGTTTGGTCGACTACATAGTCACGTGTGCTCATAGCTAGAGTGCACACGTGTCCTATCCTCGATTACCGTATCTTTTGTGACAATAAATTATTAAAGTTAAGGGTTACCAACTATTTCTGATCTGTACGAATACATGTCCTTGGTCCCATGCTTAAGCATACTTGGTTTGTCCAGGTTTCCAGGTGAATTACTAGTCTTTGATGATAGGTCATAAATTTAGGGTAATTGCTAATGTATTTATTAACATCTAATTAAATAAACATACATGTATACACAACTATATGGTTTAATATTAATTTACTCGTATTGACACGCGACACGATGACACAATAAAGTTAACAATAGAACGACACTTATTACCTGGTCGTGGCCGAGAGGGGGTCTGGCTTGTCCGCGGCTATCCTCCAGCGTGGGTGGAACTCCGGTCGACGGCAGCTAGCAAGGCAGCAGCGGCAGCAACTGCAATAGTCGCAACAGCGGCAGCAACGGTCTGGCAGTGGCGGGGACGACGCTGGGATGGCAGTCAGGTCTTGAGGGAGGTCAAAGCCGGGTTGGTAGGGACGATGGTAGTCGGGCGACAGAGTTTGGTGGTGTCTGGTTTGGTCAGGTTGGGTAGTGGTCGATATTGGTGAAGGGGATGGTTGATGATGGTAACGGAGACGGTGACCAGGCGATGGTGTAGTTAGCCTGGGAGGGTGGTCCGGTGACCGAGGGTTGGGGTGGTGATGGCGGCTTGAGGCGGTGGCAATGGGTGTCCGATCGGGGAGGGGGAAGGGGATGCTCGGTTAAGATAAGGGGTTCGGCTAGGGTTTCTTTGGAGGTGGTGATAAAAAAGTGAGTTTTAGGGTTATAATATTATGAATATGTGTATTTATATGGGAAGGGGTTTATGGGATGGCCTTGGGACTTGGTCCTATCTGGACTCGTTATGGTGGGGCTGGTCCACATGAAAGGGTGTGCGTGGGCTTGGTTAGGTCCTGTTTAGGGTAAAATTGGCCTCAATTTGATTAAATTAATAAATATAATGCGCAAGGCATTCTTTTAACGAATATTGTGTAGCTAAGATGAGATTCAACAACGAGTATCTAAAAGTTACACAATGGCCAGATCGGTAGCCTGGCATATCTAGGAGATATTTGTGACATTGGGTTGAAGATAACTGCTAGTGTGGCGCTCCAAACATCGAAGCAATGGTAAAGTGTATTAAGACATATAATTGCTGCACATTAATTCTAATGGTATCCAAATTAATCCTAGTCTTCTTAATTTAAATAAGAATAAATTCTAAATTGGTCGAGAAGGTTTACAATCTACCCTCCTTAGAGCATTTTGTCCTCGAAATTAAAACATACGTAAGGTAAGAACTACTGACTATAATTAAAATGATACTACATACCTAAGCCTTCGAAAAGATAGGGATAACACTATCGAATATCCTCTTCGCGTTCCCAGGTCGACTCGCCTGGTGCATGATGCCTCTATGCGACACGGACTAGAGGGATAGTCTGGCCTCGCAATACCTTCTCACTTCTGTCCAGAATCTAATCATGTTCCTCTTGGTATGATAAACTTGGGCCGATTGTGATTTATGAATGGTTAAGCACATGACTCGGATCTGGCATGTACCTCCTTAGCTGAGATACGTGGAAGACGTCATGGACTCCTTCTAAAGTCTGCGGCAAGGCTAACCGGTAAGCAACCTCTCTGATGCGTTCTAACACATCAAATGGTCCGATGTACCTCGGACTCAGCTTTTCTCTGCCTCCAAATTTGATAGTCCCTCCAACCTAGAACTCTAGAGGTCGTCGATGCGCATTTGCCCAATGCTTCTACCTGTCCTGTGCTGCTCGCAGGTGCCCTTGGATCTTCTTTACCTTCTCCACTGTATGAACAACCAATTCTGGCAAAAGAATCTGTTTCTCGCCTATATCGCTCCAATATAGTAGGGAACGACACTTTCTTTCATACAATGCTTCATAGGGAGCCATCTGAATGCTCGCTTGATAGCTGTTGTTGTAAGAAAATTTGACCAAGTGCAAATGGTCCTCCCATGATCCTCCGAAATCAAGCATGCATGCTCTTAACATGTCCTCCAACGTCTGAATGGTGCGCTCTGACTGGCCATCTGTCTGTGGGTGATACGATGTGTTAAACTTTAGGTGGGTACCGAGACTCTCTTGCATACTCCGCCAAAAGTAAGATGTAAACCTTGTATCCCTGTCAAACACTATACTAACTAGCACTCCATACAATCGTACAATCTCCCTCATGTACATATCTGCTAAGACCTCTGTAGATTGTCCAACTCTGAAGGGTAAAAGTTTACAGACTTGGTAAGTCTATCTACGATTACCCATACTGCATTGCGACCACTAGGACTCCTCGGAAAGCCCATAACAAAGTCTATAGTGATGTGCTCCCATTTCTACTTCGGTATCGGAAGCGGTTGAAGTAATCCTGCAGATCTCTGATGCTCAGGTTTGACTTGCTGATACACCAGGCACTTCGCCACAAAGCAGGCTATCTCTCTTTATTCCATGCCACCAGTAGTACTGCCTTAAGTCTCTGTACATTTTTGTGCCTCCTGGATGAATAGATTAGGTTAAATTGTGTATCTCTGACATCAACTCCTGACGAAGTTCTCCATTTAGAATGTAGAGACGATCTCCATATCTCAAGGTTTCGTCTTCATGTATACGCAATCCTGTCTATATTCCAGCCTCTGTCCTCTGTCGAAGCCTTTGGAATTTGGTATTTTTCGGCAAAGCAGCCTTGATCCTCTCCACTAATATTGATTGCAACTGAAAACTCGACAACTGTCCATCTACTCCGGGCATAACGACCTCTATACCCATCTACTCTAGATCTCTCAACAAATATTGTTGGGTAGTCAAAAAGAATGCCATGGGTCTTCTGCTCAGCGCGTCAGCTACCACGTTGGCCTTTCCGGGATGGTACTGTAGCTCGATCTTAAAGTCTGTCATCACCTCGAGCCAATATCTTTGTCTCTGGTTCAAGTCCTTCTGGGTGTAGACGTACTTCAGGCTCTTATGATCAGTGAATATCTTCACTCTTTCTCCGTATAGGTAGTGCCTCCAAAGCTTCAAAGCAAAAATCACTGCGGCAAGCTCCAAGTCATAGGTGGGATAGTTCTTCTCAGGGGTCCTTAACTGCCTAGAGGCATAGGCCACAACCTTTTTATGCTGCATCAAGACACATCCTAATCCTTTCTCGGATGCATCATTATAGATCACGAATCCTCTGGGTCCAAAAGGTATGGTCAAGATAGGTGCCATAGTCAAACGCTTCTTCAGCTCATCGAATGCTGTCTGACACTCCTCTGTCTAGGTGAACTCCTGCTCCTTACGGGTCAAGCTGGTCATCGGCTCTGTGATTTTTGCGAAGTTCTCTACGAACCTCCGGTAATATCCGGCAAGTCCTAGGAAACTCCTCACCTCTGAGACATTGGTAGGGGTTGGCCATGTCTCTACTGATAAAATCTTCGCCGGATCTACTGAAACCCATCTCCTGAGATGACGTATCCAAGAAAAGTTACACAATCTAGAAAAAACTCACACTTGCTCAGCTTTGCATAAAGCCTCTCTCTCCTCAGTGTCTCTAACACTAGTCTTAAGTGCTCTTTGTGCTCCTCGTGGCTCTTTGAATACACCAAGATATAGTCGATGAAGACTACCACGAATCAGTCTAGGTATTCGTGGAAGACTCTGTTCATCAAGTTCATAAATACAGCAGGTGCATTCATCAGTCCAAATGGCATCACTATGAACTCGTAGTGACCATAACGAGTCCTGAATGCTATCTTTTGAATATCTTTTTTTTGCACCTTTACTTGATGATAACCCGATCTCAAGTCGATCTTTGTGAACACCACTGCTCCTGTCAACTAGGCGAATAAATCATCAATATGCGGCAGGGGATACTTGTTCTTGATGGTCAAAGCATTAAGGGCTCTTGTCATGCCCCAGTCCCAAAAGTACACGGGACCAGGCCACGTGGCAATAGCTAGCTATCACGTCTCCGAGGATATCCTAATTTAATAGATCCAACGAAGAGTGCTACGCTGTCCTAAATAACTAACAAGTCCAATATCAATATCAACAGGTAATCTAATCTCATCCACAAATATAAACTACAAGAATGTACTGATAATAAATGCTGGAAGATAAATGCCAGTCTCAAATATCATAGTACAACCAAGAATGTCTGGTGGAAACAAATCCACTACTACGACAAAATAAAGTACTAAAATAATAGATAAAAGATAATGACTAGGACATTGGCTGACTAGATAATGATGCTCCCAATCCTAGGCAGAAAGCCTACCAAGTGATCACAAAAACTCTGACGATAACACCTCTAGCTCCTCTGTGGTAGCGAACCTCGTCTCCTGTCCTGGGTCGTACACTGTGGGGTAATATATCTCATCCAAATCTGGAAAGGTACCAGGTCCTCAGAGAGACGTAACAAGATACATAGAAGCATGCCATATATAAATACTGAATAAAATAAACACAATAAAGGTGTGCTAACCATCTAAGTGAATGTAATATGAAGACAACTTTGGTACGTATGGGTAGGCGTAGGCATAACGTCCAACACTCTGAGGAGTGTAGTATCTGTAACATCCATCATTCCGAAGAATGAGGTATCTATAATATATATACGTCCGTATCACTCCGAAGAGCGCGGTGTCTGTAATAAAGGAAGTCATTGGATCCGTGGCTCCTCCGGATATGACGGAGTCCAATATGTATATCCCATACGCCTACTAGCTGTCCTTCCCATCCAATATTGATACACCAGTCGAATACTCGACGTGCATACCACGTGTCTATATGCCAGTCTCTAAATTAACATAATCCTGAGTTACGTACTAACCGTGATGCATGTCACACGCACCGATAGCTAGTCGAATACGCAGACCAGCATCCCAATATGAATGTCACAGTGGATACGTGTAAAAGTGTCAAGTCTTGAAAGATATCAACGTATCCTCCTAACTAGGATGAGTCTACTAGTCACTAGGTCAAGTATACTAAATCATCGACGCATCCGTCGACTGCACCCGAGTCAATCTCGGACATGCACAGTCATATAAAATAAAGCAATAAGAATCATAAAACATATGCATAATTTAAATCAGACAGTAAATATTGCAAGGTATCTTGCCTGAGTCCTCAAGCTGTGAATGCCAATAGACTGCTCCTGCGGTATCTTCTGGTTTATCCAATGATCCTAAAAACACAATATAATATAGAAATCTAAAATCAGATACTAGGGAAATACATGCTTAATTATGACGCTGTTATAGGTACTGTCATGAGATCACGGTTGGTCGACTACATAGCCACGTGTGCACGTAGCTAGGGTGTACACGTGTTCTATCTTCGGCTACCATGTACCTCGAGACAATAATTTTCTACGTTATGGTTTTACGAAACTCTTGTGTTTTTGCATAGATACACGTCCTTCTTTCTCATGTTTAAGTGCACTAGGTCTAGGCCTAAGTTTTTACTGGTGAAATATATAAGTCTTAAATCACAGGTCATTCATTAAAGTAATTGCTACTAATTACTTTGCTATCTAATTTAGTTAATACATAACCATATAGGGTTTCTTATTTCATAACTTGTGTCCAACCCTATGATACACGATATGATGACACAATGGAAGTATGATAGGACACAAGCAAGAGATGCTAGTGGACGAGTACCTGATCAATAGGACGAGGGGATTCTGCTTCATCGACGTGCTCGCTCACCGTCGATCGGCAGAGCTCCGGTCGGCAGTCCACGAAGTAGCGGTAGCAGCGGCAGTACGTGCAGCAGCAGCAGCAGATTCTACAGCGATGGCAGCGGCTTTAACAACAGTGGGGCAGATGAGGACGGTGCAGGGACGGTCGACGTAGGCCTGGGAATAGTGGTGGATGGTGACCGAGGCGGCAGGGTCGCTCGAGGGCAGCGGTTTTAGAGTTGGGTTAATGGAGAAGTTGATGATGTTGAAGGAGATGGCGGCGGCGGTGGATGAAGGTGCTGCGCTGGCGGTAGGGATGGTGGTCCAGTGGTGAAGGAATGGTCCGGTGGTAGGGGTGGCGGCCTGAGGCGGTGACTGGCCGGAAGTGGGGGGTAGTTCGGGTTGCAAGGGGAACGGCTAGGGTTTGAGGGTAGGTGGTGAATAGTAAATTAGGGTTTAAAAAGTTAAGAAGTATGTATATTTATAAGGGGAATTTGATGGACTGGCCTCAGAACTTGGGCCTATCTGGACTCATTGGGGAGAGGCTGATCCATGTGAAAGGGTGCACGTGGGCTTTGTTGGGTCCTACTTGAGGTAAAACTGCTCCTAATTTAATTTAATTAAACAGCGCGCCTGGTGTTCATTAATGAATATTGTGAAACTAAGGTGAGATGCAATAACGAGTATCTAAGGTTGCAAAATGGTCAGAGGGTTAGCCTAGCATGTCTAAGAGATATATATAACTTTTGGGTTGTAGGCAACTACTAATGTAGCGCTCCAATCATCGAAGCGACGGTAAGGTATTTTAAGTCACATAATTATTGTACCTTAATTCTAATTGTATCCAAATTCTTCCTAGTCTTCTCAATTTAGATTAAATAAATCCTAAATTGGTCAAGGGAGTTTATAATCTACCCTCCTTAGAGCATTTTATCCTCGAAATTAAAACATACGTAAGGTAAGAACTACAGACTGAAATTAAAACTACTATATACATAGTCCTTCGAAGAGATAGGGATAACATTGTCGAATATTCTCCTCACGCTCCCAAGTTGACTCTCCTGGTGTATGATGCCTCCATGCGACACAGACTAGGGGGATAGTCTGACCTCGCAATACCTTCTCGCTCCTATCCAAGATCTCAACTGGCTCCTCTTGGTATGATAGACTGGGGCCAACTGTGATCTCTGAATGGTCAATTACATGACTCAGATCTGGTATGTACCTCCTCAGCTAAGATACATGGAAGACGTCATGGACTCCCTCTAAGGTCTGCGGCAAGGCTAATCTGTAAGCAACCTCTCCGACGCGTTCTAACACATCGAATGGTCCGATGTACCTCGGACTCAGCTTTTCTCTGCCTCCGAACCTGATAGTCCCTCGAGTACGTGAGATCTTTAGAAATACGTGATCTCCAACCTGGAACTCTAAGAGTCATCGATGCGCATTCGTCCAATGCTTCTGTCTGTTATGTGCTACTCGTAGGTGTCCTTGGATCTTCTTCATCTTCTCTACTATACGAACAACAAACTCGGGGCCAAGAATCTGTCTTTCACCTATATCGCTCTAACATACGAGGAAACGACACTTCCTTCTATACAATGCTTCATAGGGAGCCATCTGGATGCTCGTTTGATAGCTGTTGTTGTAGGAAAATTCGACCAAATACAAATGGTCCTCCCATGATCCTCCGAAGTCAAGCATGCACGCTCTTAACATATCTTCCAATGTCTGAATGGTCTGCTCGGACTGGCCATCTGTCTGCAGATGATATGAGGTACTAAACTTCAGGTGGGTACCGAGACTCTTTTGCATACTCCATCAAAAGTAAGATATAAACCTCGTATCCCTGTCAGACATGATACTAACTGGCACTCCATGCAGTTGCACAATATCTCTTATGTATATGTCTGCTAAGACCTCTGTAGATTGTCCAACTCAAAAGGATAAAAAGTGTGCAAACTTGGTGAGTGTATCTACAATTACCCATACTGTATTTTGATCACTAGGACTCCTCGAAAAGCCTGTAACAAAGTCCATAGTAATATGCTACCATTTCCACTCCGGTATAGGGAGCGGTTGAAGCAATCCTGCAGATCTCTGATGCTCAGCCTTGACTTGTTGACACACCAGGCACTTCGCCACAAAATAAGCTATTTCTCTCTTTATTCTATGCCACCAGTAGTACTGTCTCAAGTCTCTGTAGATCTTCGTACCTCCTGGATGAATAGAGTAGGTTGAACTGTGTGCTTCTGACATCAACTCTTGCCGAAGTTCTCCATTTGGAACATAGAGGTGATCTCCATATCTCAAAGTCCCATCTTCATGTATACGCAGTCATGTCTATATTCCAACCTCTGTCCTCTGTCGAATCCTCTGAAATATGCCGTCTGTCGGCAAAGCAGCCTTGATCCTCTCTACTAATGTTGATTACAACTGAAAACTCGATAAATGTTTGTCTACTCCGGGCATAACAACCTTTATACCCATATGCTCTAGATCTCTTAACAGATATTGCTGGGTAGTCAAGAAGAATGCCATGGGTCTTCTGTTCAATGCGTCAGCCACTACGTTGGCCTTTCTCGGATGGTACTGCAGCTTAATCTCAAAGTCTGTCATCACCTCGAGCCAACATCTCTGCCTCTGATTAAGGTCCTTCCGGGTGTAGACATACTTTAGGCTTTTGTGATCAGTGAATATCTTTACTCTTTCTCCATATAGGTAGTGCCTCCAAAGCTTCAAAGAAAATATCACTGCTATAAGCTCCAAGTCGTGAGTGGGATAGTTCTTCTCATGGGTTCTCAACTGTCTAGAAGCATAGGCCACAACCTTCCTATGCTGCATCAAGACACATCCTAATCCTTTCTCGGATGCATCGCTATAGATCACGAATCCTCCGGTTCTAGATGGTATGGTCAAGATAGGTGCTGTAGTCAAACGCTTCTTCAGCTCGTCAAATGCCTTCTGACACTCCTATGTCCAAGTGAACTCCTGCTCCTTACGGGTCAAACGGGTTATCGGCTCTGTAATCTTTGCGAAGTTCTCCACGAACCTTCGGTAATATCCGGCAAGTCCTAGAAAACTCCTTACCTCTGAGACATTGGTAGGGGTTGGCCATGTCTCTACTGACAAAATCTTTACTGAATCTACTGAAATACCATCTCCTGAGATAATATGTCCAAGAAAAGTGACATGATCTAGGAGAAACTCGCACTTGCTCAGCTTGGCATAAAACCTCTCTCTCCTCAGCGTCTCTAACACTAGTCTCAAGTGCTCCTCGTGCTACTCATGGCTCTTCGAATACACCAAGATGTCATCGATGAAGACTACCATGAACCGGTCTAAGTATTGGTGGAATACTCTATTCATCAAGTTCATAAATATAGCTGGCGCATTCGTCAGTCCAAAAGGCATCAATAAGAACTCGTAGTGACCATAACGAGTCCTGAATGCTATCTTTTGAATGTCTTCTCTTTGCACCTTTACTTGATGATAACCCGATCTTAAGTCAATCTTTGTGAACACCACTGCTCTTGTCAACTGGTCGAATAAGTTATCAATCCACGGCAGGAGGTATTTGTTCTTGATGGTCAAAGCATTAAGGGCTCTGTAATTAATGCACGTGCATACTGTTCCATCCTTCTTAGGTATAAATAACACTGGTGCTCCCCATGGTGATGCACTAGGACGGATAAAACCCTTGCTCTGTAACTGCTCTAGTTGTAGCTTTAGCTCATCTAACTCCTTCTTTGCCAATCGGTACACATTAGAAGATACTGGTGCTGCTCCGGGTACTAGCTCAATGATGAACTCCACGTCTCTATCTGGAGGTAGGCCTGGCAATTCTTCAGGAAAAACATCCTCGAATTCTACAATTATTGGTGGGGGTACCATCTCCATAGCCATGCAAGCTCCAGCTATCTGTCCTAGTCCCTGATCGACGGTCCCTCGCGTGTACTCGAACTCGGTTGATTTGGTGGTCTAAAAATGACACTACCCTTTCGACAGTTCAGTACGGCATTATACTGGCTTAACTAGTCCATACCTAGTATAATGTCAAAGTATGGCATGGGCAACACCAAGAATCGTGCTCTCATCTCTCTACCATATACGACTACCGAGCACGCTCTGATAGTGCTGATAACCAGCACGATACCTCCTCCAGTAGAATCTTTCAACTCTTAGGTAAGGGGGAAGTAGCTACTCTATGCATTATTATGAATCTACTAGATATAAATGATAACATAGCACCAGAATCAAACAATGTCGTTGCAGGTAATGATGCAACTAAAATGGTACCTGTGATAGCTTCCCCTTCTATTTTTTTCTCGGTAGCTACTAATGCAAAGGACTGTTCGTGCCTCTGCCCTCCGGTCTGCTGTCGAGCTCGATCAAACTATGCCTGCTGTGGGGCCAAAGGTGGTCCCCTCTGAAATTCTTCTGGTGTTGGGGGATGCTGACCTCCTGGTAGGGGTAGTATCCTCGGGACTAGTGTTGCTGGCCTCTATATGGTCAAGGGTGCTGCGTCTCTGCACTGTGGGTAGTCTCGGGAAAGGTGCTAACTTGCTCCATATATCATGCATAATCCCAGCTTCTTTTGGCAGACTTTGATGACGTGTCCCTTCTTGCCACAATGGTGACAAGTCGGGAGCTCCTGCTGCGGGTATGGGGCTGCCCTCTACTGTGTTTGTGCTTCGGGATGACGGATCGGTCCTCCTGCTCCGGACTAGGCTCTGGCTGGTGTGGTCATGCTGGAACATCTAGCTCCTCTAACAATAGCCTCCTGGATTCTCGCCTCTGCAAGAACCTCCTCATAAGATATCCTTACATGTGTGGTGGTATACCTCTGTAGCTCAAAAGTAAGACCGTGATAGAATCTCTGAGACTTCTCCAGGTTATTGGGTATCAGGACGGCACCAAATCTGCTGAGACGGCTAAACTTTGCGTCATATACGTCAACAGTCATATTCCCCTATTCTAAATGTAGGAACTGGGAGTACAGGGCATTTCTGACTGTTGCTGGAAAATACTTCACATTAAAGTACTTTAGGAACTGTTCTCAAGTCTGGTTCTTGCCTACACTGGGCTCAATGGAATCCCACCAGTGATGGGCGTTGCCTTTTAGTTGGGCCCTCACGGCGGTCATCCAAAGGTCTGGATGCAGTTGTGAAGCCTCAAGTAATATCTCGGTATTGGCCACCCAATCGAAGATCTGTTTTGCAGTCTCATTGCCTAAGAAAGTATCTAGTCCCATCTGTCGGAACCACCTAACAGTGCCACCTGTCGGGGCTGGTGGAGGTGCTGGTACTGGTGTTGTGACAGGTATCCTCTCTAGTACTGCCATCAGACTCTGTCTCAATATCTCTGTCTGATGCCACTGTGCTTGCATCATAGTCTGAAAGAATTGAAACATCTGTGGCTGTCCATCTAGCTGTGGCATCTGGGGTGGATAAGGTGGAGGTGGTGTTAATGGAACCTCTGGCTGTGCGGTAGGGGTCTCCTCAGATGTCGGCCTATCGGTCTGCGGTATCGGCGTAGCTTCTGAAGTCTGGCCCTCAAAATGTTGTGTGGGAATCGTTTGTGAAGTCTGTCCCTCGGGCTGCTAGGTAGGATCACCCTGAGAAGTCTCGTGCGAATGTATCAACGGGGCCTGTGGCGGTGATTGCCCTCCAGGTAGTCCTTGGGGTATCTCCTCTCTCTGGGTGGTGTCAGTTGGCACCATGGCACCGGGTGCTCCTCGTCCACTGCACAAATTCATTCTCGCTGTAAGAGATAGAACTTCATTAGAAGAGTACGAAAACAAACAAATAGGATGCAGATATTTTAAAGCAGTATGAAGGATGAGACATAGAAATTTCTATCCTATTGCAGGCTCGTTGAGTACGTTACCATACCACAAGTGAATAAGTCGACCTGTATGGGCCACCACTAAAACCATGTCATGCCCCAGTCCCAAAAGTACATGGGACCAGGCCACGTGGCAATAGCCAGCTATCATGTCTCCGAGGATATCCCAATTTAATGGATCCAACGAAGAGTGCTACGCTGTCCTAAATAACTAACAAGTCCAATATCAATATCAACAAGTAATCTAATCTCATCCACAAATATAAACTACAAGAATGTACTGATAATAAATGCTGGAAGATAAACGCCAGTCTCAAATATCATAGTACAACCAAGAATGTCTGGTAGGAACAAACCCACTACTACGACAAAATAAAGTACTGAAATGATAGATAAAAGATAATGACTAGGGCATCGGCTGACTAGATAATGATGCTCCCAATCCTAGGCAGAAGGCCTACCAAGAGATCACGAAAACTCTGACGGTAATACCTCTAGCTCCTCTGCGGTAGCAAACCTCGTCTCCTGTCCTGGGCCATATACTGTGGGGTAATATATCTCGTCCAAATTTGGAAAGGTACCAGGTCCTCAAAGGGACGTAACAAGATACATAGAAGCATGCCATATATAAATACTGAATAAAATAAACACAATAAAGGTGTGCTAACTATCTAAGTGAATGCAATATGAAGACAACTTTGGTACGTATGGATAGGCGTAGGCATAACGTCCATCACTCCGAGGAGTGTGGTATCTGTAATGTCCATCATTCCGAAGAATAAGTTATCTGCAATATATATACATCTGTATCACTCCGAAGAGCACGGTGTCTGCAATAAAGGAAGTCATTGGATCCGTGGCTCCTCCGGATATGACAAAGTGCAATGTGTGTATCCCATACGCCTACTAGCTATCCTCCTCGCCCAATATAGATACACCAGTCGAATACTCAACGTGCATACCACATGTCTATATGCCAGTCTCTAAAATAACATAATCCTGAGTTATGTACTAACCGTAATGTATGTCACATGCACCGATGGCTAGTCGAATACGTGGACCAGCATCCCAATATAAATATCACAGTGGATACGTGTAAAAGTGTCAAGTCTTGGAAGATATCAACGTATCCTTCTAACTGGGGTGAGTCTACTAATGACTAGGTCAAGTATACTAAATCATTGACGCATTCGTCGACTTCACCTGAGTCAATCTCGGACACGCACAGTCATATAAAATAAAGCAATAAGAATGATACAACATATGCATAATTTAAATCAGACAGTAAATATGGCAAGGTATCTTGCCTGAGTTCTCAAGCTATGAATGCCAATAGACTGCTCATGCAGTGTCTCCTAGCTGATCCAATGATCCTAAATACAAAATATAATATATAAATCTAAAATCAGACACTAGGGAAATACATGCTTAATTATGACGCTGTTCTAGGTACTATCATGAGATCACGGTTGGTCGACTACAGAGCCACGTGTGCACGTAGCTAGGGTGTACACGTGTTCTGTCTTCGGCTACCATATACCTCGAGATAATAATTTTCTACGTTATGGTTTTACGGAACTCTTGTGTTTTTGCATAGATACACGTCCTTCTTTCTCATGTTTAAGTGCACTAGGTCTAGGCCTAAGTTTTTACTGGTGAAATATATAAGTCTTAAATCACAGGTCATTCATTAAATTAATTGCTACTAATTACTTTGCTATCTAATTTAGTTAATACATAACCATATAGGGTTTCTCATTTCATAACTTGTGTCCAACCCTATGATACCCGACACGATGACACAATAGAAGGATGATAGGACACAAGCAAGAGATATTGGTGGATGAGTACATGATCAATAGGGCGAGGGGATTCTGCTTCATCGACGTGCTCGCTCGCCGTCAATCGATGGAGCTCCGGTCGGCAGTTCACGCAGCAGCGGCAGCAGTGGCAGTACGTGCAGCAGTGGCAGCAGCGGCAACAGATGCTACAGCGGCGGCAGCAGCTTTAACAGTTGTGGGGTGGCTGAGGGCAGTGCAGGGATGGTCGGCGTAGGCCTGGGAATGGTGGTGGACGGTGACCGAGGCGGCGGGGTCGCTCTGGGGCAGCTGTTTCAGAGTCGAGTTAATAGAGAAGTCGATGATGTTGAAGGAGATGGCGGCGGCGGTGGATGGAGGTGCTGCGCTAGCGGTGGGGGTGGTAGTCCAGTGGCGAAGGGATGGTTCGGTGGTTGGGGTGGCATGACTGGCCAAAATTGGGGGGTAGTTTGGGTTGCAAGGGGAATGGCTAGGGTTTGAGGGTGGGTGGTGAATAGTAAATTAGGTTTTAAAAATTTACGAAGTATGTATATTTATAAGGGGAATTTGATGGGCTGGCCTCAAAACTTGGGCCTGTCTGGACTCATTGGGGAGGGGCTGATCTATGTGAAAGGGTGCACGTGGGCTTTGTTGGGTCCTGCTTGAGTTAAAACTACTCCTAATTTAATTTAATTAAACAGCGCGATTGGTGTTTATTAATGAATATTGCGAAACTAAGGTGAGACGCAATAACGAGTATCTAAGATTGCAAAATGGTCAGAGGGGTAGCCTAGCATGTCTAAGAGATGTATATGACTTTTGGGTTGCAGGCAACTACTAATGTAGCGTTCCAATCATCGAAGCGACGGTAAGGTATTTCAAGTCACATAATTGTTGTAACATAATTCTAATTTTATCCAAATTCTTCCTAGTCTTCTCAATTTAGATTAAATAAATCCTAAATTGGTCAAGGGGGTTTATAGCTCTGTAATTAATGCACATGCGTATTGTTCCATCCTTCTTAGGCACAAATAATACTGGTGCTCCTCAGGGTGATGCGCTAGAACGGATAAATCCCTTGCTCTGCAACTCCTTTAATTATAGCTTCAGCTCATCTAACTCTTTCTTTGACAATCGGTATACATTAGAAGATACAGGTGCTGCTCCGGGTACTAGCTCGATGGTGAACTCCACGTCTCTATCTGGCGGTAAGCCTGACAATTCCTTCGAAAAAACATCCTTGAATTATGTAACTATCGACGGGGTTACCATCTCCATAGCCATGTAAGTTCCCACTGCCTGTCCTATTCCTTGTTCGACGGTCCCTCGCATGTACTCAAACTTCGGTTGATCTGGCGGTCTAAAAGTGACGCTACCCTTCTGGCAATTCAGTACGGCATTATACTGGCTTAACCAGTCCATGCCTAGCACAATATCAAAGTACGGCATGGGTAATACCAAGAATCGTTCTCTCATCTCTCTATCATATACGACTATCGAATACATTCTAATAGTGCTGGTAACCGGCACGATACCTCCTCTAGTAAGAATCTTCCAACTCTTAGGTAAGGAAGAAGTAGCTACTCTATGCATTGCTATAAATCTACTAGATATGAACGATAGTGTAGCTCTAGAATCAAATAATGCAGTTGCAGGTAATGATGCAACTAAAATAATACCTATGATAGCTTCCCCTTCTGTTTTCTTCTCTGTAGCTGCTAATGCAAAGGCCTGTCCGTGCCTCTGCCCTTCGATCTGCTATCGGGCTCGATCAAACTGTGCCTGCTGTGGGGCCAAGGGTGGTCCCCTCTGAAATCCTCCTGGTACTGGTAGACGTTGTCCTCCTGGTGGGGGTAGTATCCTCAGAACTGGTGTTGTTGGCCTCTGTCCTGTCTGCGGTGCTATGTCTCTGCGCTGTGGGCAGTCTCGGGCATAGTGCTGGCTCGCTCCATAAATTATGCATATTCCTAGTCTCTTTCGGCAGTCCTTCTGGTAATGTCCTCTCTTACCACAGTAGTTGCAAGACGGAAGCTCATTTTGCTGGTATAGTGCTATCCTCTGCTGCGTCTGTGCTCCGGGATGACGGATCGGTCCTCCTGCTATAGGTTGGGCTCTGGCTGGTGTGGTCATGCTAGAACGTCTTGCTCCTCTGCCAATGGCCTCCTGGATCCTCGCCTCTGCAAGAACCTCCTCATAAGAAATTATTGCCTGTATGGTGGTATACCTCTGTAGCTCGAAAGTGAGACCGTGATGGAATCTTTGGGCTTTTTCTAGATCATTGGGTATCAGGACAGCACCAAATCTGCTAAGATGGCTGAACTCTGCGTCGTATGCGTCTACAGTCATATTCCCTTATTCTAGATGTAGGAATTGAAAGTACAGGGCATTTCTGACTGTAGCCAGGAAATACTTTGCATTGAAGTACTCTAAGAACTGTTCCCAAGTCTGGTTCTTACCTACACTGCGCTCGATAGAATCCCACTAGTGATGGGCATTGCCTTTCAGTTGGGCCCTCACTGCGATCATCCAGAGGTCTGGATGCAGTTGTGAAGCCTCTGTAGCATCTTCGTGTTGGAGACCCAATCGAAGATCTGTTCTACAGTCTCATTGCCCAAAAAAGTATCTGGTCCTATCTGTCGGAACCATCGTACAGTGCCACCTGTCTAAGCTGGTGGAGGTGCTGGTACTGGTGCTGTGATAGGTGTCCTCTTTAGTACTGCCATCAAACTCTGCCTTAATTTCTTGGTCTGATGCCACTATGCCTACATCATAGTCTGGAAGAACTAAAGCATATGTGGCTGTCCATCTGATTGTGGCATCTGGGGTCGATAGGGTGGAGGTAGTGGTAATGGAACCTCTGGCTGTGCGGTAGGTGTCTCCTCAGATGTTGGCCTCTCGGTCTGTGGCATTGGCGTAGCCCCTAAAGTCTGGCCCTCAAAATATTGTGTGGGGATCATCTGGGAAGTCTGTCCCTTATGCTGCTGTGTAGGATCGCCCTGAGAGGTCTCGTGCCAACGTATCAGCGGGGCCTGTTGAACTACCGGGGCCTGTGGTGATGGTTGCCCTCCAGTTAGTCCCTGGGATATCTCCTCTCTCTGGGTGGTGTTGACTGGCACCACGGTACTAGGTGTTCCTCGTCCACTATGCAAGTTTATCTTGCTGCAAGAGATAGGACTTTATTAAAAGAGTACGGAATCAAACAAACAGGAAGCAGATATTTAGAAGTAACACGAAGGAAGTTCAAAGACATAATCAGAGTGGATGAGACCTAGTAATTTCTATCCTATTGCAGGCTCGCTGGGCATGTTACCATACCACCAACGATAAAGTCGACCTGCATGGGCCACCACTAAAACCATGTCATACCCCAGTCCCAAAAATACACAAAACCAGGCCACGTGGCAATAGCCAGCTGTCACATCTCCGAGGATATTCTAATTTAATGGATCCTAACGAAGAGTGCTACGCTGTCCTAAATACTAACATATCCCATATCAATGAACAATAGATAAACTAAGCAAGAATATACTAATAATAACTGCTGGAAGATAAACGCCAGTCTCAAAATATCATAGTACAACCAAGAATGTCTGGTGGGGACAAACCCACTACTATGACAAAATAAAAGTACTGTAATGATAAATAAATGAGTATAACTAGGGCATCAGCTGACTAGATAATGATGCACCCAATCCTAGGCAGAAGGCCTACCAACTGGTCACGAAAACTCTGATGGTAATACCTCTAGCTCCTCCGCTATAGCCTACCTAGTCTCCTGTCCTGGGCCGTATACTGTAGGATAATATGCCTTGTCCAAATCTGGAAAGGAACCAGATCCTCAGAGGGATGTAACAAGATACATAGAAGCATGCCATATATAAATACTGAATAAAATAAATATAATAAAGGGTGTGCTAACCATCTAAGTGAATATAATATGAGGACAATATTGGTATGTATGGGTAGGCATAGGCATAACGTCCATACCACTCCGAGGAACGGGGAATCTGTATAGTATAACGTCCATACCGCTCCGAAGAACGGGGAATCTGAATAATATAACGTCTATACCGCTCCAAAGAACGGAGAATCTGCATAATATAACGTCCATACCGCTCCGAAGAATGGAAAATCTACATAAAGGGAGTCATTGGATCCGTAGCTCCTCTGGATACTACGAATTCCAATATGTGTATCCAATATGCCTACTAGTTGTCCTCCCCGCCCAATGTAGATATACAAGTCGAATACTCGACGCGCATACCACGTATCTATATGTCAAGTCTCTACAAATGAAATAATCCTGAATTACGTACTAACCATGATGCATGACGTACGTACCGATAGCTAGTCGAGTATGCGAACTCGTATCCCAATATGAATTTGTCACTGTAAAACGTGTAGAGTGTCAGGTCTCGGAAGATATCAGAGTATCCTTCCAATGGGGTGAGTCTGCTAACGGCTAGGTCAAGTACACTACTTATCAACGCATCCGTCGACTGCACCCGAATCAATCTCGGACCCGCACGGTTGTATAAAAGAATGCTATAAGATATCATAAAACATATGCATCATTTAATTTAAACAGTAAATATGGTAAGGTATCTTGCCTGAGTCCTCAAGCTGTGAATGCCAATAGCCTACTCCTGCAGTGTCTCCTGGCTGATCCAATGACCCTAAACATAAATATAATATAGAAATACTAATATTAGACTCTAAAGCAAATACATATATAATTTATGACGTTGCTCACTAGATTACGGTTGGTCGACTACAGAGTCGTGTGTACTCGTAGCTAGGGTGCACACGTGTCCTATCCTCGATTATTGTGTCTTTTGTGACAATAAATTATCGAAGTTATGGGTTACAAACTATTTTTGATCTGTACGAATACATGTCCTTGGTCCCATGCTTAAGCGTACTTGGTTTGTCCATGTTTCCAGATGAATTACTAGCCTTTGATGATAGGTCATAAATTTAGGGTAATTGCTAATGTATTTATTAACATCTAATTAAATAAACATACATGCATACACAACTATATAGTTTAATATTTATTTACTCGTGTCGACAAGCGACACCACGACACAATAAAGTTAACAATAGAACGATACTTATTACCTGGTCGTGGACGAGAGGGGGTCTGGCTCGTTTGTGGCTATCCTTCGGCGTGGGTGGAACTTCGGCCGACGGTGGCTAGCAAGGCAGCAGCGGCAGAGGCAGCAACTGCAGTAGTCATAGCAGCGGCAGCAACGGTCTGGCAGTGGCAGGGATGGCATTGGGATGGCGGTCAGGCCTTGGGGGAGGTCAGAGTCGGGTTGGCAGGGATGATGGCAGTCGGACGGAGGAGTTTGGTTGTGTCCGATCGGTTTGGTCAGGTTGGGTAGTGGCTGATATTGGTGAAGGGGATGGTTGATGATGGTAATGGAGACGGTGACCAGGCGGTGGTGCAGTTTGCCTGGGAGGGTGGTCCGGTGACCGATGGTTGGGGTGGTGACGGCGGCTTGAGGCGGTGGCAATGGGTGTCCGGTCGGGGAGGGGACAGGGGATGCTCGGTTAAGATAAGGGGTTCGACTAGGGTTTCTTTGGAGGTGGTGATGAAAAAAATAAGTTTTAGGGTTTTAATGTTAGAGAATATGTGTATTTATATGGGAGGGGTTTATGGGCTGGCCTCGGGACTTGGGCCTGTCTGGACTCATTGGGGTGGGGCTGGTCCACATGAAAGGGTGCGTGTAGGCTTGGTTAGGTCCTGCTTAGGGTAAAATTAGCCTCAATTTGATTAAATTAATAAATATAATGTGCAAGGCATTCTTTTAACGAATATTGCATAGCTAAGATAAGATACAACAATGGGTATCTAAAAGTTACACAATGGTCAGATCGGTAGCCTGGCATATCTAGGAGATGTTTGTGACATTGGGTTGAAGGTAACTGCTATTGTGGCGCTCCAAATATCGAAGCAACGGTAAGGTGTATTAAGACATATAATTGCTGCACATTAATTCTAATGGTACCCAAATTAATCCTAGTCTTCTTAATTTAAATAAGAATAAATCCTAAATTGGTCGAGGGAGTTTACAAATAATATGCCAAATAGTCTAAGTGGCCGAAGACAAATCCAGTACAATAAAAAAATACTAGCTAAGTCTCGGCAATAACTAGTTGAGCCTCCTCAACAGCTGGTATTGGCTCCTCCTGTACTACTGGTGCAATCTAAGCTAACTCTCCATTATAAGGGCCATAATACGTAGGACACCAGTCCTTTAAATAATTATCTGAAAAATTTATCCAGTCAGGATGGAACGAGTACAACCTAATAGCAGTTCCAATAAATGACAGAAGCTATAAAACAGTAAAATCAATAAAATAATGATGGAAAGTAAACTGAGATCATAAGCATGGCTCCTAGAAAGAATATCATAATAGGGAATGAAATATAAATAACCCAGAGCAATATGACAGGTATCATCAATATAGAAACAGAGAAGAACTATACAACTAATGTTTTGAAATATTGCTTAGATATATGATCGACTTGGGTCTAGCATGGTTTAAAAATAAAGAAAAGTAGCTTAACCATACGTGAAGTGTATGATCAGCTAGTTGTCACGGACTATACTATTGCACAGTCTATAAGGTATGATAACATATCCCACTAATACTTTTTCTGTCCCAGACTAGTACACGGATTCAAATCACGATACATTCTGACACGATAATCACTATGCATGGTCTGTAATATCATGCACACTGATCACGGTCTATATATATAATTAAAGAGTAAATATAAAGTGATCATGGAGAAGAATATCTCATGACAGGAATCCAGGTATACCAATCCGTATACGTTCATGTCATGAATCAAATATAATATCACTAAAACGTGTAACATAGAAGCTATCAAATATGAAAACTATCAAAGAATATACTCGCATGTGATCCTGAGCAAGGAATATGAAACGGTGTCCGAACTGGTGTCACACTAACCTATATATGGAATTCTATGTCAAATGGTGTATTGGCGTGATAAATATATTTAAATAAACAAGAATGTGGTTTCTAGGCCATTTCTAGTCAAACTAGGTCAACTAGGTTAATATCTTGATTCTAGGTTCATCTTACCTAAATGGTTGACTTTTAGGATCAAACTAGTCATATTAAGTCTATACTAGGTTGTCACTAGGTATTCTAGGTCCATATCTTGAAGGTATTAGCGATACTAGCTAACATTACTAAATACATATCAATATTTTATTAATATACTAGAATTATCTAGTATCTAGTATTACCCTAGTATGTAAATTGATTTCTACCTATTGACTGATATTTCTAGCATTACCTTAGCTATAACCAAAGCTTATTAATACCTCAACTTCTAATACCTATGACAACACTTGATGCCTTAGTCTATAGCCTTGGTATCCTAATATCATAACTTATACTTTAGTATCATAATATATACATATATACTAATATCCTACTTGTATCTTAGCTCTCAAACCAAAACCTTACCTTAATACTATATTTCCTTGTTACCTTGATACTTCTAAGACATCACATCCCAAGCTCTCATACAACCCTACAATTGGACACAATTATGACCTTGATACATGGTAGCACAACCTTTTATGTACTTGAGATACCTTACTAGTACTCAAAAACTCATACTGATATAACTTACCCCTATACTTAGTTCAAACCAGTGCCAATGCACTAGCAACCACACACACACCCATCTAACCCATTACCCGAGCTCCTAACTTGCTGCCAACTGCTACTTCATCCAACCTGAGCAAAAGCAAGCAGTTGTTGCCAAGCAACTAGTAGTTATTGCCAAGTAACTGGCTCTCGCTATACTGCAAGTCACTATATTCCCTGAGTGTTCTACTATACAGCAAGTGCAATACATGCAGCAACCATCTGCTAAGTAGGCAAATACCTAAGCCCCAATTTCCGTCATCCAACAACAGCAATACTACTTCACAAACCCGACCAATACCCTTCACTCCAACACCAAAACTCCGACACTAGCCCAACTCGATACCCCTAAACCCCTTTACAATAATGCACACTCAACCAACCAACTGTCAAACCTAACTTTCTCTCTCACCTCTCTATGCACCTAACCACACACTTGTGTATAGTAGCTAATGCTACTGCTGGTGTTGCTACTAATGTTGCTACTGTTATTTGTGTTCTATTATCTCAGGTCTAAAACAGACCTTATTTTTCCCGTTTCAACCACAACACACTAAGCTCAACCATGCATCTCCACAATTTCCCTTTCCCTTACTTCACTCACATGAATACACATCCCCCAAATATATATATATATATATATATATATATATATA
The DNA here is from genome assembly GCA_036927795.1 of Iris macrosiphon. Taxonomy (NCBI): domain Eukaryota; kingdom Viridiplantae; phylum Streptophyta; class Magnoliopsida; order Asparagales; family Iridaceae; genus Iris; species Iris macrosiphon. The sequence goes on from JAYESA010000012.1 coordinate 37,249,700, forward strand.
TATATATATATATATATATATATATATATATATATATATATATATAGGCAACACTAGCACCAACACAACCAAGTATCAAATACTTGGTGTGCACTCTCAAGTATCACACCATACCTCATGATATTCTTGTGATACGCTCACCAAACACCAAGATACTCTCCTAAAACCCAATAAATACATCCAAAATACCAAATATAATATGAATAATATATCAAATAGCTATTATAATACATAATAGAGAAATTAGCATGCTAGAACCCAATACACATAAAAATATCCCTCTTATGATTCCATATCACGACGTATTATGATACACACTTCTCGTATCCAATTGTGGACGCGTACGTACTTATAAAACATGAATCACACTCTAAAATTATTGAAGAATTATTCATTCGAACACCTAATGGCCCAAATTCAAATTTTCTTCAATTTGGCCACAAAAGTGAATGTAACTATCACCATAAGGCTTGCTAGAACCTAATTCTTATCCCTATAGGTAGTCCTTAGCCATGGAAGGATTTTTATACATATAATACTATAAATTAACCATAAAATTAAGAGAAAATAGGGATTATACCTTTTGGGAGTCAAATATCAATGAAACTCCTTCGAATGGATACGAAATGCATACAAGCTCCTAGAATTCCCTCTCCAAGTAGTGCTCATTCTAATCCAAGCTCCTAGGCCTCTATAAGAATGAATATGAGTAGGGATTGAGAATAAATTTGAATAGAATTTAGTGGGGGTCGGTCTTAATTTGGGGAAGAACTATTTGGGAATAAAATAAAATAATTAATGAAGAAGATGGAGGTTTCTCCTACTAAATTGGGTTGGCCACCTATTCTCCCCCCTCCCTTGGTCAATGCACAAAGTCCACAATACCCCTCAAGGGTTGTCAGGGTTGTCATAAAGGATAATTTAATTATGGGGAAGGTTCATTCTAAATAGAAGGAATATTCTATCTATTCTAACGAATCCATTTAGTCAAATCATAGCTAATCTAATTAATTGAACTAATGGGTCATGTCAAGTCTAGTTGGGTCCACTTAGACTCACTAACACTAAGATTAACTAATAGGCTAACTCTTTAACCATTACAACTATATATATATATATATATATATATATATATATATATATATATATATATAATATAAACAAATATAAATAACAAAAATACCCCTAGAATGGAAAAGTGGTAGTTACAATCCTACCCTCCTTAGAAAAATTTTGTCCTCAAAATTTAAGGAAGAAGCTAGCACTAGGATAGAACAAGCACAATCAAAAAAGAAGAATACCTCGCTGCTCTAAGGCAAGGTAATGCTCACATAACCCCTCTTCTAGGAATATCACATAATCCTCATATTTATCAAGTCTTGATTCCTCATTACACAGATCTTGAAACTTCTAGTATAAATCCTTATGCTATTCTTGGTAAATCAACTTATATCATACCCTGCTAATCTATCGATCCAACATTAAAACCATGAAACTCCTTGTAAGTCCACTCTCCCTTATCCATCAATATTTACTTTGTCGTTTCTAGTTAACCATGTGATCCTCTGACATCAATTGCAACTCTTGTAAGAAAATACGAGTAGCATGAGGGATAAGTTGATGGATAAACTTATTTTATTTGCTTTATATCTACTATCCTCTGGTATTTGGTGTTCTCGTTCTACTTTAACTATTTTACCAACTATGTTCTCCTCTTATAGTTTACCTCCAATTTACTTTAATTCGTATCTATAAATCAGATTATCTCATTATAAAATTCTTACCACTTCAAAAGTTTATTTTTGTTCCATCTAACGTGTTTAAAATCCCAATATAGTATTTAATTATAATATTGTTTCCTTCATCACCCTCGAACATTCTTATTATTCATATTCCCATCTATTTTGTCTCCACATAATTTCTTTCTTTTGAATATGCATATATTAAAAATTTGTCAAAGTTTTACCAATTTTTTATTTGACCAAAATTTATCTTAATTATTTTTTAGTTTGCTCAACCTGTAAACCTCTGAAACACAAGATTCACTACTATCTTAGAACCTTTAAAGTTTTAAATCCCTAACTATTTTTATTATCCTTCGTCACCAATTCACTATTACTAAGATTTTTAAGACCCACCATCGTCCTTGACTTCCTCATTAGTCCTCGATACCACCCAAAAAATTTATCTCTCTAATGGTTGACATCCTTTATTCAATCATAAATTTTTATTTTATCTCCTTTATTGCCTCAAACTTAGATTCACTCTATCAATTCTTGAATTTAAACATCGATGTTTCGATTCTGATATATTATTTCTTCCTAATAAATTTATTTAAGTGCTCTTATCTAGTTCCTCTTCACGGGTCTATTTTTCACCAATATTGCTGTCCTAGGAAATCTTATCTAGGTCACATAAGTATAACTCGAATAGACTTATTCCACATTACCAAATATGCATGGCTGCAATCACACTATCCATGATACTACAGTCTCTACCACAGGTTCCATCTATGTACTACTCCTCGCATGCCCCAACAAAATAGCACTACTAGGGTAGACAATATTATAGTCAAACTGGTATGGCAAAACTTTATAATGAACCTGGTATAAATCAATACAAGAATGGAGTTATGTAACTACCATATTTTTAGAATAGGGGTATTTTTATCATTTTATATAATTATAAATAATGTGTTATATAATTTTTATTTATATAAATATGCATGTTCTATATTATGACTATTATTATTATTGGTTGATAGATTGGACTATTTAATTAGACATAAATCTAGTGGACCTGACCAACTTGACATGATAACTTAACCAATTAGTTAGACTTGTCCATTTAGACCCAACTAGTTAATCATTCTCCTTAATTAGAGATTTAGACTTAACCTTCATTAGGAAGAGAAGCTTCCTCCCTAATTATTTCTTCATGACAACCCTCAAGGGGTACCCTAGACATATCACATTGCTGGAAGGGGATAGAGGTAGCCGGCCCTAATTGTGGGAAGGGACTCTTTTTTTCCTCTTATTGTGCATTCCATACTTTCCTAATTAGTGTTCTTCCCTAATTTGGTTCATGCCTCCACCAAATTTTTCATAATCCCTCTCAAAATCACTAATCTTCACCATCTAAGGAGATTAGAAGCTTGAGGTTGGCAAGAGCACTTGGAGAGGAGACTTTGGAGCTAGAAGCTTGTGTCCTATTGTGTCTATCTTGGCTTGTAGTGAAAATTTATCTCCCAATAGGTAAATTCTAAAATTCTTTCTCTAATTAGGTTCTAATTATTATATTTAATCATTAGGATCATACTTATACATTATGGCTACCCATAGGAAGAAGTTTTGACTTCTAATTTTCTCTATTGTGACTTTTATATTGAGTTTTGTGTCCAATTTGGAGAAAATTCAAGATTAGAGCACCAAGTATTTATCATTAGTTTTAGTATATCTATGTAGGCTTATATTAGTGTAGTGTACGTGTCTATAATTGGATACGAGTAGGTTGTATCACAATACTTTGTGATACGGGATGATTTTAGGAGATTTTTCTTTGACACGTGTGACACACAATCCATATTTTTCCATGACACCTAGAATAGCTAACTAATAATTTGTTTAGGCTTTAATAATCATTTATGACATGTTTTTAGGCCTTGCATTGAGTTTGGTAAGAGTTTCTTGAGTGTATCATAGAGCATCCTAGTGTAAGACTAGAGTGTACACTAGGTGTTTGATATATTGCTCATTAGTATTATATAGTGTGTTAGTGTATATATGTATATATTAGTGAGGGTGTAAGTATGGTGGCTTGGGTTTCCAGTAGTAGTGTGTATGAGAGGGAGCTAGTGTGTGTTGTAATTGAGGTATTGTGGGTGTTCCAGTTTGTGCACAGGCCAGTGCACAACAGGAAATGTGTAACCTGTGCACCACAGATTCAGTGAGCACCTAGGTAGAGATGGACTCGAGTGTAGGGCCAGTGTGCAGGGGATTGAATGTGCAAGAGCTTGTGAGGGTAAGTATAAGTGGGGTATCAGAGTTTGGAGCATATATCAGTGGGGTTATTTCATGTATGTGCGATAGTATAGATTAGTATGTATATTGGAGATGGGTTGACAGTGTATCCAAGGGTGTGCATATGTGTGTGTAACTTGGAAACTTAGTGTCAATAGCACGTTAGTGTGTGGAAAAAGGTTTGAGTAGTGGGTGTGTTGGGAAATAGGGAGTATGGATTCGGGTTGTACATTGATTTGGTAGTTCATAGTAGGCTAAGAGGAGAACTGGCATTTTGGCTTGGGTATGGGGAGTGAGAACCATAGTTGACACTTAGGTGTGTTAGTGTGTGATATATCTTTTGTGTGTGTGTTTAGATACACATTGGTTGTGTGTGCTCATTAGTTTGGGTGAGTTAGTGATAGGTATTATGTGTTAGATGACCGCATTGTTGGTGTTGTTGAAAACTAGAGGAGAGTAGGTGGACTGTGTTTCATTCAGAGTGTGAAGGGGTACTGCTGCTGTAATTTTTATACCCTGATGTAGTATACAATTATGCATAGGTTTGGGGTGATCACAGCTGAACAGTTGTATTATCATGGGAGAAGAGGGATGCAATGTCTGCAGGCCATAGGAAGTCAGGGTCAGTTGGGTGTGGGAAGTATTAGCAGTGCATTAGGCACAGAAGCAACTTATAGTTGGTAATTTGGTATTGTTAACATGCAGAATGAGGCTCAGGTTGATGTATATCTTGTACTATAATTCTGAAGTAAGTAAGAAGGCTGTGAGGAGTTGCAGGCAAGTGGGAGGAAATTATTTCCAAGTCTGACAGGAAGGGCAACAATAGACATTGTGAGTATCAGTGAGTTAGAGTGACTGTATGATAGGAAATGCTCATTTAAGTTAGTATTAACTACCTAGATATGAGGGGATGTATGTTGTACCTTAGAGTATTGATTCAAGTATAGGTGTGTTATTAACCTTGATACATAATTGTTGTTATATAATTATAGATGCATATATTAGGGTACTCTAGAGTGTATAGGCAACATAAGTATCCTTGTGTGTGTGTGCGTGTTAGTGAGTGTGGTAAGAGCTCTAACTGTGAGTGAGTTACAATATAGGATACGGGTATCAGAGATAAGGGAAAATATCTGGTATCCAAGTAATATCCAGAGATAAGCTAGTGTCAAGGTAAGAAATAGGATACTTGGGCAAATAGTTTAATAGGTATCAAGAACATTGGCCAAGTGTAGAGTTAGGGGATAGTATGTTAGTACCAGTAAGGGGATGGGTGTTAGCAGTTAGCTTTGTGTGAAGGGTATTAGTTAAGGGTAAGTGTAATAGTTAAGGATATGGGTTAGGTATTGATGGGTTGATATCAAATACCTCAAAGCATTAGGTTATGTGATTAGGATATTGGTATCACATGATACCATGAGGTAGGAAATTAGGTAATGTTAAGATATAAGATAGGTTATATATTAGGTATGGGACATCCTTGTAGGAAAGGAATTAGTTATGGTTAATATAGATGATAAGTAATATTACTAGTATAAGGTATAGTTGTTAGTGTTAGTTGATAGCTAAGGTAATATTGTGTAAGAGTTTGTATCACTTATATATATTTTAAACTATGTTAATTAGTGTATATATATATATATATATATATATATATATATATATATATATATATATATATATATATATATATATATATATATATATATATGTTAGTTATACATATAAGTATAAGTATATATGGTAACCCATTACCTAATGTTATTAGCTAGTGTAATACTAGTATAAGCTATAATACCTTGGTACGGCCTAGAAAATCTAGTGTATCAAGATAATGACCTAGTACAGCCCTAGTCTGACTTAGAAATGACTTAGAGACCTAGTATTAAGCTAGTATAGCATGTTTATAATTCAAAAAAATGTTTTAACTTGATAATTCATATATAGGTCTGTGAGGCACTAATACAGACACAGTTGACATTTATTACTCTGGATCACAGGCAAGTACACTATCTGATAGTTTTTATTATTTGATAATTACTATAATATAACTATTTAGAAATGTATTACTTGATTTCTGACACATTGGTATACGGATTAGTATACACATGGATCTTCAGTCATGAGATGTTATTTATTATTTTATTTTTTTGTGTTCTCGCATGGTTTAGACAATGTTTAATACTAGACAATATTTATCATTAGATAAAGTTTATTGATTATCTTGCATTGTAACGTGTCAGGGTTGGATCAATTGTACTAGTCGGAGAAAAGGAGAAGTGCTAGCGAGGTATGTGATCAAAGCCTAGACAATGTTCAATGTTCAATATTTAAGTTAGACAATATTTATCTAATGTTTAAGTAGATAATGTTCAACCCAAGTCGATCGCATATCTAACTAATTTTTCAAACACTTAGTATAGTTACAGTTCTTTAACATATTTTATTTTATTGTCTTTATCCTATTTTATTATGATCACTTAATACCATATTGCTCTAGTTTATCTGTCTTTTTTTACCATACTATGATATTGTTCGTTGCTTTTTGTCTTGTATTATATTCTCTATTTCTATTTATAGTCATTATCAATTAATTGGAACTACTATTGGGTTGTATTTTACTCCAATCCTGACTGAATATATTTTTTAGATGAATGGTTAGAGGAGATATTTTTCACCTATTACGGGCCACAAGATGGCGAGACGACAGAGGATCTAGTGCCAGCTACGGAGGAAACTTAGTTATATCCATTATTATACTGTTAGTTTATATTTTTGGCATGTATATATATGTTTGAGATTTGTGTTGTAGCTAGACTATTAGTCTTGGATGTATTGTATTGTGACTTTGTGACTCTTTCTTCTATTCTATATTGTGTATTTATCTTACTTTAGTTTTATATAGTGATTGAGTATCGAATATAATTATACCATCATATTGTCCTCCAATTGGAGTTGAGATATCATTGACAGGTACCATTATATATATTGTGTATGATATTTAGATAGTATTGTTGACCCAGACAATGTTCTACCATCGATGTTGCGGCGTAGGCTGGACGTACCCACGTACTTGTGCCCCTACACTGGGTGAGGGCCGTCACAAGTTACAAAAAGATGGGATATATGGTGGAGAACATTGTTCAAGAATATCTGCTCGATCTTCTTCAAAATTAAATGTTCCTCAAAGATCGTCCTTATATTTCCATATAACCTTGTAATCCTTTATTAGATTCCATAATCCACCATCAACTCTAAAAAAAAATTTCCAATTTTCTCAACTTGTGCCTTTAGCTAATTCATAACCTTGAGTCAATTTTGTAGCCTCTAATCAAATTCAATCATTTAATTTAATCTCGAATTACTCTTTGTATTTCTCAAGTTTTATAGATTCTCAATGTTTAATCTTTCTATCAATCTCTTATTTCTTTCACCAATAATGTATATCATTATACTAAATTTTGACCTTAAAATATTTATCTCTCAATCTCCATTTACCAATTTAACCTTATGATTTAAAAACCCTTAGTTCAAAATTTTGTCATCGATTATCATTTCACCAAACTAAATTTATATCCAAGAATCAATGATCTCATGTCCCCTGTATTTACTAATCATTGGTTTTATTATTTAGCTTTATACCACATCCCGATAATTCTAATTCATAAAATTTAAATTGCTATCATCCCCAATACTTTCTTAATTCCTAAAAATATAAGTTTTAACCCCCAATATTTTTAAAGTGTATCCCTTATGCACTTCTCGATATTCTTATTCTCAAAAGATATTTATGTAAGGAGACTGATAATCTTCAACCTAAACTTTATTTTCTTATATTTTTCTTGATTTTTGCTATCATTCATAATTCACTATTTTCAAGTACCAATTATCATCAATTTATCCATCTATATGTGCCCAAAAAATTACTCAAAAAATATATATCAAAATTTAAACTAACATTACCTCTATCCAGTACTGGAGGGCGTTGTGGTGCTCGAGCGCAATCTCTTATCTTATGCCCATCAGATCCACAATAGAGGCATTGTCCATTCCTCTTCCTATATTCCTTCCATATGTGCTCTGACCTCTTGCAAAAGTTATAAGTGGGACCCCCCTTAGCAAGCCTCTGATGATCTGAAATCCTAACCGGAACATGATGCATATACTCTATACTTAGGCGCTTCAGAGGCCTGGGGTGGACACCATCTAATTCCCTCTTAAGTGTTAATCCATCCTCTTGGTGACGAATAATGCCCAATAGCTATTGGATCTCTGACCTTGCTCCCGTTGTGCTCTCCTCAGCTCTTCCAATTTTTGTATAACGCTTGCTTCATCCAATCCTCTTTTCCAGTGATCCAAGGTTAGAGGCACTGTATCCTCTGAGGTTCCTTCCACACAAATCTTTTTGCTTGCATCCCCTTCCGCTATGTTCAAAGTCATCATTTTTGAGAATATAGATGAGTAAAAATGAGTTTCAAGGAATAAGAATTCAAATATTACAAGAAAAGAATAAATATTCAAGAATCAAATGAGTATGAAAATTTTCTAAATGTTATTGAGTATTCACTCATCCTACTATCATATATCTTATCTTCTATCACAGGCTCGTAGTAGTGCAACTGAGCCGTTGCAGTACCATAATATCATACCAATTACGAAGCCTGACTTGCATGGACCACCACAAAAATATGTAACTACCCTCACCCGGATGTGAGAGTACGAGTACGGGAGCAACATCCAGCCTACGCCACAACATCGGAAGTAGATCGATGTCTAGGTTAACAATATTATCTATCCATCTCACAAAATAATATATGTAACATGTCAATAATATCTCAACTCCATAGGGAGGACAAGATGACAATATATAATGATAATCAATAATCAATCACAATATACTAGAAGGAAGATAATGGTACGATATTATAAAAGGAAAGGAATCTCAAAGTCATAAGCTAGAATAGCTACAATAATATCTCAAAGTCTAAGAATCTAGTAATAACAACATAAAGTCTAAAATATCAATAACATGCCAAATAGTCTAAGTGGCTGGAGACAAATATAGTATAATAAAAAAATATTAACTAAGTCTCGGCAACTAGTTGAGCCTCCTCAATAGGTGGTACTGGCTCCTCCTGTACTACTGGTGCAACCTCAGCTAACTCTTCATTATGTGGGCCATAATACGTACGATACCAGTCCTCTAAGTAATCATCTGAAAAATATATCCATTCAGGATGGAATGAGTACAGGTTAATAGGAGTTCCAATAAATGACATAAGCTATGAAACAGTAAAAGCAATAAAATAATGATGGAAAGTAAACTGAGATCATAAGCATGGCTAATAGAGAGAATATCATAGCAGGGAATGGAATATAAATAACTCAGAGCAATATGACAAGAATCATCAATATGGAAATAGATAAGAACTATACAATTAGTGTTTTGAAATATTAGTTAGATATGTGATTGGCTTGGGCATAGCATGGTCTATAAATAAAGGGAACTAGCTCAACCATATATTAAGTGTATGATCAGCTAGTTATCACGGCCTAAACTACTGTATTGTCTATAAGTTCTGATCACATATCCCACTAATACTTTCCCTACCCCCGACTATTACACTGATCTAAATCATGACACGTTCTAACACGATAATCATTATACACAGTATGTAATATCATACACACTGATCACGATTTATATGTATAATCACGGAGTAAATATAAAGTGATTACGGAGAAGAATATCTCATGACGGGGATCCAGATGTACTAATCAGTGTACCATCGTGTCAGAAATCAAATATAGCATCACTAAAACATGTAACATAGAAGCAATCAAATATAAAAACTATCATAGAATGTACTCACCTGTGGTCCTGAGCAAGAAATGTAAAACTGTGTTTGAACTGGTGTCACACTGACCTATATATGGAATTTTATATCAAATGGTTTATTGGAGTGATAAACATATTTAAATAAACAAGAATATGGTTTCTAGGCCATTTCTAGTCAAAGTAGGTCAATACCTTGATTCTAGGTTTATCTTACCTAAAGGGTTGACTTTTAGGATTAAACTAGTTATATTAAGTCTATACCAGGTTGTCACTAGGTATTCTAGGTCCATATCTTGAAAGTATTAGCTATACTAGCTAACATTACTAAATACATATCTATATTTTATTAATATACTAGTATCATCTAGTATCTAGTATTACTCTAGTATGTAAATTGGTTTCTACCTATTGACAACACTTGATGCCTTAGTCTATAGCCTTGGTATCATAATATCATAACTTATACTTTAGTATCAAAGTATATACATATATAATAATATCCTACTTGTATCTTAGCTCTCAAACCAAAACCGTAACTTAATACTCTATTTTCTTGTTACCTTGATACTTCTAGGACATCACATCCCAAGCTCTCATACTACCCTACGATTGGACACAGGTATCACCTTGATACATGGTACCACAACCTCTTCTGCACTTGAGATACCTTACTAGTACTCAAGCGCTCATACTGATACACACTTACCCCTATACTTAGTTTAAACCGGTGCACACAGTGCACTGGCAACCACACACACACACTCATCTAACCCATTACCCGAGCTCCTAAATTATTACCAACTGCTACTTCATCCAACCTGAGCAACAACAAGCAGTTACTGCCAAGCAACTTGATGTTGTTGTACTGCAAGTCACTCCATTCCCTGAGTTTCCTGCTATAAAGCAAGTGCAATACCTACAGCAACCATCTGTTAAGCAGGCAAACACCTGAACCCCCAATCTCCATCATCCAACAAAAATAACAATACTTCAAAAACCCGACCAATACCTTTCACTCCAACACCAAAACTCCTACCCCAGCCCAACCTGATACCCCCAAGCCCCTGTGCAATGATGCACACTCAACCATCCAACTGTCAAACACAACTTCCCCTCTCATCTCTCTATGCACCCACCTATTCACTTGCATGTACTAGCTAATGCTACTGCTGGTGTTGCTCCTAATGTTGCTACTGCTACTTGTGTTCTGTTATCTCAGGTCTGAAACATACCTTATATTCCCCCCCCCCCTTTCACCCACAATACACCAAGCTCAACCATGCACAGCCACAACTTCCCTTCCCCTTACTTCATTCACACGAATACACATCCCCCAAATATATATATATATATATATATATATATATATATATATACACACACACACACACACACACACACACACATAGGAAACACTAGCACCCAACACAACCAACTATTAAACACTTAGTGTGCACTCTCAAGTATCACACCATACCTCATGATACTCTTGTGATACACTCACCAATCACCAAGATACTCTCCCAAAACCCAATGAATACATCCAAAATACCAAATATAATATAAATAATATATCAAATAGATATTCTAATGCATAATGGACAAATTAGCATGCTAGAACCCAACACACATATAAATATCCCTCCTATGACCTTGTACCATGATGTATCATGATACACAGTCCGCATATCCAATTGTGGACATGTACATACTTACAAATCATGAATCACACTCTTAAATCATTAAGGAATCATTCCTTCGAACACCTAATGGCCCAAATTCGAATTTCCTCCAATTTGGCATAAAAATCAATGTAACTATCAACATAGGGCTTGCTAGAACCTAATTATTCTCCCTATATGTAGTCCTTAGCCATAGAAAAGTTTCTATAGGTCTAATACTATAAATTAACCAGAAAATTGAGAGAAAATAGGGATTATACCTATTGGGAGTCGAATTCCAATGAAACTTTTTCGAATGGACACAAAATGGACACAAGCTCCTAGGATCCCCTCTTCAAGTGGTGCTCCTTGCAATCCAAGTTTCTAGGCCTCCATGGAAATGAATATGAGTAGGGATTGAGAAGAAATTTGAGTATAATTTAGTGGGGGCCGATCTTAATTTGGGGAAGAACTATTTGGGAATGAAATAAACTAATTAATGAAGGAGAGGGAGGTTTCCCCTACTAAATAGGGTCGGCCACCATTTCTTTCCCCTTTAGTCAATGCACAAAATCAACAATACCCCTCAAGGGTTGTCATAAACGTTTATTTAATTATGGGGAAAGTTCTAATCTAAATGGAAGAAATATTATTTCTATTCTAGCTAATCCACTTAGTCAAATCATGGCTAATCTAATTAATTGAACCAATGGGTCATGTCAGGTCTAGTTGGGTCTACTTGGGCTCACTAGCACAAGTCTAACTAATGGGCTAACTCTCTAACCATTATAACTATATTAACAATATATATATATATATATATATATATATATATATATATATATATATATATATATGTAAACAAACTTTTTATTGAATGAAAGTAGACGGCTTACAAGACATATATATATATATATATGTAAACAAACTTTTTATTGAATGAAAGTAGACGGCTTACAAGACAAACATACGAGCAGAACGGCATAACAGTTCGCCGAACAGTGAAAGGAATTGAGCTAAAGACGAGTAGCCTAGGAGTTGAGTTTGATTGATTTGGTACGGGAAGAGGATGGGCGAAGTGTCATGAGTTGCTGAGGAACAACTCTATGATATTTATTAGTCCTCTTGGTCTTTGCGATATCCACTACCTACTTCTCGGACAGCAGCAGTTTGTGCTTGTCACTTTGAGGGGAGCTGTCTGATCTACGGTGCGCCCGAAGGTGGGATCTGATGATAGCTCAGGAGGAAGGAATCAAGAACTCCACGCCAGAGCCGTGGATACTGATGACTGCACATACGGATGAATCCAAACCCTCCAAGTTTGGGCTGAAGTTGCTGACATGCGTTGCACCATCCCTCGGTATGGAAGACACAGCGTTATTGATACAGTCCATTCATTGGACACTCTTTCCCTGTGCTCCCCTAGCCACGAAATCCACTATACCCACCGTTATAGACCGAGCATATATGGGAGTGACAAACCCAGATAGCTCTTCTACAGAATAGTCCACCTCATCCGCCCAACTGAGTCGTGACCTCGGTTTCTTGTCCACTGCGGGCACAATGTGACCTACGAGAGTCAAAACGAGAGACTCCCGAGATGAAGAAAGAGGATCCCCCAAGACGAGTTCGTCATTTTCCTTAACGATAGGGGAGGTATCCATAACACTTTTGCCCTCCCTAGACATCCCAAGCTCAATCAAGGAAACAGATCACAACCTACGTAACGTCGGGCCATCGGGGGACGCACATTGCCCCTCTGCAATGCTCACCAGAACCGTTGTCCCAACCCTTCTGCCCCCCGCAGCCGCTTGGGCCATAGACAAATTGGAGGACAAATCAGCCTCCAATTTAGCATAGGAAGACGAAGGTCCGTACGGAAGCAGGAGAACTACCTCGACGGCAAGTGCACTATATGGAGGGTCACTAGACTTAGCCGCTGGATCCAACGACGCAGCCAACTATTGAACCTCCCTTGACGATGCCACACGGTCTGAACCGACTGACAGATCTCGCATAGAATCTGTCATAGTGAAGCCAATAACCGCAGAAAGTAGGTGACCACGTTCCGTCGTAGCAGAATCCAGCCCTCCCTGGGGCTATCCCTGCCTTCACCTGTTTCAAATTCCATCAAAACTACAGACAAGGCTTGGGAGTCAGACCCTCCCTCGCCCGTGATGCTCAAGGCAGGCACCCCGGAGGTACTTGCCTTCTTTTCAGGGCCCGAATGATAGGCACAATTTATTGCCTCTTTGCCTTTCAAGGGCTCCCCTTCGGATGCTGTGAAGGATTTACTCTTGCAATTGTTTGAGGAATGTCCTTCACAGAAGGATATATTGCAATAAGCAGGGTATTGTTCGTACTCTACTACATGGCAATAGCTTCATCCCAGAGGGAGATTAATGCGAATGAGGTTCTTCAAGGGTATACTAATATCCATCTCCACCAAGATTTGCGCACGGCTCAGGCGAGTAAGAGACTCGGTGGCCTTATCCAACATAAGCGGGGACCCCAGGCATGAGGCAGCCAGGAATAGGGATGCTTTCGCGAAGAGGAAGCTTGGTAATTCCGGAAAGGAAACCAAAACGGGGGCCATCGAAGAATCTTGATGCAACGAGACTTATGGCGACCATTTGAAAACCCTCATGGGAACATTTGCCACAAGGAAAATGTTCTTCGATCGGAGCCTAAGAAAGTCCTCTTCGAGGCTAGGGCAGATCAATACATGTCTGAAGTCGATCAGCCCAACAGAGACTGGACCAACAAATCTGAACTCAAAGAAAGTTCGTCGATGACTTCCATCGACGGTCTAGCACGAGTCAGCTTACCAACCAGGGCAAGCCGCAATGGAGTAGAGAGGATGGCAACATCCTTCTCGTCGAATAAAATCTACGAAATATCTTAGGAGAAAGAAGGATTACGATAACGGAGGACCAGTTCCGCTACAGCAGTGGGTCCACCCGCCTACTGGAAGCCACCCACTACGTCGCGGAAGGAACGACCAACCTGGATCTGAGACGGGAACGTCTTCCCTGGGGAGAACGAGGGGGAGAGAGAAGTGCTCCCCTCTGTCCCAGGAAGCACCCAAGAGCGAGGAGCAGGGCGGGTGAAGCCGAGCCGCCTAACCAAAGAGAAAGCCTCTAAGAAGGGGTAGCTGGTCGCGACCGAAGCAAAGGCCGATCTGGCCCGACGAGGGGGGGGGGAGGCAGTCAAACGCGGCCCGATGGGAAGATAAGAGGGGCTAGAAGAAGGGGAGTTCGCCACCGGGGGAGGAGGAAAGCGGAAGGGCCAGATCAGCTAAGAGGGGGGACATGGTGTGAGCTGAGCTGGAAGCGCTCAATACCGAACCAAGGGAAAAATGAGGGGAGCTAATCAGAAGGGGAGAGGGGTCTCCACCAGAGAGGGGTGGCAGAGGTTCCATAGTCGCCCCGAGGTGGGGGCAGAGAGAAGCAGCTGCTGAGCCTTAGCCGCCAGAAAGGAAACAAATTTTATATATATATATATATATATATATATATATATATATATATATATATATATATATATAATAATAATAATAATAATAAAAATACAAACAAATATAAATGATAAAAATATTCCTAGAATTGAAAAGTGGTAATTACACATTTGCATGGTCAGGGACAAATTGTGCAAAAGATTTGATTCCTCGAACAGTGTTCAGGACCACGAAACTATGTCAGTCTAGGAGAAATATATATGGTTTGTGCTATAAGTGAGCAAGGGTATTATGAGACCGTTAGCAAGGCTAGCTACCTGCACTGGAAGGGACATCATAATACCATGGATAGTTTTTATTGGTGAGTCGCCAGTAACCATTATATAGTCATGTTGCATTGCTAACGATGAGTTTTGCAGGGAAGTGCATTCTAGCATTTGTTTTGCAAAGAATGATATATAGTCATAGGTAAGAATCACTGATAAGTAATATGCATTTGTTTATGTTCCTAATTATGAATTGTTAATATACCCTGGAGTAATAGAAAGATTATTTAATAATATTGCATACTTTACATAATTACTATATTGGTTTAGGCGAGTTGGATTGATACCACCCACCAGTGCATTACCAGATATGCTGACCCTCATCTTTTCATGTGCGGATAATAACCTGGACGTTCCGAGACGTTAGGAGCTCTTTCAGCATTTCGAAATTTTTTGTTTTGAAGGTGTTATTTCTTACAGTAAGGAACATATGTATGGAACAACATTATTTCATTTTGATCTCATCAGTTGTAAGTTGGGTTTGGAGATATTCCCAGCAAAAGTTCCGGGATATTTTTCAATCATAATATGATAATAAGAGTATGTGTTTATATGGAAACAACATTAACTAGTTAAGATTCTACCAACTTTCTAGTATTCTTTTTTGTATTATTTTTAATGCCATTACTTCAAAGACTAAACATAGTTCTGCTGATAATATCCAGATTTGGATGGGTCAAATCTTTTATTGTTTTTTCTGATCATTGTGGTTATGACAATTTTAAAGTTCTCGCATTAATTTTTAATTAAGAGAAACAAAGACTCGAGAATCTCCAATAAAATAGCATGGATAGAAATAAAACAATTGAAATTTGGGAACAAAGGTGCATTTTCCCAAGAATCGTGTGAGGAGAGTCTGGAGACTTTCGAGTGAGCAACTTTTACAAAGAAAATAAATATAAGAACAACGTTGAGTAAACAATAGTAAACTTGATAATAACTGCAAAACCATTGAAAAAATAAAATTAGTATGAAATAATAATTAGAAGACTATTACAAAATCTCTACCACTCCATAATCTTAATTTCCTACCATTGCATTCTTTTACCCAAGCAACTATTTACACCGGGTCTATGAGGCTGCTTGTTGTCTCATTGTTTGTTTCCATGATAAGCTGCAATGAAACATGTTTGGTAACCCCAGCTTATCCTTACTTTTTCGATAAGTAAAATCATTTTGGGCAACTTTTAAAAGCAAAAGAGATGTTCCTTTCAAAAGTTGCACTTGCTTACGAAGTCTTATCGAGACGGAAAAACTCTTGATTTGCCTTTGGACTCTGAAAATAAATTGTTGTCAAAAGTCCGAGTCAAGGGTTGAATTAGATATTTAAGCTAGAGTGGGCTGGGTTATAGACTGATTCATACGATACGATAACAAAAAAAAAAATTTTTGGAGTTGTCTAGAGCCCATTTTAGTCCTAGAGCATTTGATTGGTCCAGAAATTTTGCAGTGGCCCACCCCGCTCCACAAGAACCGGCAAAATTTAAGGTTCTCGCATTTCCAACCTAGCATAGTAAGAGGAATCTATTTGTCGAGTTTTCAGTGGGCATATATATACTCGAGACCTGGAAGGAATGATTAGCGCTTGACCCAAGAAAATAGCATGTTAGCAAGCATAATGCTAAATGATTTTAACGTTTCCAGATGATAAGTGGGCGGATAAGGCCCTCAGCAAAAATTGAGAGAAAGTGTACCGTGAATCCATGAGAGTGACCGAGAGAGTGATACTTCTTGCAGAAAATTATATACTAAGCAGCAAAGTTCTCTAAAATTTAACCAACAGTACAAAATTTAGTAATTAAAATTATAATATGAGTCCCAATACGACTTTCAGAAGGACATGTTTTTGTACATATTAACTTTTTCTTCCGAAAAAAGTGTTTTCCAAGAACATGAATAATGTATTTAAAAAAAAAATATCAGTAAAAGTTCATTTTTATCACTAAAAGTCTAAATTTATCGTGAAAACCCAATTTTTTTAATACATGCAGCAATCTAGGCCGGACATGCATCTTCTCCCTATAGGCCGGACATGCAGCAATCTAGTTAGAATCAGAAGGCCAGACCAAAGAAGAGTTTGATCTCCGGCCGGTGCTGGCAATCTCGTGCCAGCTGACGACTCGGTGGTGGCAGCAGTAACCTCCGCGCGGCAGAAGGGGCAGCTCGAGTGGGACGCGAACCGCGCGTCGATGCACCGGCAGTGGAATACGTGCCGACGGGCCGGAAGTATTCGGACCGGCGCCCCATCTTCCAGCACGGACAGGCACACGCAGCACTCGCTCTGCAGGTGAGCATCGGGCGGGAGGAGCTCGCGACCTTGCTGTAAGCGTGGACGGGGAGCAAGCCGAGCACCTCGCTGCCCACCCCGCACGACGCTCGACGACTCGACGTTTGCGTCGACGTACGACGCTGTCGTCGTCGGGAGGTCGTCTCGATCACGGAGTCTCTTGAGGAGGAAGTGGCGCGCCACGAGTGTCAGGAACATGCCGACGATGACGCCTAGAGCTGTGAGAAGAGGGAGGAGGAGGAGGAGGCGGCCTGATGGTTCTGCAATCGGAAAGTACGCTGCCGTGGCCTTCGCCATCGGGGTGAGTGTTAGTCTTGCTTGAGCAAAAGTTCAATTTCATCGGATGGGCCAACCCCTCCTTGTGTACATATATCAGTTCCTCTTCTTTGATTTCTTGTGTGGGGAACCCCTTGGGCCATGCGCGCACCACCGTTGCCGCCTGGCCCGGTTCGGTTCGGCGCGCGTAACGGGTGCGGGTACGCGTCCACATCTGCGGGCGTCGAATGCCGAGTATTAATATGTATGGTTTTCTTTGTAAACGATATCAGATTTTGTTTCCTCCAAAAACTTGCTGTCAACATATTTTCCAGTACATTCTTCGTCGTTTTACTCGCCTCTAAGTTCTGGGCAGAACTAAGATACCGGTAGTGCGAGAGTTTTACCACTAGGAGCTTCGGAAAACGTCTGCATACAGATCCCGAAACAACTCTTAGGACAGTACTTCGTGCACGACTTTTCCAGAGGTCGGTAACATCAGTCTATTTTTATTTTTATTCACAAAATTTTCAATAAAAAAACGATAATTTTTCTAACAGTGAGTTCATAGGTACTGGAGCTTCTCCAATGGCTATGGCTCATATTCCGAGTTGACTGTACATTTGTTTTTGGTTAGCGTTCTGACGTGTACATGAGTTAGTTAGAGGGAGCTGACGATGTTTCCACACTATAAATGACTTTATTGGAAGGTTAGGCACTGGTGGTAATTGAATATTGGTTATATTAATAAATGGATAAATATCTATTTTACATTATTACTCCCACTTTATCATATTTATCCAGTCAAAACCGGATCAGTACGACGGTTGAACCGAATTGGACCAGGTCGGACCAGATCTGACCAAAAAATTGGTTCGATCTGACTTGAACCGATTTTTTTAAAGAACGGACGATTTTGTTTTCCTGAACCGAGGCTTAGCCGGTGAACCGGACGAACCGGTTCACAATTGAACCGGCCATTTTGGTTTAAAAAAATAATAATAAATGTTTATCATGTGAGATTTGAACTATTTGGTACTTGTTTTAGTCTTGAGAGACCTTATAGTTGTAAAACCAAATCAAATCATACATACTAAGAACCAAACCAAACCAAGAAGTAAATATGGATATCTTATATGATTTGGTTCTCGTAATGGACATATTTGAAACCAGGATGAATCCGAATGAACCTCGATACGATCTATACGAAAGATTTCTAGTTCAATCATCGGTCTGGTATTTAAAACATTGCATTTATCCATGCACAATTTATTTTTAATAATGTGAAAAGTGTATTGATAAAGGAAAAGGTCTTTTGGCCACCCAGGGGTACTTGTGACCGTGCGTTGCTCGCAGTCGACGTGTCTGCCCCCTCCCCCTCCCCCTATTCGCTCCCTCCCTCCGATACATCTGGGATCCACTCTCGAAAAACCCAGCTCCCTCCTCCAATCTCCAATCGCCACGTGGCTTGTGGGCCGATGGCAGACAAAAAATCGGTGGGCAACGTAGCATCACTCATTGATAAATGTACAAATAAAAGTACCCATGTAAAACATATATTTATTAATGTATTAAGAACACATGTTAACATAATCCTGAAAATATTACTTCGACGGATTGATTGACACGTACACATGCGTCTGTTAATCACACCGCACCCGAACCACTACCGCGGTAGTGTTTCGTGGATTATGAAATAAGAAACCAAATCTGAGAGCTTTAACTTTCTCGAGATCAGTTGTTCAAGGGGCAACATGTTTTTAGTAACTTAAGCAAATGATTAGCACAACTTGCATAGAAACAAAAACATAAGTCATGTGACGTTGTATAAATGGTGGGAGTTGGGAAGCAGTGGGTCCAAAGACATACAATACAGTGTGCACAAAAGTTCCAAATGTTACGTCGGGTCCAGTACATTATGCCGAAAAGTCAAAAAAAAAAAAGAAAAAAAAAAGTCATGTGACAATAAAATTGAAAATGTCAAATGATCAAGTTGCCATTCTTTTAAGAAAAGAAAGAAAAAAAATCAAGATTAGCTGCATCTTTTGAGATCCTGGTGACGACAGAATAGATATTTAGCAATTTGCTTAGCATCAAATGATGTTTTCATTGTTTACTAAATAACCAAAGACTGGTGTGATGCTATTCTCTCAAAAGAAATAGATTAGATATAGGTGTCCACTAATTGCCGGAAGCTTGCAATGAGGATAGACCTCTTGTAAATTTCTAATGCGTATATATTGAGGGAAAGTTTGTAGTCCATGTCCCTGGAACCTACATAATGTAAGTCCCTATCTCTTACTAGTGCGCAATACATAAAACATCGATAGGACTTTGATCCGTAATCTTTTATTCCAAAACATATACTAGGTGGAGTCCAGATCAGTTATAACCTGGCAAAATTTTGGAGCAACTCGTTTCTAGACATCACGAGATTAACAAATTACTCATCAGTAACCAGCCATGGTTCCAAGTTTAGCAGCTATGGATTCAAAATCAGGCTTCATTTCCTTGTTAACTGTGAGTTTAGACTAAGGCTCACAGTATCCGGGTATCGGCAGTGTCGACAATTTCGACGATTTCGGATCGAAGTATCCAATTTTTTGGTATCGAAAAGCACATAATTATTAAACTTTTAGAAAGAAAAAGAAAAATTCTATATATTTAGTCATAATTTTAAATATCTCATTTGTAGTTTCTTAGTAATTTTGGAATTGAATAATATAATTTTCACCAATATTGCCTATTGATTTGCTTGCGATAGATAATTTTTCTTCTTTTATATGCTGCTACAACCTTTCTATAGTTTTACCTATAGATGATCAATATTTTTCATTCAATTTTTACTGGAAAAGAGACCGCAATATCGATATCGGTCGGTATCCGTATCGGTCGATATCAGATCGGGACATGTCAAACCGTATCAGTATCGACCGTATCGGATCGGTATATGCTGACAGTACAAACTATGCATGGTTTAGGCTAGTCTTCAACTGTCTATTTATTGAAACAATGTCTCCAAATTTAAAAAAATGACACTTTTGAGATCAAATTGTCCGTATTGTCGAACTACAAATAGTCCAGTAGCTGCATATTGAATATCAATGTTGCATGAGCAAATCTGGTGCCAAAAAGGAACTAATTTGGTTAACAAACAGAAGAGGAGCTGATGTCTTAAAGTATTATAAGTTCAGTAGAGAGGAATATCAAGGGAACTATGACAGCCACAATATAGTACAAGTATAACTTAAAATAAATCCTCAAATAGGCCAACAACTCAAATGTTAGTGAGAAGCTACAACAGTTAACAACGGGACAGGCTATCCATCCGTGACTCCATCTTCTCCCTCTTCTTCCTACTTTTCTCATTCCCCGCACATCACATGAAATGACTTCTATTAATAGGATGTTCGGTTAAATATCCGTCAGTGAACCACTATAGTTGGTGCAATAGCATGTCTCTGAACCAAGCGATAATGCACCATATAATCTTCTATTGGAAAGACTGTTGAACAGTATGTAGCTAACATCATTTGAATTGTAAAAAAATTGACAGTCCTAACAGCCCCAAATAATTTTTGTAGTGCCCCTAAAAAATGCAAACTTTAAATCTACATTGACAAGAAAAAGGAAAAAAAAAAGGGAAAAAAAGTTAAAAATACATTGATATTTGCTTCTCTAGGTTCCCCCTCCCTCAAGAGCTTAGGACTTGCAAAGAGGCCGTGGTGGTTGTGATCGGAAGTGCAAGAAGCATCATAGTGCCACACTTCACAGTCACGTACTGCCCAAGTTACAGGGCTCAGAAGGCCAGACCAAAGAAGAGTTTGATCTCCGGCCGGTGCTGACAGTCTCGTGCCAGCTGGGATTCATTCGATCCATCATCTATCGCGTCCACGTGCACCACCACGAACGACGACTCGGTGGTGGCCGCAGCAGTAACCTCCGCGCGGCAGAAGGGGCAGCTCGAGTGGGACGCGAACCACGCGTCGATGCACCGGCGGTGGAACACGTGCCGACAGGCCGGAAGTATTCGGACTGGCGCCCCATCTTCCAGCACGGACAGGCACACGCAGCATTCGCTCTGCTGGCCGGGCTGGAAGAGCTTGTGGTCCTTGCTGTAAGCGTAGACGGGGAGCGAGCCGAGCACCTTGCTATCCACCCCGCACGGCGCTCGACGACTCGACGTTTGCGACGCTGTCGTCGGGGGGTCTTGAGCATGGAGTCTCTTGAGAAGGAAGTGGAGTGCCACGAGTGTCAGGAACATGCCGACGATGATGCCTAGAGCCGTGAGAAGAGGGGGGAGGAGGAGGCCGCCTGATGGTTCTGCGGTCGGGGAGTACTCTGGCGTAGCCATCGCCTTCAGGGTGAGTTCATAGGTTACTGATAGGTATGGTGTGGGAGCTTCTCCAATGGCTATGTGATTGTATATATAGACTGGGCCTGGACATGGGTTGGATTTTTCGAACCGAAACTTATTTGGGTTGTTCTTTTTGACCTTGTTGTGGGCTGGTCCGGAAAAATCACCTACGACAAGTTATATTAGACCTAGGGGTTTTCCATAGCAGAGTGGAATAGTTTAAATTTGAAGTCTTATCGAATTTATCTCTGGGGCCGACGTGATTTATATAAGAGAATATTTGAGTTTCATCATACTTTATATATCCATATTCAAGGTACACTACATCCAATTACCATAATGCATGATACAATCTACTTTTGACGGAAAACCGTTTTCAACTCATGGTCAACTCATTTGAACAAAAATACCACCCATTTGTCTTCTTCCCCCCACCCTCACCTTGCACTTCCCCCCTCCCCGCTGCGTTGTCCCGTGGCCGCGTGCCCTGCCCCCTGGTATTGCACCCCTCCCCGTTGCGCGCTCCCAACGTCGCGGGCCCTACCCTTCCCCCCCCAATCCCCTCCCCGTTGCACGCTCCCACCCTCTCCCTCGCTGCCCTCCTCCCAGAGATCGACAATACCGCGCCCGTCCACCGGAGAACCCACCACCCCAACCCCACCCACCCCCTGCATCAGAGAAATAGAGGGGGGAGCTCCGGCTAGCTGTTGTCGCTGTTGCTAGCTACTACTACCGCTGCAACCAATGATGTTGCAGCTGTTGTGTGTCTCCAACCGACCCCCCTCCCTCCCCCCGCAGTGCCGTGGGTACCCCGACACGCACTCCCCCAACGTCGTGCACCCCCACCACTCGACCCCACGCAACCACACGCGCCCCTTGCCACCCTCCGTCCGGCCGCCCAGATCCCTCCGTCGACCCCCACAACCACGCCAAGGCCCGCATGAATCTCCACTACACCTACCTCTCCGACGCCTTCTCGGGAACTACGTCGAGGAGCAGCAGCAGTCCATCGCAGGAAAGGGGTGGGGGAACACGCTGCGGGGTGGAGGGCAGGAGGGCAGTGCAAGGGGGCAGGATGCGCGATAGCGGGAGAGCGCATCAGGGAGGGGGCAGTGCAGAGGGTGGGACCGAGAAGAAGATGGAGGGTATTTTTGTCCACAATTTTTTATCAAACGAGTTGACCGTGAGTTGGAGATGGTTTCCGTCAAAAGTGAGATGTGTCATTCATTATGGTAATTGGATAGGGTATACCTTGAATATGGATAAATAAATGGCTCTTGATAAAGGCACTACAAAAATGACTTGGGGCTAGCCAGTATTGGTGCTAGCCTAATTAGGAAGAATTTTTACTCAGGCTAGTCCAAATTTTATTAAGGCTGTCCACCCTCTTCACCTCCCTTCTCCTGCCCCTCCCCCACCCCCAACCCTCTCCGCCCTCTCCTCCTCCTGCCTCTCGTAATTTTTTGCCTCTCCGCGTCGTCGACCTCGCCATCGACCGCGTTGTCGCCGTCGAGCCGCACCTCAAGCACTTTCCGTCGGCTCCGTCACGAAGGCGGAAGAGAGTGCGTGCGCGCACGCCTCCGTCTCCTCCCCTGTCACCCTCATATTTTCAATTAAGGATAGTTTGGTAATTTGACATGGATATTTTATTTTAGGATTATTATATTAAATATTGTGCATGTGTAAATATATTTGTTGTATTATTTATTGATTGTTAGATATAGTATTTATTTTTGGACTTATGTAGTGGACATAACTAGTTAGTTTAGATCCATGAACCCAATATTTATTTTAGTTTAGATTGAGCCCAATAATTATGCCCATTCATTAGGAGGATGAATTAATTAGTGAAACCCATTAGACTAGAACATTCCCTCATTAATTAATTTCTTCATAAGAGGTTCCAAGGGGTGTTTTGATCATCTCATACTTGCTTGGGAGAGGGGTTAGGGCCGGCCACCATATGAAGGAGAGAGAGAGTCTCTCTCTTCACATTTTTCTATTTCATTTAGATCTAGGAATTTTTCCCCCATCTAATTTCTTCATTCCCTCACCATTCCCTACTTAATTTTTGCTCAAATTTTTTTCCTATTCTTCATTGGAGGCTAGAAGAACAAGGATCTACAAGGAGAAAGCAATGATCCACAAGGAGGAGCCAAGATCTACAAGTTGGAGGCTACATTCATCATTTAGGAATTTTTATTGGAAATCCATCTCACAATAGATACATTTTAGTTTTTTCTCTCTTAGTAGACTCTAAATCTGAGATTTAACTATAAGAAACTATCCCACATGCATAGGCTACCCATAGGAATTGGAATTAGGTTCATAGGAGGCCTATGGAGGAAGTTATGGGTATTTTTGTGTCAATTTTGGGAGAATTCCGAGATTGGCACATCATGTGTTTGTTAATTAGTCAATTAGATTAATTTGATATGTGTTTAATTATTTGTGACTAGTGTCGTTTCCACAATTGGATACATGTAGGCTGTATCCCGTCAATTTGATTATACGGGTTATTTTTGGGGATTTTTCTCGACACAAAAATTTGTGCATGTCACATCTTGACACGGATACGTAGTTGATTTAATTATTCTTCATATCATGCATAATTAGTATTCTAGATGTGCTCGTGTCCTTCGGGATGCGTTTGGTTGTGTGGTGGAGCCGTATCGCAAGTGTATCATAGAATGAGTATGATACGAGTGCGGTGCACTCCATGTGTTTGTTTTATTGCTCTTTAATTCATATGACTTGTGTAATATATTATGTATGATATATATATATATATATATATATATATATATATATATATATATATATATATATATATATATATATATATATATATATATATATATATCATATATACACATAACCACATATTTATATATATACCTAGCTACATATATTATATATATATATATATATATATATATATATATATATATATATATATATATATATATGTGTGTGTGTGTGTGTGTGTGTGTGTGTGTGTGTGTGTGTGTGTGTCTGTGTGTGTGTGTGTATTTTTGAATATATATGTATATATGTATGAGATGTTATATCTATATGTATATATGTGGTTGTATAGATATATATGTATAGATGAGAGGGTATGTGTATATATATAGGTTGATTTATTGATATCTATATGCATATATGTGTGTATATGGTTGTGTGTACTTTGAGTGTGAGCGAGAGGGTCGGGCAGTTGAATAAAGAGAAGATGCACAGTGGGAATTCAGCATGCTAGATTGCGGAGTGCATTCAGTTAGGAGAGGCATCAAATGAAGTGGGAGAGCAGTCAGTTTGTGCATGTATTAGCAAATTGTACCTCATCAAAACTGCTGCAGAGCATTCAACAAACAAGGTGCAGCAACCTTCAGCATCACTGTGCAGCCTCGAGCCAAGTAGCATGAAGCAGCAGCTTGAACAACATAGCCTACAGCAGGATCAGCATGCACTACAACAACTTGTAAAAGCAGCAAGCCTGCAGTGCAATCACCAACAACAAGCAAACAGAGGGCAACAGCAGCATCGAGCAACACAGCAAGCTGCAGCACCCATCCAACAGCAAATAACAGAACACTGCATTCAGTCAACAAGCAGTTGCAGCCAAGGCAATGACCCAACTGCAGAGCAATTGCAGTAAGCAGCAAAGCAAGTTCAGCAAGCAGCTTGTAGTGTGCAGTAAGCACAGCTACTGCAGTAGCAGTGTGCAGCAAGAACAGGTAGCACAGCAACAACAGATCTCAGTTTCAGCCACTGTGCAGGCAGTAGGTAGTGGTTTAGCTAGGTAGTTAAGTTGTGTTAGTAGCTTATTGTTAAGTATAGTTATTATAACTAGTAGTTTAGTATAATAGTTAGTTATACACATGTTAGTCTAGATAGTTAGATAGATATAAATACTTGTTAGGCATATAGTATTGTATTGATATGTCAGTATATAGTATATATATCTATGTACTAGTATGTATTATATGTTAAGTTAGTAGGTATGTAATTGTTATGAAATATATGTTAGTAGTTATAGTATTTAATAGTTAGTATATGTTTGGCATATAGTTAGTATATAGGAGTTAGCTATATATTAGCTATATGCATTGTAATTTGACTTACCTTGGGATACCAAGATAATGTCAAGGTAATTGGTCGATACTCAAGGTATTGGGTTTGAGTATCGAGATGGGTGTATAGGTAGTGAGATACGCAATTGGTTCAAAGCCAAGGTATCCAAGTTGCATTAGTTAGCTGAGATACTATATGTATTATCTTGTATATATATATAAATTATTATTTTTTTATATACAAAAACTTGCGTATCGTATGATACGGTATTTGTGTGTATCTTAGATTAGCTAGTGTGACCTAGTTTCATAGTGTATTGACCTAATACCCTAGAGTTGAACTCATACGACCTAGAAATAGCCGATTTGACCTAGTTTGACTATTTTGTCTTAGAAATGACTTTATGACATAGAATTTTAATAGTTTAACTTATTTTTATTTTTGAACCTTGTATTGATACAACATATCATATATAGGTCTGTGTGACACCAGCTTGGGCATCGAGAGACACATCTTACTCAGGACTTCAAGCGAGTACATTTATCTGTTAGTTTTTATTTCATAATAGTGTATATATCTCATGTTCTAGAATTGTATACTTGATTTTGACACAGTTCTTTTATGGACTGGTACTACATGGATCCTGTCAGGAGATGTTATCCCCTATCGTGTTCAGCGGGTACTCCTACACATGTATTTCATCGTGTGTATTGGGTATTAATTATTTATATTTTGTGTTCACACACTGCTCGTGTTCCGTATGTTTATTCGTGTACACACATTGCTCATGTTCAGTGTGATTATATTCGTGTACACCTACTGCTGTGTTCAGTAGCCATATTCGTATTCGTAACATGTCATGATTGGATCCATTAGTATTAGTTGAGGATGGGGGAGTAGGAGTTGATTATGTGATCAAAGCTCATTATTATTCGTGTACATGTCGATTACATACTATACTTGTAATCGAGTTATCTTATTGATCTTGTTCAACCTAAACCGATCACATAATGAACTTGTATTCTGAGGTACAATAGTTAGATTTCAGTTATTTCTTCATATTGCAGATATTCTCTTCATATTGCAGATATTCATATTGTTGTTCTCTATTCCACTATATTACCTGTTTCTTTTGTTCATTTCATTCATATGTTTAGTTTTCTTGTATTCTTTTCTATTATCTGTTTTATATGCTCGATTATTTATTTGAAACTTCTTTCAGAGGTATGTACTTCGCTCCAATTCTGACTGGATATATTTTTTCAGATGATTGTCTCATAGATCAGTGTCTTACATTCTATGGGCTGCAGGACGCCGTACCTTTAGAGGATACTCATGTAGACTAGGAGGACTTAGTTGCAGAGCCTGAGAAGGTTTAGTTTATATTTTGGTAGACTTGTATTAGACTATTTTTGAGATTCATGGCATGTATATTATTTCAGACTTGTGGATTGTATCTTGTTCTTTCTTCGTTATTCCATTCGTGCTTTATCTTCCTTAGCTTGCATTGTGATTGAGTTTAGTTACATTTGTGAGATACCATATTGCTCCTCCGTTTGGAGTTGAGATGATTGACATGTACCATATTTATATTGTTGAGATGTTAGTTAGTTAGAATTGACTCAGACAGCGCTCTACCACCAATATTGCGGTGTAGGCTGGGCGTACCCACGTACTCGTGTCTGAATATCCGAGTACGAGTCATGACACCTCCCGCCGTCGCCTCCTCCTCCCGCTCCTCCGTCTCGTCCCTCCCCCTCCCCTTCCGGCCTCTACGCGGCCCCGCCTCCGTGTCACCTCGCGTAGCCCTCCCCTCCGGACGGTCAAAATTTTGACAGTCCTACCAATTGGAAGAACTGTCAAAATTTGACAGTCCTAAAAAATTAACATTTTTGGAAAGACTGTTAAAATTTTGACAGTCCTACTAATTGGAAAGACTGTCAAAATTTTGACGGTCCTGATTATAAAAAAATCAATTGAAATTGGATAGGCCAGTGAGTAATTTTTAGGAGTGGTAAATTTGTAATTATCAATGGTAAAATTTTGGACTGTTCTAAATAATTTTTGTAGTACCTTTATCAAGAGCCAAATAAATTGGATTGCAACTCAAATTATATATATATATATATATATATATATATATATATATATATATATATAAAGAGAGGAGTTTGTGCTAGCAGGATCTTCTTGATCCTCCATTGGCTTTGGAGTTGACTGTACATGTTTGCTAGCTTTCTGACGTGTACATGAGTAGTTAGAGGTAGCTGACGATGTTTCCACCCTATAAAGACTTTCTTGGAAGGTTAAGCACTAGTGTATTGAAATATTTACTGCATCACTGCCGGCGGATTGATGATTGCCACGTACACATGTGTCCGTAAATCGTACAGCACCCGAACCACATCGCAACCGAACCACCACTGCAGTAGAGTTTTTATACTCCGCCAGTGGATTATCAAATCAGAATCCCTTGTAATTTAGTACCACATCTGATCTGAGAAATTTCACTTTCTCAAGGTCAGCTGTTCAAGGGACAACATGTTTTTAGTAACTTAAGCAAATGATGAGCACAACTCGCACAGAAACAAAAAACACTAGTCATGCAAGTTGTCATTTGAAAGCGTCAAAGGTCCAACTGGCCATTCTTTTAAGAAAAAAAAAAAAAATTAGCTTGCATCTTTTGAGATACTTGTGAAGGTAGAATAGATATTTAGCAATTTGCTTAGCATCAAATGATGTTTTCATTGATTACTAAATAACCAGTGACTGATGTGATGCTCTCTCTCAAAAGAAATAGATTAGATACAGGTGTCCACTAGTGCGCAATACATAACATTGATAGGACTTTGATCCGTAATCTTTTATTCCAAAACATATACTAGGTGGAGTCCAGATCAGTTATATCCTGGCAAGATTTTGAAGCAACTCATTTCAAGACATTACGAGATTAACAAATTACTCATCAGTAACCAGCCATGGTTCCATGTTTAGCAGTTATTGTCAGAGTCAGATCCAGACTTCATTTCCTTGTTAACTATTGAGTTTAGACCAAGGTTCACAGTATCATTATCGAAATCCGTATCAGATCATAGTATCTTTATCGAAGGTTTCGGATTGATGTATCAAATTTTTGAGTATGAAAAAACAGAATAATTGTTAATAAATTATTAATTTAAAAAAATATTTTATACATTTATGTATAATTTTAATTATTTTTAGTGTTGTTTCATAATTGTTTTGAAATTGAATGACATAGTCATTTACATGTGATAGATAACTTTTCTACTTTTAAATGTTTTTTCAACCTTCCACCCCTGCTAATTTGTCTTTTTCATTCAATTTTCTTTGCCAAATTGACCGAAAAAGAGACCTTAATGTAGATATCAATTAGTATTGGGTATGAATCAGTATCGAATCGGAATATGCCAAACCATAACGGTATCGGCTATATCGGATCGGTATTTGCCAATACCAAAAATTATGCTTTAGACTAGTCTTCAACTGTCTATTTATTGAAACATTGTCTCCAAATTTAAAACATGACACTTTTAAGATCAAATTGTCTGTCTTGTCGAACTACAAACAGTCCAGTAGATGCATATTGAATATCAATGTTACATGAGCAAATCTGGTGCCAAAAAGGAACTAATTTTGTTAACAAACATAAGAGGAGCTGATGTCTACAGTATTAGAAGTTCAGTAGAGAAGAATATCAAGGGAACTATGACAACAACACTATAGTACAATTATAACTTATATCAAGTCCTCAAAGTAGCCAACAACTCGAATTTAAGTGAGAAGCTACAACAGTTAACATTGGGACGGGTCATCCATCCGTGACGAAGATCATCGAGTCCTCGTCTTGACAAGTCTGCCTCTAGAAGCTTTCTTCTCCATCTTCTCCCTCTTCTTCCTACTTTTTTCATCCTCTACTCCCCCCTGCACATCACACGAAAAGACTCCGATTAATAGGATGTTCTGTTAAATATCCGTCAGAGAACCACTATACATAGCTTCGTGCAATAGCATACCTCTGAGCCAAGCGATAATGCACCTTTGATTAGACCAGAAACTTTGTACAACGCAAATGCCGGTATCTGATAACAATATATGCTTTTCAGAAAGTGTAGCCAAGGCTGCTCATCACTTAGCTCTTAATTATAGATAGCACTCGGGTTCAGAAGATGACTTACTAGGCATACTGGAATTTTATTGCCTAAATATTTGTGAAAGTTTTTTCTAGAAAAAATCAAGTATAACAAAGGATCTTTGCAAAATTCAATGTCACTCTGCAGTAACAGATGACAAATGTTATGGGTAATATACAATTAAAATTAGATTCATGTGTAGCAATACAAGGTTTCAGAAGTATTCTCATGTGATGTTTCCTTTCTTCTTCTTTTCACTTCTGCTCTCGAGTATTAATGTCTAAGAAATTTGTATTAGCAAAAACAGGTGATATTTGAGTGCCAGCTATCCCAGGTTCCAAGTTATCTTCAACAAATCTCAATATAATTCTTTGTATTAGTAAGATTTGATGGAGATGCAGATACAAGATTCTGACATCTGCAACAAATAAAGAAAATGATATTGGGTAGGGATCTTACCACTGCATATGTCCACCAAAATTTACCAGAGAGAATGGACATTAGCTGTACGAAGCTTGTGATGTAGATGACATCGTGCAAATAACTGGGGAAAAAATATCAATAGATTAATATTTCTGATAGAATTCCCTATTGAGTATCAATGTGATGAGTACACATATATCATTCTGTGCCAAACATTACAACCTTTATACCAGCACTAGAAAATCCATCACAAAGTAAAGAATAAAAATCTGCAAGAGAGCAGTACTGTTGACAAGATAATATGCTTAATAAATTGTGGAATTGTGGCTATCCAACCAGAAATCAAGTAACTTTTAAACAGTTCTAAGCAATTTATGAATGCACAAAGTAACAAATTTCAGCCACAAGAAGCTTACAGGAATGTCAAAATATAAAGGATCATATATATCATGTCACCAACACGTACCATCTTCTGGCATAATATGTTCAATACAAATAACATTTGATACATATCTAAAGGCACAGGATTAGATGGGCAAATTTTTATCACCTGATGTACGTGGCTAACTTAACCAGAACAAAAAAATCATCAAACTACATTTCAGACTAAAATGAAAATTCAAGTCCGCAAAAAGCTAAATGTCAACAGAAAATTCTAGTAGTACTAAGTACTACGTCGTGCAAATTTGAGTGTAGCTACAAAAGCTCGTA
Source organism: Iris macrosiphon (assembly GCA_036927795.1). Classification (NCBI taxonomy): domain Eukaryota; kingdom Viridiplantae; phylum Streptophyta; class Magnoliopsida; order Asparagales; family Iridaceae; genus Iris; species Iris macrosiphon. The sequence continues at coordinate 37,281,260 of JAYESA010000012.1, forward strand.
TATTCATGGATGTGCAATGAGGATATATTATGTTAATATGGTCAAGAATTACCAATTCAAAATTGGAACCACATGCTAACCTGAGAATTCGAGAATTGGAATGTAAGGGTATGTGCTCTAACATAGTATTTGTATGACATGTACTAAACATGAAATCAAGTATTGGATATGTGATATGTGCTTATAATATACTTACTTAAATACCACATAAAGTCGATACTTGATTTGAGGCATATGCTTAGCATCTCATATTCATTATCATATGGATTTGTCTTCAAGTTTGCCGAGTGTGGAGTTTATCTTAAGACAGTGAAGTGCTTCAACCAACACAGGTACGGGATCAACCAATACGAGATCACCAGTTGACAAGGATCGAGTTTGAGGACTTGGACAAAAGGCATGATGAAACTTGACATGCCAAAGTGAATATGATGACAAGAAGGCAAGTCGACTTGGACGAATGAAGACCAAAGTTGAAGAATCGAATCTGGCTCCAATTTGTAAAGTTTGTATTAAGCCATGTTGGATGTGTCAAGTGAGCTTGAGTGCTTGTAACGCTTGTTGATGTAGTGCATTTGAAAGCTGACCTAACCTATAGAGACCTCAGAATGAATATTAGGGATGGTACAATGCATGAATTGGAGACGATACACATATTTGGTAACCAATACTGGCTCACTGTAAAATCTGAAAACCAATTGTTTTTCTGGCTAAGCCAACTTACCGTATAAACAATCGGCAACCAATCTTGACGGAGAACAAAATCTTGGTCCAATCGTATATCCGATCTGTCACAGCAAAATACAAGTGCAACGGGATGCAAAGGCTAGTGCCACGTGGGTAAGTTCTAGGGCAAACTAATCAGTCAACCTGCCGGGTAGCCAACTTTAATCGATAGGTTAGCCAAGCCATAGCAAAAACCAACAATAGCCATTTTTCACCAAGGTAGCCATTTTTCCACTTGTTCTAATGCATCTCTTGGAACCTTACTTCCTACCTACATAGAGAGAAACTCTCCAAATCCAAAGCTATCAATTATCCATAATCATCAAGTGAGTGATTAAAGAGCTTAAGTGTATTTTTATCTTGTGATCAAGAAAATCAAACTTTTGTATACAAAAGGGTTTTAGTTAAGAGCACCCGTACCAAGCTCTTTTGAGCAGGCGATTACTTGTCCAAGCTCATTGTTGGAGTTGCAGACACTCAACAACAGCAAGTGCGTGTTTGAAGTTAGCGAGCCCTTTGGATAAAAGCTCGTGTTGTAGAGTTGCTAAAACTTGCAAAACTAGCAAAGGAGCCAAGGAGTCAGTGTACTATTTTCCCGCAATTGTGGATTAAAGTCTGTGAATGTTGAGACTAGAGTAGTCATAAAGCAGAGAGGCCAGGATATTATTTTTTGCATATTGTCTAATTAGTCTCTACTTTCTCTCTTTACCAAATGCAAATGGTTAGAGTTTCTAATGAGATTTTAATTACCCACTATCAGAGTATAAACCTTACTCACCTCCGTTTAGGTATGTCTACATTGAATTTCAATCGGTACCAAACAAGGACTTTATTTATAGGCATGACATCCTTAGAGTAAATCGTTATCTAATATGGCATCCTATTATTACTTATCATGCCTCTTCAAGGGTAAAAATTGTTCTTAAGATGAAAACTATGCTTTCCAGTCCTTTGGATGAATCAAAAACCTCCATTCTATGAAATGAACAATTCTATAGTAATTTCAAATGAAAGCATGGTTTGAAAATAAGAAAGTTTACAAATTCTGCAAATGAGCTTAATTGAAAGATAAATTAGTGCAATCACATTAGTCCTTTATTACATCGTCAAAGAAACATTGAAATAGTCGATTTTCCATGTTCCTTTTTTTCTCGGGTATATCGAGAGGTTCACGTGTGCGTGTGTGTGTGTGCGTGTGTGTGTGTATATATATATATATATATATATATATATATATATATATATAATGTTCTAAAAATTGGCGTAGGCGGTGCCTAGGGGCTAGACGGCGGCCCGCCGCAACGAAAACCCCCTATTCGGCTGGCCTAGGCGGACCTAAGCGCCGCCTAGGCGGCCCTGTTCGGCCTAGGCAACTAAGAGGAAAACAAAAAGTTTTCAAATTTAACATTAAAACTTTCAAAAAAAAAAAAATTTAAAATGCATATTTCAGAAAAAAAATTCAAAAAAATTACAAAATTTAAATAAAATTCAAATTTCGAAAATATATAAAAAAAAATAATTTTTTCAAATTTAAGAAAAATTTCAAAAAAATCATAAAAATTCAAAATTCCTAAAAATAAAATAATAAAATAATAATTCTGTGCGGCGCCTAGGCGGCCCTCGGCCGCATTGAGACCGCCTAACGATTTTTAGAATATTATATATATATATATATATACACACTAACCGATGATCCGTGTCGTTGGTACTATGATCTGTGCCTCTCAGCACTCTCTCGACACTCCCTCGAACGTTTTATTTTATCCGATAAATAATAATAAACAAAATGTGAAAGTAAAGTACATTTAAATGAATTAAATCTATAAACAATAATAAGCAAAAAAATATACAATACAATAAAATAATAATGTATTTAAGATCTAACTAAAATTTTAGTAAGGTTTCAATATGATTTAAAGTTTTAAGATTATAAAGTTGAAAAATAGAGAAAAAAAATCAATTTCAACTTAAGAATGGATTTATCTACGAAATGTGGGGCCAACTACTAATTATTTGTCCGAATTATTAAACAAGGGAGAGAGAGAGAGAGTTAATTAAGTATAGAAGGGTAGGGCAAACTATTAATTAATTAACAGAATAAATGAATAATTAAAAACGAAGGGGGAGAGAGAGAGAGAGACTTAATTAAGTAGAGAGTTTTAAACTATTGGATATGCTTAGGTGTTTTAATCCTGTCCATTTTGTCTTTATTTTGTTTTAAAGAAAAACACCACTTTTCTTTATATATATATATATATATATATATATATATATATATATATATATATATATATATATATATATATAATGAGGAGGGATTAGGATCCCCTCTTTTTTGCATCCCCAAAGCATCTGCATGATCACAACCGTTAGATATTGTTTAAATCATCTAATCTTAACCATTTATTTGTATGGTTTAAATCAACGATTAAGATTAGATGACTTAAACAAGATCCAACGGCTGTGAAATGAGGGATATTATAGGATACATAAAAGAGGGGGTCTTGATCCATCCTCAAAAAATATATATAGTCAAATTTGTGAAAAGCGCTAGGCGGACACCCGCCAACTAACGCCTAATCTGCCGCCTAGATCTAAGCGGTTCAAAAAAATATTTAAAAAATTACAGAAATTTGTAGAAAAAATGCATAGTCGGGCATCGAGGATGCTAGCTGGGCGCCTAGGCGGGCACCATGCGCATTGCGACTACGCGCCGCCTAGGACGCCTTTTAGAACACTGTATATAGTACAACCTCGAAAATTTAATATCCGATAAATTAATAGCCTCGGTTAAATAAAAAATTTCGTTGGTCCCGACTTAGGGATAATGTACTAATTTAGTAACTCGCAAAATTTATAAGATAATACATTATAAAATATTCATATATGTCCCATGTATTATATAAATATTTTTTGATATAAATAGTGCTTATGATTTGACTATGAGCCCTTCCAAAATATAACTCAAATATTGTTTTTTTTCTTGAAATTAATGTCATATTGGATTTCATCTCTAACTTTTCTTAGCATAGTGCATACTTCAACAAAAGATTATTCAATGCAAGGTAGTCACAGAAGCAAGGCGCACTCGAAGCGCAAAAGGTCTATATCGTCCGAGGCGCAAGGTGCACTTAAGGCACGCGTCCGAGCGAAACGAAACATAAATAAAAATAAAAATAAAAATAAAAAAATTAGTAATGCAAAAATAAAACTAAATAACATATTAAAACCAATAAAAATATGTTAAAACATAACCAAATGAACTAGCAGAACAGCAATAGCAGTCAACAGACTAACAAGAGTTTGTATTATCTATACCACTTTTACTAAATTTTAGTTTTTCCAGTTCAACTTTAACCAACTACTTGTATAAGGTAAGGGATATCTCCATGCCTTAAGTTTTTGTATAAAAAAAAAAAACATAAGACGCGTTTTTTCTTGGTTGCGCCTTGCAGAAAGGCACCTAAGGTGAGTCTTGGGTGCACATGGAGAAATACGTCTTGCCTAGTGAGGTATGAGACGCAGCTGGTGTGCCTTTCTGCGATGCGCGTCTTTGACTACCATGATTCAATGTCATCACCGCTTTGAAAACTTTTCGCAAAACAAGCTCCATAATATAATTATGATCTACAACTTCATCAACTAGATCATTTTCCATGATGCTCTCATTAGTTTGCTCGTCACTAAACATCTTTGGAGGTGTCATTTCTCCAAGGTAGTTTAAGAGGTCATCAACATTCATTCCATTACGACAATTTAACTCTTTGATTATATTTTGCAGTTCTCAAATGCTTCAACCGTCTAACGCTTCATCCAAATTCTCTAAAACTATGTTATCTATAAACCGAATTTTACAATAACGAAAGCAATTTGCAATTGTATTTGCCTAAAATCTATTATACAATCTATTTTTGGGGAAAATAAAAAAAATTATGAATTTTACACAGTTAAACAAATACATAGCATTATTAGTTTGTAAAACGAGAATCTAAACACAATGTACAATATTTAAGAAAATAAGGAATACCTTGATAAATTAATAAGTTATAAATTAATTGATAAATTAATAAATTATTAATTTATTGATTATGTAATATTTGCTAAATTAATATATTTTCCTGGTCTCAAGGCCATTAATTTGTCGAGGTTTAATTGTATATATAAAGAAAGTAGTCACGGAGCTCCCACAATTTTTTAAAGATTTTTCTTGAATTTTGAGTAATTTGGAGAGGCTTCCTTGCACCATATGTGCCACATCATCTTGTGTGTGTTACGATCCTTTAGACCCACATTGGTTATATGGAAAAGTCGATGTGGATTAATATAATTTTGGTCTGTCTCCTCTTAACGGCTAGCTTTTTAGGATGAGTTCTCCTAAAATTTGTACCAAATACGAGCATATACTGTCTACCATTTGCAAACGAACAGCATGGGTGGTGACGCCGATATAGGAGTGTTCCCGCATGACTAGAAATCTTAGTACAAAGCCAACCCATATAGACGTCAAGACTGCAGAGCATGGTGGAATGTTATTGAACCTTTAGTCCCACAACGGTTATGAACTCGTTGTGGGTTGATATAATCTTGAACTCTCTCCTCCTAACGGCTAGCTTTTAGGATGAGTTTTCCCATGGTTCGTATCAGTGTATGTGATCCTACAATGCTATACAATCCTAGGACGCAAATAGGACATGCAATTTAACCCTCTCAAATATAACCAATGAATAATTGATAGTTGCAAGTCTCAGAATAAGCAATCTTAGAAAGTATTAGAAATTTGCAATTGAATCAAGAATGAGGCTATGGTTATAATAGACGAGGATTGTGACAAAGATGTAATAAGAAACACACAAATATGACCATAGGGGATGATTTCTCCACTTTGAAGCTTTTGCTCCAAGTTCCAAGGTTCATCCTTGATTCAATGGGTTCGAACATGAATTATAAAGATGATGGAACAAGAATTGGATTTTGGGTTGTTGAGGTTTTCGTTTGATGGCATAAGCATGAAAAAAGACTGAATTAGGGGGGTTTTGATTGATGGTTCACAAGAGGAAGGGTAAAAGGGTGATTGCTTCTGTTGGGTGCAACAAGTAGGCTGGACAGGGGCCACAACAAAGCACTAGAGGTGTTAGCAACCTGGTGGGTGAAGCAGGAAGATGGGCCAGACCTGCTGTCAGGTTCAGCAGCCCAGCAGGGGAGGTGTGGACATCAGCAAACAACGACAGCAGTATTTGAGGAGGAGATGATGGTAGCTGGCTATTACAAATGAAGAGGAAAGGAGACGGATTGCGATCAGGGTTAGGATTTGGTTCAAGATTTCACACCAAGGACAGGATTGGCACCACACCAAGGAACAACAACAACAAAGCCTTTTATATCCCAAAATTTTGGGGTGGTTGTTTGAATCCTCTTCTTCCATTCAGCTGTGTTAAAGGTCATGACCTTTGTATCAAAAAACATAAGCTTCTTTAAAAACCTAAACCTCAATCCATGTTCGTTTAGGCCAACATCTAGTCCTACCAGCTCCTTTACTTGGAACATTTATTGGCTATGATGCACATGTCCAAACCACCTAAGGCAGTTTTCTATCATCTTTTTCTCAATGACGTCACCTCTAACTTCCCTCAAATATACTCATTTCTTATCCATGTTTCAATGTATTGCCACACATCACACCAAAAAATTATTCCTAAATCTCAAGCATTCATTCAAATTATTAAGCACTCCTAAGTACATCTCGTATACATACACTCTAAGCTTTGTTGCACAAACACAGCAAAATGGCACTTGTCTCTATCTTTTCCGTATTCATGCAAACATAGGTGACTATTTTTATAGCTATTTGAATCTTGTCCTATCCATGTCAACATAGACTCTTTGACTTGGGCAAAAAGCAAGTCCCTAAATAAAGTAACTCATAAATAAAGTACTATTACAAATCTTCTATGTCATGGTCATCTAAGTTTATGATATGGCCATCTCATGCTCATAGGTTTTTGGCTAGGAATTTGGCACCAATGTAGAGGGTTGACATCAGATCGACAGCTAGTTATAAAACTTTGTCAAATTTTGTATGGACTTTTCTTATGCTCCATCGTCAACTCTATTTTCATGGTAGAAGGCTTGGATGATGATAAAAAATAAAGTAAATTGTAAATCGATAAAACATGACCCAACTAAATAACATGAGACTTGAATTTGAAATTTTGAATCAAATAGATCTAAACTAACCCAAGTCAAAGCCAAAGCTTAGCAAATAAATAAATAAATAAAATGCGAAGAGGATCTCCATCAATCAACCTTGTTGAACCTCCGGTTTACAGCCAAAGCCAAAGCCAAAGCCAAAGCCAAAGCCAAAGGGAAACTCCAAATAATCTAAAAGAAGCTATAAACCACGGGTACTCTATCTAGGAAGGCGTACTCGTACCGACTACTAGTACTATCGTGCTCATAGATACTAGGCTAAAAATTTGGCACTAATATAGAGGGTTGACGGCAGATCGACAACTAGTCATAAAACTTTATCAAATGTTGTATGGAGCTTTCTTATGCTCCATAGCCAACCGCATTATGATGGTAGAAAGCTTGGATGATGATGATAAACAAAGTAAAATTGCAAATCAAAAAAACATAACCCAACTAAATAGCACGAGACTCAGATTTGAATCAAATAGATCTAAACTAACCCAAGTCATAGCCAAACCTTATCAAATAAATAAATAAATAAATAAATAAATAAATAAAATGCAGACAGGATCTCCTTCAATCAGCTGTGATGAACTTCCGATTTACAACCAAAACCAAAGCCAAAGGGAAACCTCAAATATTCCAAAAGAAGCTATAAAGCACAACTTCTCCATCTAGAAAGGTGTACCCTACCGGGTACAGGTACTCCTAGGTACTTGCTGCAAAAGTACCAAAACTATATTTATTTGTATTTTTAATTTTAATTTTGGACAGTTCGTAGGTACTTTGTTGGTACTTTCTAGTACATGCCATTGGATATCTATCTTTTAAAATATAGCTCCAGTACTTTTGTTTTAGAAATCAAAGCTTTTTTTTAACTAAAACTACAAAGTTTTTGGACTAAAATTCATTTGATTACTATGATGAATAAATTTGGACTAGTACTTTTACTCTTGAGAAGTCATGAAGAGCATTATTTATATTGGATTTTTAGAAACATGCTCCGGGTACGTACGTACGTACTCGTATCGGTACCCATGATTCATAGACGAGCCTATTTGCATGGTGATGTATTGTCACTCCCTTCAAACAATGACCTTGTCAATACCATATCTCATACGATTTTCACATGCTCCGGGGTCGAACCCTGCCGGCCCCTCCGGGTGTCCACGGCGTAACCACTGGGCTACGGTCGCTCGGACGTAAGAAAACAAATATATATATATATATATATATATATATATATATATATATTGAGTATTAGTTATTTCGGGCAGAGAATAAGGTGAGGCTAGTCATCTTCTATATATATGTAATCTCTCAATCAATAATATCATATTATTCTCCACTACATGGTATCAGAGCAAAAATTCTAGCCACAATTCCCCCCCCCCTCCTCTCTCTCTCATCTTTCTCCTACCCATGCACCAGCCCCTCCACCACCCTGCCTCCAACTGCCACTCCGCCTGCCCCTCTCCACAGCAGCAGCTATCGCCTCCCCCACCCGCCTCCACAGCAGCAGCCCCCTCTCCCACTGTCGTCGACCCTCTCCACAGCAACCGCAGCACCCCACCCTCTCCACAACAACCGCAACAGCCTCCGCCTCCGCCTCCTCCCCCACTGCCGTCGACACCCCCCTTCTTTAGCCACTGCTATCAACTCCTATTTCAAACACTAACCTTAGCTATACCACTCCAACCACCTACCTCCATGACAACCCTAACCCTAATTTCCAGATTTACTGTCGTCACTTTCCAGATCTACATCAAACTCTAGAAAAAAAAGTCGGAGTTGAGATCTTCAGAGGGTAAACTATGATTGTTTGCGTGAACCTCTGAACCTCGACAACAACATCAGGAGTTAATAAAATATAAACTTGATTGTTTGTGTGAATCTTCGTTCCTTGCCGGTATCCACATCAGGATCCAACAGAGAGCAAACTAGACTTTTGTGAATCTCTGTCCTGACTTGTGTGATCCAACTTCGATCTTTGCCAAGGTTGCGCAAGCAAGTACTGGCAACGTTGATACGCGCATTGGCGAGGTTGATGTGAATACCGGGTCGGAAAGATCAAACGATTGTTGAATCAAGACCTTGAAGGATGTCAAACACTGCAGTGAATAGCAGTGTTGGTAGCACCAGTATCGAGAACACAGAAGCGGGAACACCGATCACTGATCCAATGGCTTCTTCGATTCGACTGATCGATCGAAGGCTATATGGTCCGGAGAGCTGCTCAACATGGCGCAAGAAGGTTGAGAAGACGCTTCGAAAAATGCGGCTATCAAAATATCTCACTGACAACCCTCCGAAGGAGATTGATCCCACATATGAGCAGTGGGAGTGATGATAATAGACTGTTTACACAGTTAATGAAGTCAATGGAACCATTTGTCGAGGATATAGTTCAGAACACGGATAGTGAAGGAGTTATGGGAGGTCATAGTAGCTGCGTTTGATGGAAAACGCGATTTGTCTCGCATCTATGACTCGGTTGTTGGTGTCTACCGAGCTGATCAAGGAGACAAGTCACACCAAGATCACTTTCAAGCCTTTAAGGCCATGATTGCTGAAGTTGACCGTGTCTTACCATTGACAACGGATCTTAATGAGGCAAGGACTCAACGTCAGCAGCTCTATGTAATTGCGTTACCTCGCATCACTTCGTCCTGATGTAGATTCCGCACAGTCTCGGATTATTTCTGGGGCCGAGGTTCCATCTCTAATGGAAGCCTACTTTCGTGTCATATGGACAGCGAAAGTAGTTGGGGATGATACAATTGATGCACCCCTTGGGTGATGCTCGTGGTGGATTCCGTGGGGGCCGAGGTAGTAGACGCGGTAGTCGGAATGCTGATCGTGATGGTGGTCGAGGCAATGGTAGACGTAATATAGGACGACCGCAGACATGCTTCACCTGTGGACAACAAGGACATTTTCAGTGGTATTGTCCCAAAGCTCCCACCACAAATGTTGCGTCGGATGCTCATGATGATGAAGAGCACTCCGTGTATATGACTGCATCGACCTATGCCCAATTCGTTGAATTTCAAGCTCAGCAACGTAGAGGAGCATCTACATCTGGATCTATTGTCGGATACTCAGTGGCGTGTGGTAAGACTAAAATAGTGGGTGATCGACTCGGACGCGTCTGATCACATGACAAGTGATGCCGGCATGTTGCATAATTATGAATCTGTAGGTCATGTGAAAGATATTACTGTTGCGAATGGCAGTTCTCTGAAAGTTCGTGGACGAGGAAGTGCTCGTCTTTCTCCCACTCTGACATTCACTTCAGTTTTACATATACCTGGGAACCAATTCAGTTTATTATCCATTAGTTCTCTGAAAGTTCGTGAACAAGCATCACCAATGGTGCCCACGACTGTAGAGCCATCATCCTCCTCCAGCTCTACCGATTCACCACTGTCTGATATATCGGCTCGACCACGTCATACATGACGCGGCCATCCTTTATATGTTGACAACTACAAAGGACTAGTGAGTCAGACTCAGTCCTTGGTGGCTACTATTGACGGAATTCAGATCCCCATTTCTGTAGAGGAGAGACTCAAACATTCTGGTTGGCACGTCGTTATGGAAGAGGGGATGCGAGCATTTCGGGAGAACCATATATGAGACTTAGTGGATTTGCCTACTGTAAGAAGGCGGTAGGTTGTAAATGGGTATTCATAATCAAGGTAAAACCGGATGGCACTCTTGATCGTCTGAAGACTCGTCTTGTGGCAAAAGGGTATTCTCAGACTTACGGTAAAGATTATTTTGAAACCTTCTCCCCAGTTGCCAGAATGACCTCTGTGTGCGTGCTCCTATCCTTGGTCTTCCGTTGTGACTGGCCCTACTTCAGTTGGATGTAAAGAATGCATTTCTCCATAGAAACCTTGAAGAGGAAGTGTATGTGATACAACCTCCTGGATTCGTTACAAGGGAAGGTAAAGTATGTTATTTGTGAAAGACTCTACGGTCTCAAAGAGTCATCTTGTGTCTGGTTTGGTCAATTTACACATGTTGTTACCCAATTTAACATATACCAATCAAAGAATGATCATTCGGTATTTTATCGACAGACATCAGCCGGACGGATACTACTTGGTGTCTATGTTGATGACATTGTGATTACGGGAGACGACGATCAGGATATTGCAGGACTAAAAAAGTTTCTGGATGTGCAGTTTCAGACCAAAGATATGGATTCGTTGAAGTACTTCTTCGGCATTGAAATCACAAGGAAAAAATAAGACATTGTAATGTCTCAGCGGAAATATGTGCTTGACATCCTAAATGAAGCAGAAATGATGCAAACTAAGGGAGCAACATTGTCCATGGATCCAGGGGTAAAGTTACTCCTCGATGAGGGGATACTGATGGTCAATCCTGATTAGTATCGTCGGGTAGTTGGAAAATTCAACTACTTGGCAGTCATGAATCGCCCAGACATTTTTTTTATAAGTGTCGCGAGTAGATTTATGAGTTCTCCACGAGTTCCGCATTAGCAGGCAATTCTCAGAATCCTGCGTTATCTAGCTCAGAATCCAGGAAAAGGGATTCGATTAGAGAATCAGGGATATACTTATATTGAGTGCTTTACAAATGCTGACTGAGGTACAAATCTTACGGATAGATAGTCTTCATCTGGCTATTCGGTATTTATTGGTAGAAATTTAGTGTTATGGAAGAGCAAGAAGTAAAGTGTGGTCTCACGATCCAGTTCGGAAGCAGAATACCGATCTTTTGCTCATGACACAGCAGAAGTGTTATATCTGCAACATCTTCTAAAGGAGCTGGAAGAAGAAACATGATTTGAAGTAGCAGATATGTGGTGTGATAACCAGTCTGCTATCCATATTGCTACCAATTTCGTATTCCATGAAAGAACGAAACACATTGAGATCGACATCCACTTCGTCCGTGACGAGTATCAAAAGGGGATGATAATATTTCACCACGTAAGAACCGGAAATCAGATAGCTGATATCTTCACGAAGCCTCTTTTAGACCCTCGTGTTCAGTTTCTTTGAAACAAGCTGGATATGATTGACATTTATGCTCCAGCTTGAGAGAGGATGTTGAGTATTAGTTATTTAGTCCCACATTGGGTAGAGAATAAGGAGAAGGTTAGTCCTCTCCTATATATATATATATATATATATATAATCTCTCAATTAATAATATCATCCTATTATTCTCCTCTACAATATATAATAATAGGATGATATTATTGATTGAGAGATTATATATATATATATATATATATATATATATAACATCACCCGCTAGGTCGAAGGTGGAATTCATGGGCTGAGAGCTGGATTCACGTAGTGGTATAATTTTTTTTTAAATCCTCTTAAAATGAGCACGAAAGAAGATTCAACTTGGGTTGCTTCATACCAAGTTAAAGTCCATGCCACTTGCTGGCACAGAAACTCCAAGAGTATTGGCAAGGGTTGAAGCTTAATATTTATATGTCTAACAGCACCTAGACACCCTGCAAGGAAAACATTGGATGCACAAAGTGGTCAAATCCTTCAAGGAGTGGTGCAATGATCATCATCAACTCAAGAAGTTGTTAGGTGTATAGAAGTTCATGGCTTGTGAATTTTCAGTAGTAGTTAATGGGAGGTAAATGGAAGAAGCTGAATTAGTTCTATTACCCAATACAGGCAGGAACCTTTGGGGGGCCCAAGTTTTAACTTCTTTTCACATATCTTTGTAGTAACAATGGAACTGCTTCCCACAGAAAGATAGCTGATTGAAAGATACAGAAGCAAGGGTGATGGTTTTCCTACAATAACAGCATAGAAGCCCTTATCATAAACTTTTGGGTCAGCTACATGATCCTTAAATTCCATTCAGCCTGTTAAAGGTCATCTCTCACGCATTAGCAGAAGCCATATCCTTTAGCATAGCCTCAAGACAAGTTCTTTTGGGTCTATCCATAGCTTAGGCACGTCTTTTGACTAATAGCCTATCACTTCTTACTGGCGCTTCTATATATAACATCCCCCGCCAGGTCGAAGGAGGAATTCTATGGGCTGAGAGCTGGATTCACGCAGTGGTATAATTTTTTTTAAATCCTCTTAAAATGAGCACCAAAGAAGATTCAAACTTGGGTTGCTTGATACCAAGTTAAAGTCCGTTCCACTTGCAGGCACGGAAACTCTAAGAGTATTGGTGAGGGTTGAAGTTTAATATTTATATGTCTAACAGCACCTAGACACCCTTCAAGGAAAACATTGGATGCACAAAGTGGTCAAATCCTTCAAGGAGTGGTGCAATGATCATCATCAACTCAAGTAGTTGTTAGGTGTATAGAAGTTCATGGAATCGTGGCCAACTCAAACTTTTTATGAATGTATTCATTACTTCTTCTGTCTTTTAATATCCTGTCACTCATCCAACTCAATGTTTTCATTTCAGCTATGCTATGCTTATTATTTTCTGACATGTTGACCTACAAAGCATGGTTGATCCTATTGTTATCTTATAGAAATTTTCTTTTTGATCCAAGGGTTTCCCACAATGAAAAAAGAACTCATGCAACACTCTTTCACTTCAACCATATCTTAATTTTATAAACAACATCGTTTTCCACTCTCCATCATGGTTTGTAATCGATCCAAACTAGCAAAAATAATCGCTCCTAGGCATCTCTTGACCAACAATGCACCTTAATTTCTCCCATATGCTTTACCAAAGCTACATTTCATGTGTACTGTTTTTTCTACTATTAAGACCTATAGATTTTAAATATTTTCCCCTGTTTCTACTTTACACTCTATCCCTTCTCCAAATCTTGTTAACTAGCAAAAGTTCTATCAACAAATATCAAATAACATACACCGTTGAACTTCATCCCGAATTTTCACCAGTTACTACTACAAAGAGTTAAAGAGTTGGTGTTTATCCTTCATGTAGACCTATGCTAATGGAAAATGGAGATGTATGATGTATACCCTCCATGTTCTTGTAACATTCTCAAATCCAACATAAATATAAATTATACTGACAACTAGTTTCTTCTTAGAAACTCACCACATAATGCTAGTTCCTCACAACGACAACAAATACTCCACAAAAAAGGGGTAATTATATGGAAACTCCCAGATGTTTGACCACTTATTATCAAACTCCCGTGATTTTTTTTCCTTCATCATGGAGCCCCCTTCCGCCATAGAGACGCAAGAGTCCTCTTAATTATGTCTACTTGGAGTAAAATTTTAATAGGTGGGTGAAAATGCCCTTCTTTTAAGGGTCTAGACAGTTGGAGACTTTCTTCTTCATGAGCTCATTCGTTTTGTTGAATCCTATAATCCTATATCTCCAAATTGGGTTTAAACCCTAAATTCCTACCAAAGCCTTCTTCTTCTACTAAATTGTCTCAATCACAACTCAAATAGATCTTATTTTGTGACTTTATCATAGGTTTGTTGTATTTTGCCCCCAAAATAGTCACATTGCTAAACCTAAGGGTCATTTCGGGTTGCAATTATGTTTCATTGAGGACTTCATTTGGTGCCAAAAGCAATACACGAGCCAAACAATTTTCATTCTAGATGGACGTTTTATCAAATGTGGCATTCATCTCAGGCTCAAATTTTCTGAAACGCTAACTGAACGAGCATCCCCAAATAACATTTGAGCAAATGTAACTACAAGCCAAACTAACCCTACATTACCAAACTTCATATAAACCCTACATTCTTAAGAAAACCTTAAATTTGTGAAACTTGTTGTTTTGAGTCCCTAAATTTTATGCAATTTTAGTTAGATTCCTCTTTTTGTTGAACAACAATGTATGAATCTAGAGTCAAGATTCAAAGCTCAAACTTAGACCAATTACTAAGAAACCCTAAAGATTCAAATCTCGAGTTTGAAGGAGAAGATAAAAAATATAAGATCTATAGCTCAAGTTTGGACCAAGGTTCATAATCGATCCCCTGCTATGAGTGTCGGGATAGACGGTATTAGCACTATCGACAGTTTCGGATCAGAGTATTGATTTTTTTTGTATCGAAGAACAAATAATTATTAATAAATTATTAAAATTTAGAAAGAATAATAATATTTTATATATTTAGGCATAATTTTAAGTATTTTTGTTGTTGTTTCTTATTAGTTTTGAAAATGAATGAAGTAATAGTCACCTTTATTGACTAGTTTACATGCGATAAATAAGTTTTCTTCATTTACATACTTTTACAACATTATTATGCTTTTGTATCCTTACTAATTGGTCCTTTTCATAGGAAAAGAGACCCTAACATCGGTATTGGTCACTATAGGTAGTTGTCGGGTATCAGATTAGGACATGTCAAACCGTACCAGTATCCATATAATATTGGTATCGGCTGATACCGCAAACTATGCCTTGGACCAATATCCCAGTATTCAAATATCCAACAAATATTTATTGATAAGTATGAACAAAAATAAAAGATTCAAAGTTCAAATTTGTAGAGAAAGTGGTAACTTAGAAATGGTTTTATTTATTGATGCAAATAAAGTAATACACTATAATGAGAATTAAAATTGAATTACATTCAATTACTTTGAGAATGAATATGCGTAGAAACAACTGAGAGGAGAAATGTGAGCAATTATTTCATCTTCTTTCAAAATCCACTTTGTCGATACATAGAACAAATAGGGGGAAGAACAAATTTAAATTTGGCAAAGAACATGATATAACTTGGGGAATAAAAGGACATTAAGGACTAGGGTTTTTACTTATAAATTTGGGTTAAAAGAAGGGCATTTCCATCTATCTATTAAAACTTTACTTCTTGTAAACTGGATTAATTGGGTTCTTGAGTTTCCAGTAGCAGGAGGCTCCACTTAGGAAAACAATCGTCACGGGAGTTCGATGATAAGTGGTCAAGATACAAAATAAGATACAGTTATACTTCCATATATAATATATTCAGTAACTACATTGGATAAAATGATAACTTAATGTTGTAAAATGTAAAACGATGAAATTCAGTCAATAAGCTACATTGTCCAAAACTAGTTGTAAGGAATGTTATCGTATTACAGTCTGGTGTTAAAAGTATGTTTTTAAGTTTGGCGAAATAGGTAAGTTATCCAGCAATCCTTACAAGCTATTACAAGACTGATGATAAAAGAATATAAGCAAATCAATTAGTACTTTATTTTGAAATTTGTCATTTAAGAGAAGGTTAGAAAATATACCCACAAATCCCATCTGTTCTCATGTCAAATCCACCATCTAAAAGTTCACCGTCATCAGCATATGTTGGCTTTGCCATATTGGCAAGTTGCTGATACGAGAGTCCATATGCTGCAGATGTCACAAGAAGACCAAGCCAATGCTTCCACGTGAAAGTGGAATAAAAGAAAAGCATCCTGACCAAGACATAAATAACCTGCATAGTAATAAGATTGGCTCATACAACATAAAATATCTATGCAATCACAATTAAAGTACAAAAAAGAACTTTGAGGAGGTCAATCCAAAGTTGTTATTTTCCCCCAGAAATATATATATATATATATATATATATATATATATATATATATATATATTTTTTATTTTTTTTTTTTATTTTGGAGTCACAATATATCACAAGGTATATAGCATTTCTAAATACAACCCTTAAGTATCGAAATACAAAAAAATATTTACATGTTAAATAGCATAGACAACAACCACATTAAGGGCCAGTTTGATTGCAGTGTACGAGGATAGGTGTTTGCTCAAATGTCAGTTTCCAGAAAATTCGTAGGGCCATCGTTCTGGAAATGTATCTGCAATCCGAACTGTTCCAAATTGATTGTCCATGACGGCCGCTATACCTAAAAGATTTCTTATATTCGGGGAGAGTTGAAGGGGAATTCTGCTAAACAGTCAAGACACCTAGACAACCCCCTTGTAATTGGTGTTATTTTTGGATGGTTCCAAGTCCTTTCCCTTTAAAAATTAAAAAAAAAAATTATTTCAGATTAGCTAGGACAATTAGTAAACCGAAAACTTCATTAGACCATTGGAAAGCACCAAAAATACAGTGGTTTTCCAGTGGTTTCGAGTCGTTTGCTTCATAGAGAAGTGCTGAATTGACCCATTGGATCCTCCCCAGTTTTCCCTAATAAGATTCCAACATCATTTTAATTGTACAAACCCAACCTCTGTACCGAAACAAGTATCGATAAATCCGCCTAAATTCTTGTTGCAAAAATTGGTCATATTTATGGATCAAGTTCTCCTAAATTAAAAATAACAATAAAAATAATAAGCATTAAAATGACCTATGTTTCCTTTACTAATCCATTATTCGTCGACAAAGGAATGACTAATGAATCAAGAAAGCGACTCCTATTACGATCTTTAATTCAATATAATCTTGCTAGTATATAAGAAAAATTAGTAGAGAAGAAAAAGAAGAGAGTAATAGATTTGCGTTTCATATACGTACGTTGCAGGCGATGATTAGGCGGAGGAGATTGGACATGCGCTTCTTGTTCTCCTCCTTCCTCTTCTTTGCCCCCTGGTTCGCCATCCTCTCCTCTCTCTCTCTCTCTCTCTCTCTCTTCCTCAGAATCCTGCTGAAAAAAAAAAAAAATTAGGCTGGGTTTGGGATATCACGGCTGCCGCTGCTGCTTATGTTTTTGAAAAGCATGCTGAAACTTGTTTATGAACAACACCTTATCAAAGAGTATTTGAAAAGCTAGTAGAATTTTTTGGCAGCTTTAGAAAGCAGACTGAAGGCTATTTTCAAAAGCAACAAAAGTTGGCACCAATCCAAATCATGCCTTACATAAGGACTTGTTTGGCAAACCGTAAGGCCACGTTTCGTTCGCGGAATCAGAAAATTGTAAAAGTAAAGTCATTTATTTTCTATGTTTCGATGTCAAAGCAAAATAAGCAAGAAAAGAAATTGATTCACAAAAAAAAAAAAAAGGAGGAAAATGATTCACACTCATCCCATGGATTCACTTTTCCATCCTAATTATTCGCTTTCTCTACAAAAATTTTGGGCCTTTCCAAAGACCGAAAAGAAAAATTAATGAGAATTGCAATTCCCCAAGGAAAAGAAAAGAGCAAAGAATTGATTTTCTTTCCTTTCTGCGAACAAAACGAGACCTACGTGGAGGAAGGTTTGAATTTGTACTTTCAAGAATGGTTAGTGTATAAAAATTCATGCACTTTCTTAAATTCTTTGCAGGGGACAAATGTGTTTGTTTAGGATAAAAATGACTAAATTATCATAATGGCACATTAACTATAGCGCTCGGACGTTTTTGGCACCTTAATTTTCCACTATTCGGTTTCAACATCCTAACTTCATAAATTACTCTCTGAAGCATCTTTCATTCAATTTTGGAGCACATCGGGACTGTAAGCCCCCTGATTTTTATATAGTGTTATTCTTGGTATTTAGAATTTTTTTATTAAATAGATTTATTAATTAAAATATGTATTAGATATTTTCTTAACCCTTGGATGCCTATCACCATGGTCTTAAAATCTTGAGCACTACCATAGTCTTTTCCTTCCAACCAACTTTTTATGCTAAACTTAGACGAGCCAAATTAGGCTCATGCCATGAGTCTCACTCACAAATATACATTTCCATGCTTTGTTTTAATTGTACAACGTTCGCGACGCATTTTTCGAAAAAATGACACTTAACCCCTTTTCCGTTGCGGTCGATTTTAATATGTAACACCGACTAAATTCTTCAGACAACTTTAATATTCATGAGCCTAACTGGACCTACTACATTAATGATAATTGTGTCACATTTATTTGAGTCTCCGCATGCTCCATAAAAAATTATAAACCACCATGACTTATTGCGTTACCTTATGCGACATCTTTTGTGCTATCTCACTCAACCGAACCCGAATCCCTAAACTACTTTCTATGACTCATGGACAATATCCAACATACATCCCCTACTCTACAACAAATCCAAACACCTATTGGCACTCACAAATTTGCATATTTTCAATAATTGGAATTTAAATTCAGATTTTCTATTTCTAGAAACTTCTTGTTGCATTTACCATCTTTGCACCTCATTTTAAATTAAATATATTTATGTAAATATTCAACCCATTGATTAGGGAGGCTTTGCATGCCATATTAGGCCCTCAAATAATCTCCTCCATAGGATTTAAACCATATCAAATCTCCGCCACTCAATTAAACACACACGCATATATATACATAACAACCACTCACCCTAAAGCCTAATACCCCCCCTATTCCTCCACAGACGAACAAATCCCCCCCTGATCTCTCCTCCTCCTTGTCCCCTTCCTTTACCCCCCCCCCCCCCCATGTCGACCAAGCGCACTGCAACTGTCAGCCGACAGTGAACAAGCAACAGCATGTGCTGATGTGACCGCTGTACAGCCTTGCACAAGCTGTGCACCCCCCCCCCTCCAAGCCCAAGAAGCCCTTCCCCTTAAATCCCTCTAGCATCCCGTCGAGTTCCAAGAGGTTTGGATGTCGTTTGGTACTCCAAAAGGTCGAAAGTCTCTACCGTAATCGCATTGGTACGTGTCCTATTTTCTCAAGTTTTGATCTATCTAGCGTGCATAAAATTATGTGAAAATATAAATACCATGTTAGTACTCTAGATGCACTTATCCATGCCTTGTAGAACTTAAAATATTTTATCCAAACTATATCTCAAGTAGGTTGAAACCCTAGTTGCAACGTAGGGGTTGATATCCTAAAAGTTGTACCTTGTTTCAGTATTTCTTGGAAATATAAATAAATTCCAAAATTTTATATTTAAATATCAGATTAATATGATGATTAGGAGCATGGTTAAGAGGCATAATCATTGATTAAGACATTGGAGGTGTTTCATTGATATATATATATATATATATATATATATATATATATATATATATGTGTGTGTGTGTGTGTGTGTGTGTGTGTGTGTGTATATAGAATATAATATCCATGACTCTCATGGCGTGTTAGAACATGGTATAAGATGTGTAATAGTGCAAGTTGCAATGCCATGCATGCGTATGATCATTGGTAAGAACACCGAGAACTTGTCGATGTTTGGGCGACGATTCTCTAACTAACACCGTGTAGTTGAGTGATTGAGTTTTTTATATTTTAATTTAAGTATTTTCATCAGGGCACTTGGGTTCCGTAGCACAATCAGACGTGGGCATCGGACAGATGCCTGCGTAGTACCATGATACAAACAAGTGTACCTTGCCATGTCGTACTACAGTTTCTTGTATTTTATATGTCATCTAGATATTATTATTACTTATTGCATGTTAATGCACATGGTTACCCTAGGACCGTTAGTAGTCAATACCTAGCGCCTGAACCAGATTCGGGTGCCGACGTCCATCAGCGGTGTCGGGTGTAACGCCCGCAACCTCTCGGAGCGTTACGCTGAGTCGGATTGAATGAATCAAATGCTGGTTACATTTGAAATGTTGGATTTCGGGAAGAAGGATTAATCGAGTTGGTTTCAATGTGCAGATGGCTAGCGGGTTCGATGGAAATCAGGTGTTCATTCAGAACATTACTGAATAGCTGGATGGAAGCGATAATGCCGTCTTCCTTAATCCGATCGGTCAGATGATTTGGAGAGCACGGCCTGCTCGCACGGTCATACCAGTTGAGTAGATCGCGCTTGCATCGGACCACGGGTTCAAGGGATTGGCCGTATCGGCAGGACAGGATGCCTAACGGGATCAATCATTGTGAGTGGGCTCTTTCCCTTCTCCTCTACTCCTTCATGCCTAATAATATAGAAAACAAGTAAAAGGCTTGAACACTTGGGCTGAAACTCGAGAATCACTACACTTAGGCGTGCATAGAGTGTACGTCGTTGGCTTGGTAGGATTGTGGCTTGAAATAATTTACGCGTTGGATAGTTGGAGCTAGAGTTCGATTATACATTTGAGCAGTCGGTTGGATACTTGGGATTATGCTTAGAACGGTTGGAATTATATGAGTTGGAATGATACTTTGAGGCAATGGGAAATGGAAATATCGGGAATTCGGGCGAGCGAACGTGCATCCGTGCGCGGGTATCACTTGGTCGCTTTGTCTTGCAAAGCGAGCAGTTGTGGTTCGAAACCGAACAACTGCATCGGCGAGGGCGTTGTGCCGTTTGATGGGGCATTGTGCCACTGATACGGCATTGTGCCATGGGATTGCTTTGAGCATGGGTGTTGCACCATTGGAAATACTGTATTGAGAAGAGGCATTGTGCCTATGGAAATACTTGGGATTTGGTGCCTTGGGCTATATGTTGAGGTCGAGATTTGGATCTCTTGGTTGGATATGTTGGAAGAATGGTTATGGATATTTGGTTGGATATCGGTTGAACGAGTCTAGGATCGCTTGGTGGGGCGAGAATGTTTCGATCCTCTCATCATACCTACTGTGTCTGCATTGTCACGGACAACCTGTGTGGGACAGGGTTTCGTTTCCTGGAACGGGATGAGGTACCGGGGCACCGGGACCGTTCCGCCATGGAGGAAACAATGGGCATCGCGCGATTGGGCGCAGTACTGGTAGTCCGATACCACCAGGCGGGAGTAGCTGCCCAACCCTGGATCGGGTAGGATTGCCCTATTGATCTTGGTCCGATCAATGTCCTTCGTGGTTTCTGGCCAGTGACTTCATATAGGATAAATGTTGGTTTACTTTACTTTGGTTGGTTTGTGCATCGTGTAGGCGCGGCCGCCTTGCCTCGGCAAGAGTGTGCACTCGAGATTAGAATATAACTTTGGTTGAGGATGGATATTGAGGCAAGACTGATGGTTCGATATGTTATCGTGCAAGCGATGACATTGAGTTAGACGCGTTGGATATACATAAATGCTTGTCGTTTGGTTTGAGATTGAATGCTTGCATGCGTAAACTGCTTTACTACTTTCCTTAACATGTCATTCATATGCCATAAAACGAATCTAGGATTCAACTAGAAAGATCACCATATAACTGGTTGCATTCACTATTTTACTTAGTGTCGGCTTAGGCGAGTGGGTTACCCCGCTCACCGGTACGGCTGTGTACTGACCCACATTTGTGGGCAAATATTTCAGGTACGCAGGCGTAGTGGCGCTGCTTGGATATACGGGACAAGATGTATGAACTGTAAGTACCTTTTGTAGGCTAGAGAAATGAGCAAGAGAATTTTATCGTCTCGTGGCATCGCCTTTGTGGCATTGACTCGGGGCATTCCATTTGGACCCTATCATGAACTTCGCTGCGTATACTCTGATTATGTGCTTGGTACACAAATTGGCTTCCGCTGTGACTTGGTTGTTTCGATGATAACTTTGGTGTTTAATAACATCGCCTTGTAAGAGCGCAACTCCAGGCTCGTACGGCATCACGTCCCGATGGAAACGATTATCCTGCGGGAGAGCTGCAACATGGTGATTCTCGTTCAGCAGGGACTATCGAGCTTGCGGGAGATTGGGGCGTGACAGATTGGTATCAGAGCCAGGTTCATTTCTTCAGACTTGGTCCTTAGCTTCATCACAAACTCTAAATAGCTTCCGCGTGTCGTTTAGCTCTTGACTCTACTCAGTGCCGCATTGGATGATTCATGCAATAAGTCTATATATTGTTGGTTGTGGCTGCTTGTTATTCTTGGTTGCGTTGCCTTGGTTGGTTTTCGTAGGATCGCTTAGCCTCGTTAGGCGTTGTTGCATTCGTGCAGCAAGTTGGTTGGCGTTGTTGCATTTGTGCAACAAGTTGTGGGCTTTTGTTGGGTTGGCTTGGCTTATCGTTCAGGGTGTTTCTGATTGCCTCAATCGATTAGTTGGTTGGCTAACGAGATTTGGTTATGCGGCATGTTTTGAGTAGAAACATTTGATGAGAATAGATCCTTGCACGAGTTGCTCGTCTAGCGATTGTGTTAGGTATAAGTTGGAATTTTGGTTGTGGCGCATCGGTTGAGCAAGTCTGAGTTTGGCTCGAGATTATACGGATAAGTTGGTATGAGTTGCTCGTACAACAAATGTGTGAAACCATTGGGTATTGGGTTGGACTATTTGGAAAACAATCATTGTACGATTGCTCGTGTTGAGAAAGTATCAAACGATGGAAATAGTTGGATAATTCAAGCGTTGCCTGAGTTTTGTGTCAAACTTGAATTGGGAAAGGCATGATCACACCTAAGGGATGGTTCGAACGAATCTTGGATTCGTGAAAGGAAACGTAATGTGAGTAGCGACTTGATTCGGAGTGGTATATGGGATACCACATTGTGAGCAAGGTATTGGAAATATTTTGGTTGGATATCTATGAGAATTACCTGAACGGACTCGTGAAACGAGAATACAAGTTGGTTGGTGCACGTCGGCTGAGTTAGAAAGAATGAAAATGAAGCAAGCGAATATTGAGTTGAGTATATGGAGAATGGACCAATGCAAATGAAAGCATTGTTAGGCTTAAGAGATGGACGAGATCGGAATGAACACCTGGGATACGCTTGAACGAGCGATGGGTGAATCGAATGATAGCGAGCATGGATTACGATTTTGGATAACGCATTGAGTTGTTGGTTGAGCAATGAAACACGAACTTAGCTTGGAGGGACAATGCGATGGATTCACACAAACTTGGAGATTTTGAATATTGCTGCTCGAGGAGTCGACTCAGATTTAGCTGAAATAAAATTTTGAGCAAGATGGTGCAACGATAGTAAACGGATTCCCCGGAAGACGTGGACGGATTGTGGCAACAACGGAAGGCAAAAGATTTGTGGCGGATTGACTTTTGAAGATAACTAAATGTGAGAGCAACGTCGGAACAAATCACTGTACTGTTGGAGTAAGTTGGAAATGCAATGTGAAACATGCAATTCAGAAATTTGATGGATTCAGGACAGAACGACGGATTGATGGAAGACGGTTTCAACGAGCGCGGTTCTCGGATTCGGAAACTTTGCTCGGGTGAATGGTTGGATTTTGATTCAGATTTGCATATGAGATATAGCATGGTTTATAGTAACTGTCCATCGTGATGATTATAATTATCCAGCGTAGCTTCGGGACAGCTGACCCTAGTGACTTGTCCGCTGAATTGGAGGTGAATATGGTAAACCCATAGAACGACCCTTGAGGCGGCGTATTTGGGAATGCATCGAGGGCAGATGTGAGCAATGAGATTTGGCTTATTGACTGAGTGTTGGATTTGAGAGACCCTTGGGATAGTCTTCAGCTGAAGATGCAGCCGGAAGATCGAAGCGATGGTGGAAGTAGCCTAGTCAACTGATGAGATTCAGAGTCACAGATTTTTATCGATGGCATCGCCTCTGACTCATCATGCCCTGGAAGAGAATAGCATTCATATGAATTAACGACTGTGAAACTAGCTCGTGAAGTTAAAGCAGCGGCTCGTTCAGATCAAATCCTTGCGAATATTGGAAGGGACAAACGTGCCTCAGATTTACAAGATGTCTCAAAAATTATTCTGGAAAGCGTGCTCGTTCGGAAGGCAAAGGTAATATTCTATGCTTCGAGGCAGTGGAAACAGCGCGAAGAACTATTCCATGCGCAACCTAAGAATTGGGGCGAGTGTGTCCACGTTGAAATCGTGGCGACACTATCCCTTTGGCGTGGCGGCAAGATCTTCGTGGATCACACGAACCTCGATATAGATGTTCACCCTGTGAGATATTGAGATGGCAGGAAATGTGTTGGACTGAGCTGATCTAAGCAAAGTTGATATTTTGGTAAGTCGCATAGCTTGGGTAGTATCAGTTGTGATAATCGTTCGGTGCATAAGATATATTTGGAGATGTTGCTAGTGCGGATTCAGAAATAGTTGGATTTATTGAGTTGGAACACGAACTGATTGAGTCAGTGGAAAATCATCATAATTGAGAATAGTGCTCAATCGAATATGTTGGAATGGAAATCGTGATTTGGATCAATTGGGAGCAAAGCAAATGGATGCCTCGAACATAAAGATACCCTTGTAACTTGTTCAAATTTGCTATCGCAAAGCTCGGCTGAAATACATGTATTTTAGGGACGCCTTAAATATGTGTATGATCCAAAACTAAGCGATACGAAGAATTCGTATTGAGCTGCAAGGAGGATGTGGGAATTCGAAAAATTGTACGAGCGTTCAGCAGAGCGAGATGCTAAGTCAGGATTGTGAATATGAGAGTTGCATAGAGCAGATCCATAGAATTGGACAAACGACATGTGATAGGAATGAGTACTAGCACGGTTCATAGACGAACCTGATTCTAAGTGGTATATTATGTAACGCCCGCAACCGCTCGGAGCGTTACGTTGAGTCGGATTGAATGAATCAAATGCTGGTTACATTTGAAATGTTGGATTTCGGGAAGAAGGATTAATCGAGTTGGTTTCAATGTGCAGATGGCTAGCGGATTCAATGGAAATCAGGTGTTCGTTCAGAACATTACTGAATAGCTGGATGGAAGCGATAATGCCGTCTTCCTTAATCCGATCGGTCGGATGATTTGGAGAGCACGGCCTGCTCGTACGGTCATACCAGTTGAGTAGATCGCGCTTGCATCGGACCACGGGTTCAAGGGATTGGTCGTATCGGCAGGACAGGATGCCTAACGGGATCAATCATTGTGAGTGGGCTCTTTCCCTTCTCCTCTACTCCTTCATGCCTAATAATATGAAAAACATGTAAAAGGCTTGAACACTTGGGCTGAAACTCGAGAATCACTACACTGAGGCGTGCATAGAGTGTACGTCGTTGGCTTGGTAGGATTGTGGCTTGAAATGATTTACGCGTTGGATAGTTGGAGCTAGAGTTGGATTATACATTTGAGGCAGTCGGTTGGATACTTGGGATTATGCTTAGAACGGTTGGAATTATATGAGTTGGAATGATACTTTGAGGCAATGGGAAATGGAAATATCGGGAATTTGGGCGAGCGAACGTGCATCCATGCGCGGGTATCACTTGGTCGCTTTGTCTTGCAAAGCGAGCAGTTGTAGTTCGAAACCGAACAACTGCATCGGCGAGGGCGTTGTGCCGTTTGATGGGGCATTGTGCCACTGATACGGCATTGTGCCATGGGATTGCTTTGAGCACGGATGTTGCACCATTGGAAACACTGTGTTGAGAAGAGGCATTGTGCCTATGGAAATACTTGGGATTTGGTGCCTTGGGCTATATGTTGAGGTCGAGATTTGGATCTCTTGGTTGGATATGTTGGAAGAATGGTTATGGATATTTGGTTGGATATCGGTTGAACGAGTCTAGGATCGCTTGGTGGGGCAAGAATGTTTCGATCCTCTCGTCATACCTACTGTGTTTGCATTGTCACGGACAACCTGTGTAGGACAGGGTTTCGTTTCCTGGAACGGGATGAGGCACC
Organism: Iris macrosiphon; assembly: GCA_036927795.1. Taxonomy (NCBI): domain Eukaryota; kingdom Viridiplantae; phylum Streptophyta; class Magnoliopsida; order Asparagales; family Iridaceae; genus Iris; species Iris macrosiphon. Next base: position 37,307,539 of record JAYESA010000012.1, read on the forward strand.
GGGGCACCGGGACCGTTCTGCCATGGAGGAAACAATGGGTATCGCGCGATTGGGCGCAGTGCTGGTAGTCCGATACCACCAGGCGGGAGTAGCTGCCCAACCCTGGATCGGGTAGGATTGCCCTATTGATCTTGGTCCGATTAATGTCCTTCGTGGTTTCTAGCCAGTGACTTCATATAGGATAAATGTTGGTTTGCTTTACTTTGGTTGGTTTGTGCATCGTGTAGGCGCGGCCGCCTTGCCTCGGCAAGAGTGTGCACTCGAGATTAGAATATAACTTTGGTTGAGGATGGATATTGAGGCGAGACTGATGGTTCGATATGTTATCGTGCAAGCGATGACATTGAGTTAGACGCGTTGGATATACATAAATGCTTGTCGTTTGGTTTGAGATTGAATGCTTGCATGCGTAAACTGCTTTACTGCTTTCCTTAACATGTCATTCATATGCCATGAAACGAATCTAGGATTCAACTAGAAAGATCACCATATAACTGGTTGCATTCACTATTTTTACTTAGTATCGGCTTAGGCGAGTGGGTTACCCTGCTCACCAGTACGGCTGTGTACTGACCCACGTTTGTGGGCAAATATTTTAGGTACGCAGGCATAGTGGCGCTGCTTGGATATACGGGACAAGATGTATGAACTGTAAGTACCTTTGTGGGCTAGAGAAATGAGCAAGAGAATTTTATCGTCTCCGTGGCATCGCCTTTGTGGCATTGACTCGGGGCATTCCATTTGGACCCTATCGTGAGCTTCGCTGCGTATACTCTGATTGTGTGCTTGGTACACAAATTGGCTTCCGCTGTGACTTGGTTGTTTCGATGATAACTTTGGTGTTTAACAACATCGCCTTGTACGAGCGCAACTCCAGGCTCGTACGGCATCACGTTCCGATGGAAACGATTGTCCTGCGGGAGAGCTGCAACGTGGTGATTCTCGTTCAGCAGGGACTATCGAGCTTGCGGGAGATTGGGGCGTGACATCGGGTATCGTTAATTAGATTTGACTCCATAAACCCATATTACATGCTTATATTCCTTGCACGTCAGACCGTAGGACACTTGACACGACCTTCATGTGACATAATCTTTCTTGACATGTTCATGGTGATTAGATTTTGATAGGACTCATGACATTATATTCAGATATACCTAGATTACTATGACTCGATGTGCTAGATATAGGTCATGATCTTGAGTGTTATGACTATGATACGTGAGCTTACATGGGAGGGGAGAGTATAAACCGTGATATGGGCTAACCTTACATAGTTTGCCTTAGTCTCTGTAGTGGAGCTTTGGTGTTTGGCACAGTTTGCTTTGGGTTCCCTGATACGGAGCCTTTAGTATTTGACACAGTTTGCTTTAGGTTCCACGACATGGATCCTTTAATGTTTGCACAGTTTACAGAAGTATCTATTGAGATCTTTCGTATTTCCAGCCTGGAGTAGGAGTGATACTTCTCGACATTGCCAAAAAAATAATGTTGTGCAAAGTTGAGCGAACTTTATATTTATTAGAAATTGACAAATAGTACAAGAGAATGCCCAATACAGAAGGATCTAAGTACAATAATAAAAATCTGGACAATTGTGACGGTAGAGATCGAGCACTGTAGCGGCTCATTTACTCTGTTGACGATCCGGGATTAAGGAGATTGACGAGGCTGATGCTTTTGTCTTCTTCTCCTTTTCTCCTCTGAGTTGCGTGCGTGCGTGCTCTTCTGTCTTCTTTTTCACGATGGAGGCCTCTTCTTTTACGTGGAAAATGCCCACTATTTATAGTTGTGGGAAGGCACATATGCGCTCATCTCATGCTACCATATAATGACGCATGTTGCAATTAGCGATGCATAGAGCCATAGGCTGCCACGTGTTCGACTGAGATCTAGGGTTTCTAGTGCCCATAATACTCATGACACGTGCCATATGATTACTTTGATTGCATTTGGGGAGTACGTCCGTCTGGCGCATGGAGATCAATGGAGCAACAGTGGCGTATGACGCTACTTGGCACATGGGAACACTAAGACACTAGTGGCGCATGGCCCTGCTTGGCACATGGGAAAACTAGGATAATAGCGGCGCATGGCGCTTCTTGGAACATAGGAACACTAGGATAATAGTGGCGCATGGCGCTTCTTGGCACATGGGAATACTAGCACTGCGGTTGGCGCATGGGTCGGGATCACTTTGGCGCATGGCTTTGGATTGTTTTCATGCTTCTACAAGACACCCTTCAAAGTTTCTAAACTTTAAACTTTATTAAGTTTTTTAGTTTGGAATACTTTGAACAGAAGCATGGAGGAGATAGGCCCATGCGCCAAGTAGCTAGTTGTGCCAATCTAAGTGACCTCTTCATGTGCCAGATAGTCAGATACGCCAAAGTAGTTCCATGCGCCTATCTCATACATGTTCCACAAATGCGCCAAAGTAGTTCCATGCTCCTATCTCATACATATAAATACTACATATATGTATTGATATTTGTAGTAGTGTTATGTAGATGTATGTATACATGTATATAAGTATATTTGTAGTAGTTAGCTAGTAGTTATGTATACATATAGTTAGTAGTTAGATACACATACTTGTATTATTATTGTATCTTTAGTTAGTGATACATAGGTATATGTTAGTATGTAGTATATGTATCTAAGTATTAGTATATTATATTTTAGTAGTTAGTTGATTAGCATATGGTTAATATTGGGTATTAGCTACTTGAATGAGGATTTGATATTACCTTGAGATACCAAGGTAAATGCCAAGGTATTGAGGATACTCAAGGTATTTGAGTTGGGTAATTAAGATGGGTGTTTAGTGGTGTGATACCGAGTTGGTTCAAAACCAAGGTATCCATTTAGTAATTGAGATTTGGATTAGTATATATACCTTGATTGAATATGCATATATGGTATTTCATATCTCTTGTTTGCGTATCCTGAGATACGGTATCTTAGTACCTTAGATTTAGCTAGTGTAACATAGTTTTTTAGTATATGAACCCAATATCATAGAAATAGACTCAACCTAGAGTTGACCTAGTTTGACTATTTTGACTTAGAAATGGTTCTTCAACCTAGATGTTGACTAGTTTAACTTATTTTCATTCCGAATTCTTGTATTGATATTATATTCCCTATCTAGGTCTTTGAGGCACTGTATCATACATCTATGAGACTATTCACCGGATTTCAGGCGAGTTTATTCTCTGATAGTTTCTTATTTATGATATCCTCTATATTCATTGTATCTAGTGTAGATATCCATGATTTCTTGACACGATGGTTACACGGATTGGTATATCCGAATATCATCATGAGATATTATTCCTTGGTATATGGTGTATCTTGTGCAAGTCTTGTTTCATTGTTCTTCTTGTACATGTACAGACACTGATTCTCGGGGAGAGTAGCTATCTTCTTAGAGAATCCCGTGCCATAGCGTAACATGGTTGGATCCACTATACAGTCAGGGTTGGAGAGTATGTAGTGTAGATATGTGATCATACCGTCCTTGTATCAAGTCTTGTTCTTGAATAGTGTTAATCATACACCTCACGTATGATTAGCCAGGCCATAAACATGTTAAAGCTAGTACTCACACACTTAGTCATTAATATTCTTGTTCATTGTCATATTGCTCATTCTTGTATTTACTTCTAGTATTTACTTATTGTATATCTCTTGTATCTATTATTGCATCTTGTATATTCACATCTATTTAATGTTACATAGTTTATATCATTGATTAGAACTGCTGTTAGAGATGTACTCTGATCCTTTCCTGACTGGATATATTTTTTCCAGATGACACTGAGGAGTGGTACCCTACACATTACGAGTCTCAGGATGTTGTGGGCTTAGAGTCAGAGACCCTGGCTTAGGAGGGACTCATCCCGACTGAGACAGATGATCCGGGACTTATAGTTTCTTAGTATTCTTTTGTATTGAATTTGTCTCCAGCTTATTGTTTAGTTTTCTTCAGACTCATTGATGTAATTATTTGACTCATGAGTTATATGTGACTATTCTATTTTTTTATCATATTCGTGCTCATTTTCTATCTTAGATCCGTGATTGAGTATATTGATATTGTTGGTGGCTTATTATATTGTTAGATAGATTACCCAAACAGCGTTCTACCGCCGATTCTGTGGCATAGGCTGGGCGTTGTTCTCGACTTGTACCCTTACACTAGGTGCGGGTCGTATGGTGGCCCATGCAGGTCCTGATTAAATCGTTTCGGTTACTTTCTGGTACCGAACGAGCTTGTAATCAAGATTAGCAGTATTAGTATCTCAATCCACAACTGATTTGAAAATTCTTTAGCATTTGATTATCGCCCTTGGACTTCATAATTGTACTCGTTTATTCCCCTCGACATCCTTATTATTGTTTATCATCTCTCCCTACTTCAGAAAGATGGACGTTCGTGCGCAGTATTTTCTCTAAAAGCAGATCCTTGTCAAGGAGAAAGAAAATATGCTGGATATAAAGTTTTGAGAAGATGGTTACCCTTAGTAGGGTAGATAGATAGGTTATTCCTAGATGCTAGAGCTAGTATAGATTGTTAGAATGAGAATTGAATATAGTATTAGAGGCCTAGAACTAATAAATTCTTACCCTTGCTTAAGGTAGCAGTAATTTAGAAGTATTAGGAGTTAGAAAGATGGTTTGATTCTAATGCACTGGAATACCTTATAGAATATTAACTAGATGCTAGGAATTAGTTGTGGCCCATGTTGGTGATACAAGGAATGATATTATGACCTTAAGAAATTGGAACCTTACATAGCAGTCCATAGTGGTTAAATCTCTAGTTGTCTTGTGACTTTTAGTGTTAAAACTAGATCTTATGACCCCCCTTACATTATTGATGACTATAATTCTGGACTAAATAGACAGGTAGACTGCTAGAACTAATGTTTGAGTTTAGATAACTCGAGTACTAAAGTATAGCTTTCGAAATCAAATTAGATGTACTTGATTATTTGGGTTGTCAGTGTTAATTGAACAAGTGAGTTTCACCCGTGATTACTTGGGTGGATAAGCTAGTATCTGTGATAGAGCAAATAGGTTGAAGGATGAGAGTTTTGATAGATGTTACAGTCTTGAGTTAGATATAGTGAATTGCCTATAATAGATGGTAAGCTATAACAAGATAGTAACCATGTAGTTTGGATGAATGATATACATGGAATAAACTAGGAGAAATCTTAGGTTCAAGGTGAAGAAGGTAGAATGGTAACAATATGAGATTCACGAGGAGTACATGACCTTGAACAATTTAAATTAAGAGGAGGATCTAGGAAGGACTAAAGATTTTATCACTCGGTAGTTGCCTAGAAGATCTATACTATGAAGCAGAAAGTACTGGGTCATGATTGGCGAAGCTTATAGCTAAAAACAAGATTAACATACTAAAATGATATGAAGGTGCGTAGGAAACAAATGATAAGGGAAATATATTATGGTCTCATAATCCAAGGAGAAGGGATTGTGATATGGACTTGAGGGATAATAATTTTAGTATTTATGAATTGTAATACTTTTGGAATTTTAAAATTTTAGTACGAATAGAAATTATCGATCAGTCTTGAAGTGATACAAATTTTAAAAAATTAAACACGGATTCAGAATCACATAATCACATACTAACTCGATGGTTATACTATAGAGGATTATAACAAGACCCTCAGATTATAAATTTATACATGGTAGGAAAGTATAAATGGAAGATAGAAGTCTTATAGGAATGATAGCTGAATATTGTGGGTTTACACATAAACTGATTAGGGCCAGGAATTTAGATTTTTGACTAATAGGGTAGGAGTTTAATGGATCTATCCTTAGTAGTAGGTGATGAGAACATATTTCCAAGTTACCATAGTCAATGAATTTTTGGATTTTAGAAATCTTATCATCTCATTGAGTTCGAAGAATTTTCACTCAAGATAACCATGACACCATGCTTGTGTAATAGGGTAGTAGCCTAGCTGAAAGATTCCCGTAAGGAAGATAGGTTTTAGATGGCAGGGATTAGACGAACAACAGTACAGAAAGATAGACAATATAATGGAGTAAGTTGTACGAAAGCGGATAGGCATTCCAACTAAAGATTGGACGAGTATTGAAGAGTGTCCTTAGCGAATAGTATGCCATGAGTGATAGACCTAAGTACATGCTTAGTTTAGACCAATACCTACTAAGTTAGAAATATGCGAGAAAGACAAAGTTGTAAGGATCGTATATTGTTTACCTATAGTCAGAAGTAGGTTTCCAATAGTATGAGGGAGGCTATATAAAATATAACTTATATGAATATAGTATTGAGTTTAAGGATTAGTTGTATTACCCCATCGACTGCATTCCTATCCTTCCTATTAAATTCTTATCTTGTGTTGCATATAGGGCCTCGTGCTTTTTGCAACAACGATCTTTCTAATTATAATATTGAGTAGATCTTTTCTCTTTCCCTAGTTGTGCATTAATTATAAAATCAATCCCTTAGTTGGTACCACTCCTTGTGTTAATATCCATATCACCATAGGTATCAGTTCTTTTCTACTCTAATTCCCTTGATCTAGTCACCATGACTCGATTCTCCAAATATCTGCCTAATCGTGCCTTATTAAACCATATAGACTTATCAGAAATTCTTCTTGTCATGGCCTAAATTTTGGTCTCTTCGTCATCAATGTCAACCAATGATCGAAGCCTCTCTACCATATTGCCTTAGTTAGATCTGACTCAGTCATTTCTTCTGTCTTGTAGAAGCTTGACCTACACAAGAGCAGTAATAGATGGGTAGTAATTTCTCTTATAAGGTTGTTGATCAATAGTACCCTAATAGTTTCTAGGTTCCTTTAGAAAATCCTTGATTACAGCTAGTAAATCCTAGAATTTTTGTAACCTTATTTAGAAAATAGGCCCTTCCAGAAATTTTTTTAGCAAGACCATGACCTTAGTTTTAATACCAACTTAAATTTTATAAGTTGGGTAGATGGTCAGCCCCTGGTTTTAGTATAGGATTATTTCTAGAAATTCAGGATAAATTTGAATTGAATTTGGTATTAATTAGGTTAATCTCAAACGGATTAAATTACCTATTTAATTTCTGTATCCTTGATACCCTTTGTTGTGGCTTGGATATTTGGAGCACAACATTATCCTTTCCTTTTTTAACAACTTCCATCCTTATGACCTAGACTAGTCACTCTACACCTATGAAATGACTATCACTCACAAACTGGCCTTCCCATATATTTTTTTAGTCGCACGACATTCGCGATGCAATTGTACACACAAATGACACAAAGATATCATTTTTTCGTTGTGGACGATTTTAATACTCAATGCCGACTCAATTCTTCCAGCAACCTTGACATTCATGAGCCTAACTGGTGTAATACCTCGTTCCGTTCAAGCAGACTGCCGATTCAAACGGCAAAAGTGCATATCTCGACCCGCTTTGCTCAGGCGAGAATACTCATTTGAGACAAAGGATATCCAGACTTGTCCCTACAGAAATTCAGCTTAGGCTTTCAGAGGCTCGCTTGGCGTATCGCTCAACCGAGGTGAATCATCGCTAAGGTGGGTGGCTACGGTGAACTTGTCTTTGCTTAGCCAGCACACATAAAAATGTGGAATGATACATTCTAGTCGCTAGGTGAATCACCCCCTGCATGCTAATAAGAATCCAACGCACCTAGCTAAGGGAATAATCCCAACTTGTATTGCTTGTGCTAGAACATGGAAATAAAATATTGCTTATATTCAGACCCTCGCATGCTAAGTCCCTTACGGTTTCATCTCTCGGCTTACCTTCGGGTCCGAGAAAACATGTCTGCTTATGTTCCTTAAAAACGCATGCTTGCCTGCTTACGAATGTCTAACGTTATTGTATTGTGCATGCATTCTTGTTAGCCAAGAGACTATCAAATAGTCCTTCTGTGCAATTGAACCTGCAAGTATCCGGGACCGTTGGGTCGCCAAGGTAATCCCCGAACCAGGGGCACGCATCTGGGCAAGTGAATACTGAAAGAGAATCCTGTCACGTTGCAACTGAATGATAATCACATCAAGTTTACATCTGAACGAGAATCATGTCACGTAGCTCATGGAGCGAATGCTCGGTTTAGAACAAGAATCGTGGATTATCATATCAAGTTATGGATTTGGAAAGACCCTGACCTGCATGTCGCGGACAACTTGGAAACAAGTTCATTGTATTCCACGGACGGTCACCGGGGCATTGGGGCCGATCCGATCCGGATGGAACTTCACGTTTAGTCTCACGCATCTGTACATAATAGTATGCAGCCACCAATAAATCTTTGTTGCTTTTTATCCTTGTTCAAGACTATAACTCGTCCTTTATGGCTATGTCAACGACTCATGTTCATATAGATAAGTCATCCTCGCTTAGCGGCTATCCGCGTGCGAGTCATTGCATCGCATCAAAGAACAGCTGAACACCTGAACAATCATGATACAACGACTCTCTTGTTTGCATATGCTAGTGCCTTGGTTTTTATTATGAATGCCCCTGAATGTTTATACTTTCCCGTGCTTAAATTAACAATGTTTGCCTTGGATAGGGAAGGCCAAATGGTAAGTTGGTAAGTCTCGTCGTGTTTTCTCTCATGTCGTACGGTGCACTGCCATACGAGTTAGGCTATTCAATATTTGCATAAAACTAATCCTAAGGCAACTAGAAAGATAACTTAATAGTTGGTGCACGAAACCTGTATTACGTGTTTGGATTTGTCGAGCGGGCGAGTAGCTTTCCCACTAGTGCATTCAATGTACTAATAATCTACCAGTTCGTATGTAGGGTGCGGAAGAACCTCGTTCGGTGCGGATGCCTCATTCGTGAATGCTAAGGCGTGGAGATAACTCTGAAGCCTTGGAGTGCTGCGTCCGAAACAGAAGCACATATACAAGACATAATGTTGGAACATCGCCTGAATATCGCCTGAATAATCATTCCACAATTGTAGCCACTTGGCACGCTTTTATTGTTTGAGAGAGAGATCTGAGCGAATTGTAATCTCGGCCAAGCACCGCCTGTAACACTTGTTTATATCAATAAAGAGTTGTTTTACTTCAACTTGTGTTATTCAATGCTTCCGCTATTGTCGACTCAGTGAACTTGTTACCGATCGCCTATGCGTTCATGACTCCGCTGCACTCGGACAATCTGTGCGACTCTGTGGCTTAAAACTCTTACCGCCAGCCAATGAACCATGGCCTTGTACGGGCGTGGCTCACGCTCGTGCGACATCACGCCCGGATGGGTCAAAGTGATCATTCTGCGGAAGCGCTGGCACGGTGATTCTCGCCTAGCGGGATCGACCGATTTAGTCTGCAGAAGATCGGGGCATGATATGTTGGTATCAGAGCCTGGCTTATACGCCTTTGGACTTTATTTCGAATATCTCAGTTTCGAAAGCTCGTTCGTGGGTTATGTGCACGCTCTCTCAATATTCTAAACGGAATATTCTAACAATGAGTCTAAATACTTTCAAAAGCGCATTAGAATAATGTGATTGCTTGTATAAAATTGTGATGTTAGGGCCTTTGTGCCAACCTGAGTGAGAACCCTTGAGATTATCGCAAGTAGCTTGTCCGATTTTACTATCTCTAAGTTTGGTTGAATGCATATGTTCGAGGGACGCCTTAAACTTGTGCACGATCCAAGACTAAAGAAGATGTGAAACTCGAGTGCTAAGACTTCGCTATCGCCGAGTTGGTGAAATGCATGTGTTAGAGGGGTACTTCGAGTATGTGTACGATCCACACTCGTGATATGCTGATCTCGAATGCTTGTGCAAGTGAATATCCAATAAACAAGTACAATGATTTGTATAGGTTTGCCTCAGCCTTGTATCGTTAAATCAAAGTTGATTGAAACATACTGCTTGTCCTCAGTAAGTCTCGAGGACGAGACTTTTTCTGAGTTGGGTAGGATGTAACACCCCGTTCCGTTCAAATGGACTGCCGATTCAAACAGCAAAAGTGCATATCCCGACCCACTTTGCTCAGGCGAGAATACTCGTTTGAGGCAAAGGATATCCAGACTTGTCCCTACAGGAATTCAGCTTAGGCTTTTAGAGGCTCGCTTGGCGTATTGCTCAACCGAGACGAATCATCGCTAAGATGGGTGGCTACGGTGAACTTATCTTTGTTTAGCCAACACACATAAAAATGTGGAATGATATATTCTAGTCGCTAGGTGAATCACCCCCTACATGCTAATAAGAATCCAACGTACCTAGCTAAGGGAATAATCCCAACTTGTGTTGCTTGTGCTAGAACATGGAAATGAAATATTGCTTATATTCAGACCCTCGCATGCTAAGTCCCTTACGGTTTCATCTCTCGGCTTACCTTCGGGTCCGAGCAAACGTGTCTGCTTATGTTCCTTAGAAACGCATGCTTTCCTGCTTACGAATGTCTAACGTTATTGTATTATGCATGCATTCTTGTTAGCTAGGAGACTATCAAATAGTCCTTCTGTGCAATTGAACCTGCAAGTATCCGGGACCGTTGGGTCGCCAAGGCAATCCTCGAACCAGGGGCACACATCAGGGCAAGTGAATACTAAACAAGAATCCTGTCACGTTGCAACTGAATGATAATCACATCAAGTTTACATCTGAACGAGAATCACGTCACGTAGCTCATGGATGTAGAAGCATGAAATATGCTGGGGAATTGTGCGCTTATTATACAGTCAAAACCCCCAACATGCATGAAGCCCGCGTAAAGCAGCGCTTCAAGGCTGTGTAGCGTAAAACATGGCTTCAGAACTGCTCGCATAAAACAGAGATTCAGAGCTGCTTGGCGTATCATAGAGCTTCAGAGATGCCCGCATAAAGCAGCGCTTCAAGGCTGTTTTGGCTTAAAAGGTTGCTACGCCTCCCTACATCATAAAATATGTTTATCTTTAATATAACGTAAAGTCATACGAGGAACTCTTCGTATTCCTCGAATGAATCTGTCAGACAAAACAGTGAACCTGACTCCTGACAAAAGTATTACACGATTATCGAGAGGACAGCTGTGATGATGATTTTGTACAGAGACCCAGACTGTCGTTTAGTGACATATCCTTGATACAAGTCATTTTTACGCATTCAAGGAATACGCTGCCTATTCTACACAGGCAGAGACGAGCTTTCACGCTCAAGATGAGACAAAATTAGATGCCACGTCAAAAGCTGTTTCTCATACAGAGGTCGAGGCATATCTCGGCCTTTAATGCACGAGATTGAGGCATATCTCTGTATTAAATGCACGAGATCTGGTTCTATTTTTAAAATAATTTGGAGAGCTAAAAACTGTAACTAATACGCTCACATCACCATCCTGGCATTTTATGCCAACCAGGCTATTTTCAACCATAGGAGCATGCCGTATGCTATCTCCTTTAAATACGCCAACCGGGCTATTTTCAACTATAGGAGCACGCCGTATGATATCTCCTCGAAATACGCCAACTTCGGCTATATTTGCAAAGGTACGTGATAAGGCTATTTGGCCTAGAATACGCTCAAGACCTCAGTCAAGAAGGATAATTGGCGCAGCATCAAGTTTTACGCGGTATTTGGCTTTTACGCCAACAAGACAGCTAGTTGGTTTTTACGCCAACAAGACAGCTATTTGGTTTTTACGCCAACAAGACAGCTAGTTGGTTTTTACGCCAACAAGACAGCTATTTGGCTTTTACGCCAACGAGACAGTTATTTGGCTTTTATGCCAACCATCTTTATGCGAGGGACAGTTATCTACGTGGCTTGCATGCCGTGATCTTCGAGAAGCAGTTATACGCGTTACCTCATAATGGGACACGCGTTATACGCGGATTAGGAGATCATTCAAACGTGGGTAGCAGTTATTATAACCACCGCATAAAAGGTACAACTTTCTCCACAGTTGTGCTTCTATGCCGACTGGACAGTTATTATGACTGATCTCTATAAATAGAGACCTCTAGTCACAGGGTCAAGGGAGAAGAGAAAAAGGGGGATAAAAAAGAGGAGCGGAGAGTACAGACAGAGAGGGTCGATTGACAACTTCGACAACGAAAATTCAATTCCACTTGCAACCTTTGAAGCTTCTTCTTCTTCTACAACACTTCTTCATCATCGTGTGATCCAAGGGACAAAGTGATCGACCGCAGATCAGACTCCTATAGCAATTTTTCCCCATAATTATTTTTATTGTGCTTAACATCCTCGTATAGGATTAATTGTACTCTTTTTTCTTGTTTGTAAACAAAAAAAGGGTTTCGTATAAACCTAGTTTCATTATTTTGTTTATCATCAAACACAAGATGATGACTCTGCTGGGGACGACTTTCTCATCTGACGAGAAAGTAATTGCTCAACACGATGTTGTATCCGTCGGATCGACGAAGATGACTTTGGTCGTCCAATTCGACCAATCTGCTTATGAAGACATGCTTCGCGCAGGGGGTAGCTCTCATTCCCTCTCTGTCCAGGACAACAGAAAGTTGCGTAAAGTATGGATGCCCAAGACATCCTCTACCCTTCCTGCAAGCTCTCCTCCTCTAATCAACAAGGTTGTGACAACATAGCCTACGCGCTCTGTGCGTAAAACTATGTCTCTCGTCTATGACGTGGCAGACAAAACTTCTGGTAATGCCTCAGTGCTAATCCAGAAGTCTAGAATGCGCCCTGCGCGTAAAATCTCATCTCCCGTCTGTGACGTGGCAGAAAAAACTTCTGACAATGCCCCAGTGCCGATCCAGAAGTCTAGAACGTGCCCTGCACGTAAAACTTTGTCTCCCGTCTGTGACGTGGCAGACAAAATTTCTGACAAGGCCTCAGCGCCAATTCAGAAATTTCAAACGCGCCCTGCACGTAAAAATACATCTCCCGTCTATGATGAGGTAGATGGACCCTGGGATCACATCAAAGGAAAACGAGTGGCGGATCTCCCAACCGCTAGGCTTGTACGCCACCAAGAGAAGAAGTTGCCCAATCTTCAGATTACGCGTGACGCTGGAGGCCGCTTGAGGACTTTTCCTGTTTTACGAGAACCAGTGCCAAACTCTAAATTACGCCAGGATAAGTCTGTCCGCGTAAAAAAAACCCATTTCACGGGAAAATATACTCCTCAGACAGACAATGGATCGTATGCTACTCACATGGGTGAACTGTTGTATTCCTATGGCAGGGAAAGGGTTCTGGTCCCTAATCTTCACGATCCTACTGATGTAAAAAGGCGGAATAAGCCTTCTTCTTCCTCTTCTGTTGACCCCCCTGATTTGCGTGATTTTTTGATCCAAAAATGCAAAGTCAGGGGATCTTCTAATATGTCTATTACACCCCCTAGGGGGCATTGTTGTAATAGTCATAAGGTTGTCATTAACTACTGTTGTTCTAAGGCAAAACTGTCAGTTTTCGACCGGTTGAACTACTCTTTGTCCTTACAGGAAGAAGAACCGACATTCGCATCGGTAAATATGGCTTCGCACATTCCTAGAGGAAGGTCAAGTTCAAGACGTCATCCCTCTAGAACTCCGAGCCAAAGGAGATTTGACAGACTCCTGGAGAATATTGAGGCAGGTGTTTTTTGAAACACCCGCTCGAGGTCACGACAATCGGCTTCATATTCTTCTGATTCTGACGCTGGGGGTCGCACGCTTTCTGAATTTGATACTAAAATTATAGACTTGATCTTTACAGAGATCTATACTAATCCCTCAGTGGGATCCAGAGAAATGGGAGTTTATGCTGTTGGAGATGAACATGAAGAGGCTTCCCCATCAGGAAGTACTGAGCAATGCATCGTTGTATTAGAGACATCGATCAAAGAGATGCATACCGTGATGGAGAGTATGCGCCAAATGATGGTGACTCAACATGCAGCTGCAATAGCTCAAACACCGGTTCCTCCAACTCAACTACGTGTGGGGGTAGACATACCACCATCCCATGCAAACCAGGAGCCTGTTCCAAATCAAGAGTCAGCTGCTCCTCAACCCCTTAACCCGGAGAATGTATTACCTCTTATTGGAGTTTTAATACAAATGATCTCTCACCTCTCTGCTGTCCGTTTCTCAACTGAAGATCCGATACAGGCAGTTCGGAAATTAAAAGCCCAATTTGATGCCTTGAAGCATAAGGATCAGCTCAAGAAGTTGGGAATCAACCAACCATACCTAGCTATCTGGGACGAGATCACTTTCCTACCAAAATACAAACCACAGCTATGGTTTTGTTTGAGGGAAAGACATCGCCAAGCCAGTACATGAATTACTTCAGCATGATGACGGTGTTGTTGCAAGGGAATGACGCCCTTCTCACTCGAGTGTTTAAAGACTGTCTGTCTGGAGTGGCCTACCAATGGTACCATAGTCTGGCAGACAACTGAATTACTTTTTTTGAAGATTTCAAGACTCTGTTCTTCGCTCGATTCTACGAAGGAGGAATGGACATGTCTAAGTCATCACTCATCGAAGTCAAGCAGAAGGAGAAAGAAAACGTTCGTACTTTTATTGAACGTTTTCGTCAGGCTACTTTGCAGATGCCTCCTGGAGTTCCAGATTTCGCCTTGGTGGACATTTGCAGGAAGAACCTTCTCCCACTGATCTCAGTATTCACGGGACCATATCAGTTCCATGATTGGCCCTCGTTTATCATGTCAGCGGTAGCCGCTAAAGACAACAGTCGGAAGGCTCGTGACAACGGAATCATGATCTCTACCTCTGATCGAGGGAAGCGGTCATCCTCCAATAATGACCATACTCGTAGTTCCAAAGGAAAGGAAGCTCTGGCCATCAACACGTCCAGGCAAAATACTCCAGTGACTACGCAGACGAAACCTGGGACTTCCAGACCTATAGAGGAATATTCTTTTGACGACGATGATATTCCGAGCATATTCGATTGTCTAGTCAAAAGTGGCAAGCTTACTCTCCCCGAGGTAAAGCGTCCAAATGAAGTCGGCAGTACAAATAATCCTAAGTACTACATTTTCCACAGATACATACATCACCCCACAAAGGCATGCTATGTACTGAAAAGAAAAATCCAGGAGCTGATTGACGCCAAGGCCATTACTCTGCATAATAGCGAAAAGACGGTCACTGCCAACATGATCTCACTCCAATTTGGTAATCTGCCCCCTCAAGAAGTCCCGGATGGTGTGGTACCTATTCCATGAGCAATGATGAACATTGTTAATCTCCCCCTACCAGGGATCAAAATCATGACTTGGTGCCCCTAACTACCAAGCATGGGGAGATCATGTGGGTCCACCCTGATCTGGTGTCAGAAATTGAGAAAAAGACTAAAGCTGCTAAAGCTAAGTCTAAAACGAACTCAAGATGTAAACCATGCCATATGGTTGCAGTATCCCCAACACCGGAAGAAGAGGCTTTAGCACCACAACCCAGTCAGGAAAAGCCTACCTTAAAGACTATGGAGGAAACCAGGAGGAAGCAACGGCAGACACCTCACCTGCCAAACATCCAGAACCTGAACCTGTTATACCAGAGGCAGGTCCTTCTAAACCAACTTCGCTGGACAAAGGCAAGCAGAAAGAAGTTTATTTCGATAAACCTTTGAAGAATATTCAAAACAAAGGTTTAGAGAAACCTTATAACTTCGACATCTTGGCTCAGTTGGCTAATACTCCGGCCAGATTGTCCATTTTTGAACTACTTAGGCTATCCAAAGACACTCGTCAAGCCTTGAGTGAAGCATTGATGCAAGCAGATGTATGCTTGACTCAGCTCAAATCTCCTGATAAAGAGCCAGTGGCATGTCCTCAATGCCATAGCATGATGGAAGTGGTCCCTAACATCACTTTCACTCAAGAGAACATGTTGTTAAAACATAAAAGACACAACAGGCCTCTTTATTATACAGGATACGTCGGATCCATTGAGATAGACCGAATTCACATAGATCCGGGATCGTCGATCAGCATTATCCCTCATAGTCTGTTAAGACCATTGAGAATTCCTACAAGCGAACTGGCTTACACTACCACCACAATCGTGGGCTTTAATGCCAGAAACAGCAGACCGTTGGGGAAGATTCGTTTGAGGATCCAGATTTGTGACCTTAGGTCAGTGGCTACATTCTACATCATTGATTCGGATGTGTCTTACAATATTCTGTTGGACAGACCATGGATCCACGGTCACAATATTGTTCCTTCAACTCTACATCAATGCTTTAAATATGTAGACGTCCAAGGGACAGTGAAAATCGAGTTTGCTGATCTCAACCCGTTCAAAGGAGTTGAGTCCTACTATTCTGATGCCATGTTGTACACCCAAGACTACATGAAGGAGGTGTCAGGCAGGACGGGAGAGGAATCCTACCAGGAGCTAGGAGAACCATCTGCTGAGCAACCTTTGTCAATCCAGGTGAAAGGGCGGACTACCCGTCCGAAAGTCATGGAATCTGTGACTATCCACTTGGGCAAAACCAAATCGGGAGGAGGAAATGATCCCCTAGTGATCAGTCTGAACAAGAAGCCTCCACCTTTGGTCATTGACCTTAGGCGCAACAAGCAGTCAGCTGATGTAAATATAACCGGGAACATGGTTCCTGGTGATAATAAAGATTCTCTTTCCCAGTATACTGACGCTCAATTTCCTAATCAGGAATCTTCCCCTCATAACGATATATAACCTATAGCACAAAAATTATTGGAAGCTATAGACTTCTATCATCCATATGTGTGGGAAGTAGCATCAACATCTAATATCGTCACGACATATGGGCCGCATGAAGATTCTATCTTTGTTGTTCCACCTACTCGCAACAATCAGCATCCAATAGTCTTCGGTTGCACGTGGAATAGACCGATTGTACAAGAAGGTTCTCACGAATCTGATGCTGGGAAAATACAAGTCCACAGATATAGCCACATGCTTTGAAGATTATGCAAATCATGGGTTATGATTTGAAGTTGGAGACAGGCCTCAACTACGAAAAAAGCAGACGAATGCCGTTGCATGGTGATCCCTACTGTCAACAAACTCGTTTTGGGTTAGGGTATACCACATATCTTGCAACTTTAAACAACTCTGAGTCAACTGAGGAGACCATTTTCTCTTCTCAAGATGATTTGTCATCCTCCGATTCAGATGATGAACTTGAACGGGCATTATCAGTAAATATGGTGTTGACAGATTCCCTCGAAATATAGGAGCAAGAGTCTGAACCATTTGAAGATGAATCCTGGGCTCAGCAAATGGATACACAATGGGAACTCCGGTTCGAACAAAAAGAACCACCCACTGAAGATAAGGTTATCCAAGTCAATGTTGGGGATAAATTTTTACCAAAGCCGATATTTATCAGTAACAATCTTTCCGAAGAAGAAAGAGAGGAAATGATCTAGCTGATAAAAGAATATATCGATGTCTTTGCTAGGAATTATGAGGATATGCCAGGTCTTGATCCAGAAGTGGCTAACCATAAACTCAACATATTGTCCAATTCAAAGCCTGTAAAGCAACACCAACGCCGGTTCCGCCCGAATATAATGGATGCCATTGAAGCTGAAATCAAGAAGCTAATAGCTTGTAGGTTCATCCGGGAAGAACAACATCCTGACTGGGTCGCTAATGTTGTCCCGGTTATGAAGAAAAATAGAAAAGTACGTGTTTGCATCGACTTCCGAGATCTAAATACGGCATGCTCTAAAGATGAGTTCCCTCTTCCCATTACAGACGTCATGATCGATAATACATGCGGTTTTGAGCGCATGTCTTTCATGGATGGATTTTCAGGATATAATCAAATTAAGATAAATCCTGAATATGAAAAGCATACTGCTTTTCGTACACCACTGGGGGTATATTGCTATACGGTTATGCCTTTTGGATTAAAGAATGTCGGGGCTACATATCAACGAGCTATGAGTAACATATTCTATGAGCATCTGCGCAAAACTGTGGAATGTTAGGTGGATGATATTGCTGTTAAATGCCACCTCAAGGATAATCATATCCAAGACTTGAAGACAGTATTCGAGTTGATGTGCCAACATCAACTCAAAATAAACCCTACAAGGTCCTTTCTTGGTGTATCCAGTGGCAAATTTCTGGGATTTGTCATTACCGCTAAAGGCATTCAAGTTGACCCTGATAAAGTAAAAGCTATCTTGGAAATGCGACCACCTCATAATCTGAGATAACTTAGGGGATTTCAAGGTCGTCTAGCTTATATCAGGAGATTCATATCCAGCCTCTCCGGAAGATGTCAACATTTTTCTCGCCTAATGAAGAAAGAAGTGTCATTCGTATGGGACGAAGCCTGTCAGCAAGCATTTAATGACATCAAACGCTATCTTACTAATCCTCCAGTTTTGGTGCCTCCCGTCATAGGAAGACCATTTTTGCTGTATGTTCGAGCAATGGATCATTCTTTAGGGGCTCTCCTTGCACAGAAGAACAATGAGGGTCACGAACAGGCTATTTACTATCTAAGCAGGATGATGGTCGAAGCTGAACATAGGTATAGTCCAGTAGAAAAAGAATGCTTGGCCCTAATGTTTGCTATTCAAAAGACGTGACATTACGTGATGGGCCAAACTATTCATATCATCTCCAGAATCAATCCGCTGCGGGTTTTAATAAATAAACCAAGTGTTCTTAATTCTCGACTCGCGACTTGGGCAATGCTATTGACACCGTATGATATGGTGTACGTCCCTCAGAAGTCCATGAAAGGTCATGCCTTGGCTGATTTCTTAGCTGTCCATCCAATTCCGAAAACCTCCAAATTATATGAGGACATTTCCGACGAAGTTGCAGAATATAATTCGGCAATGGAAGGTGATACATGGCAGCTATTTTTTGATGGCGCTTCCAGAACTGGTCCCAAAGGAAATGTGATTTCAGGAGTAGAAATTGTCCTGGTGACTCCTGATAAACTCGTCATCTATCGAACATATTCTCTTAGAAATCCTGCTCTAATAATGTGGCAGAATATAATGCTCTACAAAACTATCATCAAACTCTTGAAGAAGTTCGTCTCTTCAAACAAAAGAGATTGGAACGAGAAGTTGGGAGAATGTCTGTGGGCATATCGCACAACGGTACGAACGCCAACAGGTTGTACCCCATTTTCGTTAGTTTATGGGTGTGAAGCAGTTCTCCCCATTGAAGTTCAAATTCTATCACTCAAGATAGCAGTAGCTAATGAGCTGACTCAGGAAAATAATGATCGTTTAAGACTTCAAGAGCTAGAAGGATTAGACAAGAAACGCCTTCAAGCTCAACAGCACATCGAGTTCTACCAGACACGCATCTCCAGAGCTTTTAATCAAAAAGTGAAGGAAAGAGTGTTCAAAGTTGGCGAGCTAGTTCTAGTTGTGAAGAGGCCAATGATCATTACACACAAAAGTAAGGGCAAGTTCCAACCCAAATGGGAGGGCCCTTATATGATTGAAACCACATTTTCAAATGGCGCTTACAGATTAGCCAAGCCTAATGGAGATTTGATAATGGCTCCTATCAACGACAAATTCCTGAAGAAGTACTATGCTTGATCTCCCTCACTTAACAGGGTATGATGAAGATCTCATTCTGACGATACTACGTACAAAAAACTTAGTTGGAGCATATTCTATCATGTTCTTATGGCCTCTGAATAGATATGTTTAACTAATTTGAAACATCAAAACCTATCACGTCCATATTACCTCTGATAGTGTTTTGTACATAAATTTAGTTGGATCATATTCTATCATGTCCATATTACCTCTGAATAGATATGTTCAGCTAAACCTTACCGAAAGTATATCACATCTATATTACCTCTGATATCACTTTCATCTTAGTCTATCATTTATATTCAAAAGTGATAGGTCCACAAAGTCAGAAAATGTATCTTTATTATCTCTGGAAATAGCAAATTACAAAAGGAGCAAAAAGGTACATTATTGGGGAGGAGCCATTAAATCGCGAATCTGTTGCGCCAAAGCAGCCATCCTTTCATTCCTGGAGTTCAAGATGTTAGCACGAGCCTGCTCCAGCCTTGCTTCATCATCACTTAAGAAAGATAGTTCGGATAGAGAATCAACAAAACTTGCGTGGATGACACCCGCATGTGTCAAGTTCTGCTGAGCTGTCTTCACTTGGCCCTCAAATACATCACGAACTGCCGATGCCTTGAGAAGCCTCTCCCTTGTCTGGGCAAGTTCAGCTTCCAATTCTTGAACCCTCACTTCGTATCCCTCATATTCTTCGTAGCACTTGGCCAGCTAAGGAATATTCTCCACCAATACTGCTTGCTCTTTCTCCATCTTTTGTTGTTGTTCCTGGATGGATTTGTTTAAAGATTCAATCTGCTGAGCAAGTTCCGCAGTTAGGGAGTCATACTCAGCTTGAACCAAGTCATCGATGCTGCCTTGGGATAGTTGCAAATATTCGTTAATGGGTTATTCTAAACCATTAACTATTTGCTCTAGCGCATCAGCTCTTTCAGCGTCATTGAAATTTCTAATCGGCGCTATAGTAAGCTTGGAGGACGTCTTCAGAGCATCAAAGCCTAGATTCTTCTCCAGCACCATGGATATCAATTCTTTCAAAGTGCGGTAGAATATGCTAGTATATTGTTCAACTAGCATAACAAAGATCGAATGTACGCTGGGAGTGGACGCAATATCTGTAAATCTCCTATCGGGAATGACTGCAGAGGATGTTGCCACAGTCGTTGCTTCAACAGAGGGTGCGACAAAAGAAAAGGCACCAACAATGGTTGGAGTTGCTGGCATGCTTAACGAAGGAGGCACGGTCGAGATGGTGGGTTCATCCTCCTCTGATGTTATTTGAACTGCTACTGGCGGGATGACACCCAAGAATATTGCAGATGAAAGATCGGCAGTCTCAAAGTATGCTTCGTCGACGTCAGGTGCCGCCGTTTCATTAGCTGGATCTGCAACAAAATCAGAAGTTGTGTCAACTCCGCCCTTCCCAGAGACATCTTCGCCTGAAAATAAGATAAGAGAAAGTTAATATCAAATTGATGTTAATTTTCCTGAAGAAAGTGTGAAGACAACATTTATCCATGGCCGATGGTATGTATGTTGCGTCTGCATCCTGTATAGCTAAATTATTTCTTAATGATGCTAAAAAAGCTGTCATACCTAGAGAAGAGGGTACACCAACTGACGTTTGAGGATAGTCATCCCAGTCGTCACCCAGATCCACTCGAGATTCATCGGGTGGAATCTCGCTCGAGATACTTACAAACGAAGGAGGGGCTAGTCCCATTATTTGTCTTGGCAAAGGTATATGGATTCTTACTGCGCTCGGCCTCGAAGGGGATCTAGAAGCACTACCAGTAACGGTGGTAGCAGCAGCAGTTGAGGGCAAAGAATCTCCAGCACTGTTAGCTGGAACTGTGGAGGTTCCCTCTCTAAAAGACGAAGGACCCCTGATCAAAGAATTATCCCCAACAGAGGAAACAATAGGCTCACTCCTAGAGGCCCCCTCGGTGGAAGTCCTTTTAGGACCCCCGATAGTTAGCTTCTTCTTGCGGGGGGAAGGCTCTTTCAGAGTGGAAGCCTTTCGTTTATTGGAGATTATGAGAAACTCTGCTGGCGGAGCTATTACGCCTCTCGATAAAATCAATAAATAATCATCTGCACCGGTGGCTTCATCACCTTTATCAGAGGAGACATATGGTATCTCCTCTCTCCCAGTGGACCTATGTGAGGGCATCCTGAAACTTCCATGAACATCAAAATCACGATGGAGGGTATTGATGGACAAATAAAACTGCGCGTACGAGTAAAGAATGCGCAGCTCCGTGGAGAGAGAAGTCGCGGGCACATCAAAGGTTGCTCCAGTACAACCCATTATGAAGTACCGCCATCCTCTAGCTCCATCAATAAGTCCACCTTTGAACTTGAAGCTGGTGATGGGATTCCCCACGTGCAACTGATCATACCCAAATTGCCTAGCGAAACGGCTAGGCAGATAAGGCTCCAAGTAGCAGTGATCCTCACTTCTGTACAGCAGATGGAAAGGTCTAATATAGACCAACCAGTAAAAGGCTTCAGGAGAAAGAATAGTCTTCCCCTGAACTGCATCCTGAAGTTTCGTCCCCTGTTGATTGATATGTAGGGGGGGGGAAGACACAGAAGAACTTCCAACTATGGACAAAATTTAGTGCTAGACGACAGTCTATGACGCTAGTCACGTTCCAAGAAGAATTCCTGTAATTCAACAGGAAGTTATTGCCCGAACCACTAGCCGACCCGGGAGGCATCACTCTGGTGTTGTGAAGGATTAACCATCCTATCAGATATAAGAATGGCAATTCCACTCTGGGATATCCTTTACGCCGTATTTCATCAGCCAGCAGTCCATCAGTAATGGCCCTCAGGCCAGCTTGAATCCTGTATACCATGGCAGGGAGCAGGCCCAATCTTGCTTCAAACACCAAATGCATTGCAGGCCATAAGGTGTTGCGATGAATGCGATCCGCAGACGCGATGCCTGGAACCACCCATCGGCGTAGCCAGATAGAAAGGAAGCCAGCCAGTTGAGCTTTTCTTGACAGAGGCTTTCGGCAATGCCTCATATAGCTGTAGGCTTTGGTTCCTGCAGGATAACCCCCTATCTCTTTATTGAGAACATAATCTTGGGCCCCCGCATCTTCAATAAGATCGTCGATTGTGTTGGCATTGAAAATGCTCAAGGGATTCAAGGGTTTAACTCTGCTATATATAACTTTATCCTGTTTGGCATTTCTAGCCTGATGGAAGAAGAGATAGAATACCCATTTGTTGATATAGGCTAAATCAGAGGGATCCTTATAGAAGGCAATGCATGCAAGGTAGTGGCTCATCAGCTCTTGGTATACTGCCACTGCCCGAGGGTAGGTATCCTTCAGCTCCCTATTTGTCGGAATGTACTCTTCATAAGGAGTACCTCCCATTGGCAGCTTTAAGATGTCTGCCATCTCATGAAGTTCCAGGCCTAACTCACCTATCGGAGTGGCAAAATTCCCAGTGAGCGAGTTATACCGCTCCATCAAAGCTAAGAACAAATTGGGGTTGAGAGGCAGCCCAACACTAGTGGCACTCACAGCCGCAAACAAGCCAATACTTTCCAGCTTCGTCTGAAAGTGCTTCAGGGCCCATGCAGTTAAACTGGCCCATCGAAGATTCTGGGGGCTAAGCTATCCACTAGTGTGAGGGTTAACCTTGGGGTATACTCCCCCCTGTCCCATAAAGTCGTTGCAGAAAGTCGCTATTTGAAGCGGTTGGATCAGTGAAGTATCTTCACTCGGGACGCTGCCCGGCAGTAATCCTCTGAAAGGCATGACAGGGCCTGAGGGACTACTTACAAAGGACCCTCGGTCCAATCCTTTCTTATAAAAGATCTTCTTCGGCTGGCCATAAAGATCGGGAGTCAAAGTCCATGACATTTTCTTGGGATGTATGGCATGGAAGAATGCAGAGATAGGGTAATCTCTGGGCATCTTTGGCAGAAACAAGATCGTGCCCTCAGCGGAAAATACCCAATCTTTCTTTTTGGGCTTCGTCTGGGATTGCTTATCTATCACATCCCCAAACAAGAAAGCTGGTTTCTTGTACTCAGTCCCATCTATGTCGAGATGAAGAAGCGGCTTTCTTTTCCTTAGCAGCGGAGGCCTGTTTTGGTACCATAGCAAAAATCTGAGTTCTCAGAAAAGAGACGAAGACAAAGAGTTCTCAGAAAGAGACGAAGGGTTTTGTAGAGACATATGAAGGGTTTTTCTCTCTCATGACCTAGGGCTATTTATAGAGTTCAGATAACTCTTCAAATCCTTAACCGAATCCTATCTTATCTGATCAGTTATAATTTGGGACCACATCAGCCAATCATTTGAAAAGGAAGACGGACAGTCATGCTGCGTAACAGATCTACGATTTTACGCTCAGAAGCTACAGATCTATGATTTTACGCTCAGAAGCTTTTACGCTCAGAAGCTACAAATCTACGGTTTTACGCTCAGAAGCTATAGATCTATGATTTTACGCTCAGAAGCTTTTACGCTCAGAAACTACAGATCTATGATTTTACGCTCAGAAGCTACAAATCTACGATTTTACGCTCAGAAGCTACAAATCTACGATTTTACGCTCAGAAGCTTTTACGCTCAGAAGCTACAGATCTACGATTTTATGCTCAAAAGCTACAGATCTATGATTTTACGCTCAGAAGCTACAAATCTACGATTTTACGCTCAGAAGCTACAGATGCTACGGATCTATGCCTTTTTCGCATATCTTAAAATTACGCAGGACAGGATACGCGTATATCTTGATAATTTGGGTCTTATACTCGAAAAAGCCAATTACAAGGGCTTACGCAGAAAATGCTCCTTTTTGGTTACAAAACATTGTAGGCAGGAGGACTTCATCAGACGAAGGGCCAAGGAGTTCCCTAAAAATGTTTGTCTGTATTGAAGATGAATCTTCTTCTTGGGCCATTGGAAGTTCATTCGAAGTCTATCCAGAATCCTTTACATCTAAGTTTAAGTATGGCTTGTTCGGCGGACATTTCTTGCCCTGTTTCGAGAAACTTTCGGGAAGCCATTCTTGAAGATGATGTTCTGAACAGAAATTCTTCATATTAGAGAAGTGACAGTTCAGAATTCTATGTGACTTCTCGTCCAAAAATAGCATGACAATTGGATTAACAAGACAATTTAATGCTGAAGAGTTTTTACGCATCTTCCTCTATGCGTAAAAGTCGGAGCGTGACGGGAAGCATATTTGTCAGAATCAGCGTAAAAAATTACTCAAGCATGCTGAAGCTGCGTATTATCAGACTTCCTTACAACAATATGGCAAATCAATGATGCGTAAAAGAAGACAAGTTTATTAATCATGATTACATATGATGGAAATACATTTTTACAAAGGATTTTTCATTAATATTCAAGATCATGATTACATATGATGGAAATCTATTTTACAAAGGATTTTTCATTAATATTCAAGATCACAACAGGAATCTATTACGCCAGGTCCCCGTCTGATGGAGATCTTCAGTTCTTCTTCTATGATACTTCTTCGGCTTCTTCGGCCGATGAACAAGAAAATGGTGGATGGCGGGAGGATACAAAACTGGGCCTGTTTAAATTATTCAAGCCCCCCTCCATACGTTATTGGCGGCCATGCTCAGATTTGTGTTAGGGGTTCAGACCCAACACAATACTGGAAGATACGACCAAACTGTCCACCAGGGTCTAGCTTCATGATAGGGAAAAATACAGCTAGCAAGCTGTGTGGTCTGATAAGACCCCTCCTCTCTTCTGGACTAATCGCCATATAAAATTGCTGATTATCCCGAGCATAGGAAGCTATGATATCCTTCCATAATCTATTGTTGCAGAGGACATTTGCTCGAAGATGCCTCCTTTTGCGGCTCCTTACATGCTGGAAGAGCATAATCTTCTTCTTTCTCAGATCAGCCCAAAGAATCTCGGCAACCATCTTTGTGGTTAAGGGAGTATGGAAAAACAGGTTCACTCGCTTGCCTTTATATTGGCAGAAGAGAACATACCAAATCTCAACAACTTCTTAAATATTGCCGAAAAATCAGCCTCAAAGAAAGAGTCAAATTTGACCATTTCATGCTTCATTCAAAGTATTTCAAATTATGAGGAATTTGAAAACTTTGAAGGGGGTTGTGTAGAAGCATAAAATACGCTGGGGAATTGTGCGCTTATTATACAGTCAAAAACCCCAACATGCATGAAGCCCGCGTAAAGCAGCGCTTCAAGGCTGTGTGGCATAAAACATGGCTTCAGAACTGCTCGCGTAAAACAAAGATTCAGAGCTGTTTGGCGTAACATAGAGCTTCAGAGATGCCCGCGTAAAGCAGCACTTCAAGGCTGTTTTGGCATAAAAGGTTGCTACGCCTCCCTACAGCATAAAATACGTTTGTCTTTAATACAACGTAAAGTCATACGAGGAACTCTTCGTACTCCTCAAATGAATCTGTCAGACAAAATAGTGAACCTGACTCCTGACAAAAGTACTGCACGACGATCGAGAGGACAGCTGTGATGATGATTTTGCACAGAGATCCAGACTGTCGTTTAGTGACATATCCTTGATACAAGTTATTTTTATGCATTCAAGGAATACGCTGCCTATTCTACACAGGCAGAGACGAGCTTTTACGCTCAAGATGAGACGAAATCAGACGCCACGTCAAAAATTGTTTCTCATACAGAGCTCGAGGCATATCTCGACCTTTAATGCACGAGATTGAGGCATATCTCTGTATTAAATGCACGAGATCTGGTTCTATTTTTAAAATGATTGGGAGAGCTAAAAACTGTGACTAATACACTCACATCACCATCCTGTCATTTTACGCCAACCAGGCTATTTTCAATCATAGGAGCACGCCGTATGCTATCTCCTCGAAATACGCCAACCGGGCTATTTTCAACTATCGAAGCACGCTGTATGCTATCTTCTCGAAATATGCCAACTCCGGCTATATTTGCAAAGGTACGTGATAAGGCTATTTGGCCCAGAATACGCTTAAGACCTCAGTCAAGAAGGATAATTGGCGCAACATCAAGTTTTACGCGGTATTTGGCTTTTATGCCAATAAGACAGCTAGTTGGTTTTTACGCCAACAAGACAGCTATTTGGCTTTTACGCCAACAAGACAGCTAGTTGGTTTTTACGCCAACAAGACAGCTATTTGGCTTTTACGCCAACGAGACAGTTATTTGGCTTTTATGCCAACCATCTTTATACAAGGGGCGGTTACCTATATGGCTTGCATGTCGTGATCTTCGAGAAGCAGTTATATGCGTTACCTTATAATGGGACACGCGTTATACGCGAATTCAGGAGATCATTCAAACGTGGGTAGCAGTTATTATAACCGCCGCGTAAAAGGTGCAACTTTCTCCACAGTTGTGCTTCTATGCCGACTGGACAGTTATCGTGACTGATCTCTATAAATAGAGACCTCTAGTCACAGGGTCAAGGGAGGAGAGAAAAAGGGGGATAAAAAAGAGGAGCGGAGAGCACAGACAGAGAGGGTCGATTGACAACTTCGACAACGGGAATTCAATCCCACTTGCAACCTTTGAAGCTTCTTCTTCTTCTACAGCACTTCTTCATCATCGTGTGGTCCAAGGGACAAAGTGATCGATCGCAGATCAGACTCCTATAGCAATTTTTCCTAAAATCATTTTTATTGTACTTAACATCCTCGTAGGATTAATTATACTCTTATTTCTTGTTTGTAAACAAAGAAAGGATTTCGTATAAACCTAGTTTCATTCTTTTGTTTATCATCAAACAATGGAGCGAATGCTCGATTCAGAACAAGAATCATGGATTATCATATCAAGTTGTGGATTTGGAAAGACCCTGACCTGCATGTCGCGGACAACTTGGAAACAATGGCATTGTGTTCCACGGACGATCACCGGGGAACTGGGGCCGATCCGATCCGGATGGAACTTCACGTTTAGTCTTACGCATCTGGACAGGATAGTCTGCAGCCACCAACAAATCTTTGTTGCTTTATATCCTTGTTCAAGACTATAACTCGTCCTTTATGGCTATGCCAGCGACTCATGTTCATATAGATAAGTCATCCTCGCTTAGCGGCTATCCGCGTACGAGTCATTGTATCGCATTAAAGAACAGTTGAACACCCGAATGATCATGATACAATGACTCTCGTGTTTGCATATGCTAGTGCCTTGGTTTTCATTATGAATGCCCCTGAATGTTTATACTTTTCCGTGCTTAAATTAACAATATTTGCCTTGGACAGGGAAGGCCAAATGGTAAGTTGGTAAGTCTCGTCGTATTTTCTCTTATGTCGCACAGTGCACTGCCACACGAGTTAGGCTATTCAATATTTGCATGAAACTAATCCTAAGGCAACTAGAAAGATAACTTAATAGTTGGTGCACGGAACCTGTATTACGTGTTTGGATTTGTCGAGCGGGCGAGTAGCTTCCCCACCAGTGCATTTAATGTACTAATAATCCACCAGTTCGTTTGTAGGGTGCAGAAGAACCTCGTTCGGTGCGGATGCCTCATTCGTGCGTGCTAAGGCGTGGAGATAACTCTAAAGCCTTGGAGCGCTGTGTCCGGAACAGAAGCACATATACAAGACATAATATTGGAATATTGCCTGAACAATCATTCCATAATTGTAGCCACTTGGCACGCTTTTATTGTTTGAGAGAGAGATCTGAGCGAATTATAATCTCGGCCAAGCACCGCCTGTAACACTTGTTTATATCAATAAAGAGTTATTTTACTTTAACTTGTGTTATTCAATGCTTCCGCTATTGTCGACTCAGTGAACTTGTTACCGATCGCCTATGCGTTCATGACTCCGCTGCACTCGAACAATCTGTGCGACTCTGTGGCTTAGAACTCTTACCGTCAACCAATTAACCACGGCCTTGCACGGGCGTGGCTCACGCTCGTGCGACATCACGCCTGGATGGGTCAAAGCGATCGTTCCGTGGGAGCACTGGCGCGGTGATTCTCGCCTAGCGGGATCGGCCGATTTAGCCTGCGGGAGATCGGGGCGGGACAACTGGAACCTATTTATTGAGGACACAACTGTTACTTCCAAATATACACACCCATGCTCCATATAGACCCTACAACATGCGTGGCATATCTTCTTCTAAACCCTATATCCAACTCTATTGTAATTGAATTAAATTATATATAGGCAACCCAAATATCCCAACCACTGATATACCCGTATTCCATTCATGTCAACCTACGTCTATGACACTTGTGTTGCATTAGATTGAACCCCTTGTACTCTTTACATAATACTAAACACCTTGATGAGATATATCACCTTTTGACGCTTATTGCTGAACCGTTCATCGGCATCCATGATATGCAATGAACTTCTTCTCGGTACCATCTCACCCTAGTTGTATTTGGCTAAGGTAATTCCTATTGTCTTATAGACTCATGACCTAATTAGAAGCAAGAAGAACTGGTAAAACTTTCTTTATTAAGTTATTGACTCATTAACGCCATGGTAGTGCATAGATTTTCTTTAATAGGCTGTGACAACGGTTACAAAATACTTAGCATCTCGAATCCCTCCTTGAAGTTAGACTTACTAAAAATCCTTACAAATATGATCATGACTATAGTTTCTGCAGCCAACTTCATTCTTATAAGTTGGGTAGAGCCTTGATTAAGCTTAACCTTATTCTTATAATGCGATGTCAAATTAGGACTCCATTTGGTAAATGCGTCCCCATCTTTAGTGCAACCTTCTTAAAAATCTTTTCTACTATGTTTATTTTTAATTTCGAGGACGAAATTTTTATAAGTTGGGTATTTTGTAAGCACCTTGATTTTTGAATTAAAATTTTAAATTTAATTTTTGGTATTCTGAATTTTTGTGATTTAGGGAAATTTTTATTTTTTAGCTAGTTATAATATATAATATAATTGATTTTATAGTTATATGTAATTAATTAATTATTAATATTATGCAAAAAATATCTTTTTGGGAGTACAACTATTAATAGTGTATTGTATAATTTTTTGGAATTTATTGAGGTTCAAAACTATTTTTAAATAGTCATACACCTACATATATAAATAAATAAATAAATAAATAATGAATTAATACCCAAACCCAACAAAATCCTAACCCAAACCCAAACCCTACCCAAAACCTAATCCTAACTCTAAAATAACTAACCCAACTCCCCTCCCCCCCCCCCGCGTACACAGACCCCCACCCCTCTCTACTATATATATATATATATATATATATATATATACTGCATACACACCTAAACCTTAGCCCTAACCATCAACCACGTTACCGCCACCTTCCGCTGTCGCCGGCCAACTGCCGACAACCGCTGCAGCGACCGGAAGCAACAGTCGCGCACACAACATACAGCGCCCAATAGCAGCTGCGACCCCTCCTTCGCGCGCAGCCACCGCCCTCCTTGCTCGTCTGATTCGCGTCCTATCTTTGTTGGTACGTTCACAACCTAACCCTCTAGGATTTTCTTCAAGTGGAACGAATTTAGGAACCCGGTTTAATCGAAAAATCGACCGAAAGTTGGCCGAAAAATTATTCAAAAATAGTTCAGAATTTTAATCCAAGTACCCATGTTCATGTCCAATCTGCCACCAACTCGTTAATTATTTTTAAAATATAATTAAAGGGACTTCTTCACAATATAACCAAGAATTTTACTGTTCTTTTAGGTTTTATTAATTTGCTTTAATTGTTAAATTATTCTTGTTCCAAAATGACCAAAAACTTATTTTTAAAATACCCAAATTCTCGCGATACGGAGTGCGTCCCGCCAAACGAGACGACTTTATCATGTGTAAGTTGTACCAAAAGGTGCATATCGTCAATGCGGATGTGTGGGCTTTCGCAGAACATGATTTGGATGTGCGTGCACACTAGAATCAACGCGTATCCGCCGGTATCTGATCTATTCTGACACTCATTATAACTTCGTGTGTACTTGTCATTTCGTAATGAAACTTACGCCATCGGATTCGTAGCGTTATGCTAGTCCTGTGACCCAAGTTTGGTTCGATTCTGAGGATGTTGACGAAATATCATTTTGTGGGTCCTACAGTTCCACATAATAGGCGATTTTATGATCGGCTCATCGGAATCTAGTTTTGGATATTTCGTTGGGTTCGTATCGTCGTTCTGGACTCGTAGATACTAATTTTGATAAATTTAGATAACTTTGTCTTCGGTACATTTTTTGGTGCGAAGTGGGCCACATGTGGACCCCACTTTGACCAAAAACTGTCAAATTTGCCCCTGTGTCCAAATTGGACTTATGGGTATTCAATCCTAGATATTTTAAGTATTTTGAGAACAATGGTGATGTTTGTTTCAGCATCCGGAGGTGTACGTACATATTCCACTTTTCTAGGAGCAGTTGACGGAGTTTAGAACCTAAGCAAGTGTACCTTGCCATGATGTATCCCAGATTCTTGTCATTATTGTATTATTTAGTTATTATAGTTATTTTATATGATTGATGTGTGTTTTTACCCTAGGACCGTGAGACGTTGCTTAGCGTCCGAACAAGATTCGGGTGTCGACGCCGTACGCGAAGTCGTGCAACGTTACTTAGAGAGTTGATTCCACGATCCTATTTTATGTGCTTGCTTTACCAAGTACGCCATACTCTAGGACACTTGACACTATCTTATGTGACAGAATCTTTCTTAAGTTATTCATGGAAATTCTGTAAAGGTTTACAGGATTCGTGATATGGGACTTGCATATTATATAGATATCATTATTACTCATTGTACTAGCTAGAGGTCATGATCTTGTGTGTTATGGACATGAGACATCGTGGACATGAGACATGAGATTACATTGGGTGGGGAGAGTCTTTATCGTGCTCTGGGCATATTTTACTATTACTACTTGAGTGTACTATTAGCATACGGAAGTGTCCATTGGGATCTTTCGTGAGTACCAGCCTAGGGTATGATACCATACTCTTATTTGCATATCACATAGTTGGTTATAATAGTTTACCCTTGAGTATGTAGCATTACACTATTTTACTTCAGGCATGCTATTTTTGTACCTTGTTACGTCCCTCTGAGGACCTGGTCCCCTGCCAGTTTTTGCAGCTTAGACGGTTATGGAGCCTTTGGAGTTGCTGATGGAGTTGCTTGTCTTGCAGGCATTGATACCAGGTACTTATATCATTTCCACCGGAGTTATGGTTATTTATTCATATTTTTTATTTATTTGCTGATGTAGCCTAGTTTTATAGACTCATATTTTTTCTCGAGTCTATTCGAGTTTGTGTGTTACTGGGCGGCCGACTTTAGCACATGTAGCTTATTCTTGTGTATTCTGTTCATTGTGGATTGAGACATAGATGTTTATATTTACTTGATTATTTATATAGTAACCATTATAATATAGCTTATACGTATTCGAGTTGGACCAGAGTCTGGTCGAATGCGTAGCTGGCATGTTACGTATTCCTAGTCCTACGTATTTGGGGACTGGGGTGTGACAGGTCGTGAAACATTTTTAGTGGTGGCCCATGCAGGTTCTTCGAGGTCACAATTAGTGCGATTCATAGTGGTGCTATGAATTGAGTGCTATTATGAGCCTGTTTCAGAATATAAGATATAGGCTATAGGCTGAGAATACTCAATCACATCTAGGAAAATTCTTTTGATTCATTCAACTATTCTGTCTTGATATTGATACTTGATCTTTTAATTTTTCCTTCCTTGAGTGTCTTACATCATGTGCCATATTGATTCTTTCTTTTGCTTTATCTCAGGATACAGCTTAAGACTAGATCGCAGCAGGGGAGAGCAGCTTCTGCGAGGTTTACGACGTCCTAAGGGTCTGCACCAGTTACTTCTTTGGTGATTGGAGTGTCAGTTGCTTTCAGAGGTCCACCACCTACTCAGAGGACTGTGTCGGCTGTATCTGAGGGACTTCCACCTCCACCTCCCGTGCCAGCAGATTCGATGCAGATATTTACACTGTTTCGTAAGATGTTGGAGGTGCAGATGGCTCAGTCTAAGGCACATTAGAGGCAGACCGATATCTTGCGGCAAGGAATCGAGATTGCTCATCAGCTTGCTCGTGCCGTAGTAGAGAGAGGGGTTCTGGTCCAGCAGCAGGTTGCTCCTCAGGTTGCTCAGCTTCGGCCAGGCAACATTCAAGACTTCAAGAAGATGGAGCCTAGGGTCTTCAAGGGGACAAAGGGCATCGTCTATGTTGATGACTGGCTTGAGGACATTGAGCGTCTTATGAGGGTGTCCCATCTGAGGATCTGAAGGTTGAGGCAGTAGAAATTCAACTGTTCGACGTCGCCCGCACTTGGTTCAGGAATGAGCCGATTCTTGTTGACGCAGGACAGTCTTGGGAGGTGTTCAAGGACCTCTTCAAGAATAAGTTCTTTGCTTAGGCAGACAGGTTGGACTTGGGGAGACAGTTTGAGAGCCCCATTCAGGGGAGCATGTCTGTGGAGGAGTACGCTGCAGAGTTTGACAGGTTGAGATAATTTATAGAGTATTTGGTGATAGAGTTGGAGGTTCGGGCTATTAATTTTCATGAGGGTCTAAACTGGGAAGTAAAGATCCTCATTCCGTCTTTTTATGAGACCTACTCAAAGATACTTGCGGAGGCACGCAAGGTTGAGCGGGAGTTGGGTTTAAAGCCCAAGAGAGATCGCGATTCTTTTCTGGGGGCCAACAACAGTGCAGTATCTGCCAAACATCCTCATTTTTACTCCAAGACTTTTTAGCAGCCACCGCAGCACTAGATTCCAGCTATGGCACCGTTTTATCAGGCACCACAGCGGCAGAGATAGTTATAGCAAGCTCCTTGCCACTACTATAAGAAGTTCGGCCATATCTAGAAAGTTTGTAGGAGGAGGCTGGGATTTTGTTTGTATTATGGTACCGAAGGGCATCAGATCCGAGAGTGTCCTCGTCGTGCAGTTCAGGGAGCAGCTCCAACTCCGAGGGCACAGGCGAGACCACCTGCAGTACAGCCGAGGGGACCGCTTCCGACCCAGCAACAACGTTATGTCCAGCATCAGCATCAGGGAGGTGCACGTCGGGGACGAGCGTTTGCTATGAATGTTGAGGAGGACGAGCCCACCGGAGATGTTATCGCAGGTTCTATTCTTCTTGATTCCATTCCAACTTTAGCTTTGTTTGATAGTGGTACTTTTCATAGTTTTGTATCTGTTTCTTTTGCTCTGAAGCTTGGTTTGGTAGTTGATTCTTTTCTTAGGACTTGCAAGATCATGACCGGGGGAGGCATTATCCTGGTTAATAATATTAGCAAGGATAGGAGAGTTACTCTGGGAAGCCGGGAGTTGAGCGCGTGTCTACTTGTAATACCACTTCCGAGCTACGATATTATACTCGGATGGATTGGTTAAGTAGGCACCGTGCTAGTATAGATTGTAGAGGAGGTAGAGTTTTATTTAGTCCACCAGGAGGGCCAGAGTTCGAGTTTGCTAGAGGAGCTGTAGAGTAGGGAGAAGGCATTATTTGTGGAGCTATGGTGGAAGACAAGAAGTTATCGCATCCGTTGATAGTAGAGTTCTTGGATGTGTTTCCTGAGGAATTGCCAGGATTACCGCCAGATCAAGATCTTAAATTCTCTATAGACTTGGTGCCAGGTGCATAACCAATTTTGTAGCATGTCTATAGAGTAAACAACAGCGAGCTGGTCGAGCTGAAGAAGCAGGTGGACAAATTGCTGGATAAGGGGTTTATCAGATCGAGTTTTTCACCGTGGGGAGCCCCGATATTGCTTGTACCGAAGAAGGATGGATCAGTGCGCATGTGTATTGATTACAAGGCATTGAATACTCTCACTATCAAGAATAAATATCCTTTGCTATGGATTGAGGACTTGTTCGGTCAGTTGAGTGGTGGCAAGGTATTTTTTAAGATAGACTTGAGATCAAGCTACCACCAAGTGAAAGTAAAGCCGGAGGACATACCGAAGACTGCATTTAGAACTCGGTATGGTCAGTATAAGTTTATGGTGATGCCGTTTAGGTTGACTAATGCCTCAGCGGTATTTATGAACTTGATGAACAAGGTATTCTATCAGTGCCTTGACAAGTTTGTGGTGGTGTTCATTGACGATATACTCATTTACTCAAAGACACCGGAAGAGCACGATAAGCATTTGCGGATTATGTTTGATATGCTGAGGAAGGACAAGTTGTATAGGAAGCTGTCCAAGTGTGAGTTCTTCCTGGACAAGGTAGAGTTCTTGGGGTATGTTGTGACTAGTGATGGTATTTCAGTGGATCAGAAAAAGATCGCAGCAGTGGAGTTTTGGAAGACCCCGAGTTCGGTAGCAGAGATCAAGAGTTTCTTGGGATTGGCGGGCTACTACATGAAGTTTGTGAAAGATTTTTCAAAGATTGCCGAGCCAATAACCAGACTCACCAGGAAGGATGTAGAGTTTGTTTGGACAGAGGATTGCCAGGTTACTTTTGAGGAATTGAAGAAGAGGTTGACGCCTGCTCCTATTTTGACGTTGCCATCAGGGTTTGGAGATTTTATTATTTATAGTGATGCATCGGAGAAAGGTTTAGGTTATGTTCTTTGGCAGAATAGGAAAGTGATTGCCTATGCATCCAGGCAATTGCGTCCCCATGAGAAGAACTATCCTACCCATGATTTGGAGTGGGCAGCAGTCATCTTTGTCCTGAAGTTGTGGAAATATTATTTGTACGGAGAGCGTGTGTAGATCTTCACAGACCACAAGAGCTTCAAGTACGTTTTCATGCAGAAGGAGTTGAACATGAGGCAGCGTCGGTGGTTGAAACTGATGAAGGATTTTGACATCTCTTTGCAGTATCATCCTGGAAAAGCTAATATAGTTGCTGATGCCTTGAGCAGGTATCCGGTAGCTATGTTCTTGACACAGGATCGATATTTATTGGAGGACTTGGAGAGCTTGGGCATTGAGGTGATAGTTCCTGGTTTGGGTATGCAGATGTAGGGATTGCAGATACATTTAGAGTTGATGGACAGGATCAAAGCAGCCCAATATGAGGATGTATCTCTGAGGAGCATCAAAGCTCAGTTGGGAGCAGGATTGGAGGATGATTTCACCATTGCCGAAGATGGTTCTTTGCAGCATGGAGTTAGATTGTGTGTGCCTAGTGGGGAGCTGTGTGAGAAGGTATTGTAGGAAGTGCATCGTTCTCAGTATTCCATACATCCAGGTGCTAACAAGATGTATCGGGATATGCGAGAGAGTGTGTGGTGGTATGGCATGAAGAGGAAAGTGGCATAGTTTATATCCAGATGCTTAGTGTGCCAGCAGGTGAAAGCCGAGAGGCAGAGGCCAGGAGATTTACTTCAGCCATTACCCATTCCAGAGTGGAAGTAGGAGCACATTACTATAGATTTTGTGCCCGAACTTCCACGATCTCTAAGAGGGAAAGACGCAATTTGGGTCATCGTTGACAGGTTGACCAAGTCGGCCCACTTTTTGCCTTTCAAGGTGGGTTTGTCTATGGGGAAGCTGGCAGAGATGTATGTGAGGCAGATCGTCAAGATACATGGAGTTCCCGTCAGCATAGTCTCGGATCGGGATAGTCATTTCACTTCTCATTTTTAGAGGAGTTTGCAGGCGAGTTTAGATACCCAGCTCAAATTCAGTACTGCATATCATCCCCAGATAGATGGGCAGTCAGAGAGGACTATTCAGACTCTCGAGGATATGCTGCGCACTTGTGTACTAGATTTCGGGGGTTCCTGGGAGGACCATCTCCATTTGGTAGAGTTTGCTTAAACAACAGCTACCAGGCTAGTATAGAGATGTCACCATTTGAAGTTCTATACGGTCGGAGATGTCGTACTCCCTTGTCATGGGACGATGTTGGAGAGAGAGTTTTGCTTGGGCCAGAGATGGTTGTGGATGCAGCGGAGAAGGTTCAGTTGATCAGAGACAGACTTCGAGTGGTGCAGGACAGACAGTGGCATTGGGCCGATAGCCACCGGAGATCTTTGGAGTTTGAGGTATAGTTTTAGATTTTTTTTGTTTTGTGCTTGTTATTGGTTGTTTGTTATAGATTAAGTTCTTAAGGTTGTGTTTTGTTCTAGGTGGGTGGTTTGGTATTTCTGAGAATTTCTCCGACATGAGGCACGATTCGTTTTGGTGGAGGCGGGAAGCTTAGTCAATGATTCATCGGACCTTTCACTATTCTAGAGAGGGTCGGTGAAGTTGCTTATAGACTAGACTTGCCACCTGCATTGGAGGGAGTGCACAACGTGTTTCACGTGTCGTAGTTGAGACGATACATGACGGATCCTAGTCATGTATTGGATCACTCGGAGATAGAGGTGGGCCCTACCCTTAGCTATCCAGAGCAGCCAGTTAAGATTCTGGATTGGAGAAAGAAGGTGCTGAGGAACCAGACTATTTCTTTGGTACGTATCGCATGGAGGCATTACTCTCCAGAGGAGTCTACCTGGGAGAGAGAGGATGAAATGCGAGAGCGTTACCCATATTTGTTTGTGCCTTGAGGTATGTTCTTTCCTAGTTATGGTCTGTTCTTTTGTTATGTTCTGTTATTTCCTGGGGGTAGTTTTCGTCTTTGAATTTCGAGGACGAAATTATTTTAAGGATGGTAGACTTGTCACTATCATATTTTCTAGGAAAGGTTATTTTGGTAATTTTATATTTAATTAAATATTGTGCATATTGTATAATTATTTATTATATTATTTAATTATTGTTAGATGTTGGTTTAGTTATTTGGACTTGTGTTAGTGGACCTAACTAGTTTAGTTTAGACTCATACACCAACATGTATTAATTGTTCGAATTGAGCCCAACTAGAAAGCCCATTGATTAGGAGGATGATTAATTTAATTAAACCATTAGACTAAAACCTTCCCTCCTTAATTATTTCTTCATGAGAGGCCCCTAGGGGTATAATGGATATTACATAGTAGCTTGAGGAAGGGGCAAGGATGAGGGGTCGGCCTACATAAAAAGCGGGGGAGGGGGGGGTTCTCTCTCATCTTTTTATTTTAAATATAGATCTAGAATTTCCCTTAACCAAATTTCTTCATTCCTACATCAATTCTCTACCAAAGTTTATCCCAATTTCTTCCCAAATCACCATTGGAGGCTAGTAGAGCAAGGATATACAAGTTGGAGGCCAATTTTATCATATTTGGAGGTTGCATTGGACGAAAGAGAAGTACTTTTTAGCTATTTTGCTTATTCTGGGAACGTTGGTGATATTTATTTCAGCATCCGGAGACATTTGTTCTGCGGCCATAGCTTCTGATCCTGTGTGTTGGACTTCGGGACGTTACACTTTACAGCTTTCTTGCCAGGCAAGATACCTTGCCAAATTGCTTACAGTATTTTGCTTGTTATTTATATTTCTGTATATTTATTGTATTTGTATAGTTATTGCATGTGTAGTTCCTTTCAGTCATTACTATATATTAGATATGTTGATACTCACTTGATACTTAGTATCATAGAGGACAATCATTAGGCGTATGGGCTTTTAACCACTCTGGTAAACCGTAGTATATAGCTCGCACTACGGGCGTGTGTCGCGCTGGTCGCTACCCCTGCGGTATGTCGATTTCTAGAGTCTCGCTGGTCGCTACCCCGCGGTATGACAATTTCTGATGTCCATTGACGTGTGTGTGAGTTGTGAGGTAGATCGAGTAGCCTACCCTTGCCCATACGTCAAAAAGTTGTCCTCATTTGTATTCATATAGATTGTCTTGTACAGCGTACTTATTTATTTTTAAATTATATGCATGTTTACTGTATTCAAGTTGGCTCACTTTCTGTATCATGTTACATCCCTCTGAGGACCTGGTCCTCTGCCAGGTGTATCTGTTCTTGAGTATTTACAGTAGCGCAGATTAGATGGTTGTATATGCTTCGTGGATGTCCTCTCTTCGAGCCCGTGATTGCTAGCTGGTATTCTTATATAGTGTTGTTGTGTTGTACTTATTTTGTATTTGCTTTTACATTCGAGTTGGTAGTGGATTTGTTTCCATCCAACTATCATCCTTAGATACTTATATTGAGATCTAGTTTCATAGATACTGGTTATTTATTTATATTTGATTTTGTGGATGAGATTTAGATTATACCCTATGACTTGTGACATATGTTTATACCACTGTGGATTGATTTTCATATTACATCGTACGTGTGGATTTTGGTTTCCATATATTGGAGTTGCCATATCCATGCGCCTGGCCTGCTTACGTGTTCCTAGTCCTACGTACCTTTGGGACTGGGGCGTGACAGTTGCGCATCGCACAAGGCTTAGGTATTTTTGCATAATGAGCACATATTCAAAGTACGCAAATAATTGAAACAAAACATTGAAACATAGAAAAGTTCTCTTTATTGATAATGAACATCTTTTACAAACTCTTGAACGAGTCAGATAATTTGTCGCACGGGCTTACAAAAGTGGACTCAAAATGAGATAATCGTCCTATACATTACATCCTTTACTAAAGCTTCAAAATAAGAGACCTCCATGCAGAATAATCGCTTTTCCACGGAGTTGCATGAGTTAAGTTTGCTAGCTCATGGGTCTTCAAAATGCTTCAACTAAGGCACAATCAGGACGTGCCGGCAGCTGGACTGGATTGGGAAGTGACATCAGCTCCTCGCATGATCTTCTTGGTACGGGAAACCTATTTCAACGAGGGTCAGTACATCAAAATACACTAGTGAAGGTAAGCTAACCCAACTATGCTAATCAACACGTTTGTTTATATGAAGCATGCAAGTTATTTTGTGGTCTTTCTATCTTTGCCTTAGTTCATTTTACAAGCAAACAATGATATAAATTTTTTGAATAAACTTACCATCGTTCGGTAATTTTTACCTGCCCGTCTGAACCACTTGTACAATACTTACCATGTCCTTCCATGCCACAAAGACACAAGTTAGCTTGCATAGGTTTAAATATACGAGGGGATCACTGGCAAGATGTCATAATAGATGAGTTATAGTCTTGGACGAGAGTGGTATGCAATGCTAGGATCTCGAGGCGAAGCATGCCATCCCGCCCGCTCGAGAGACTAACATGGAGTTTCATCCAGATCGGATCAGTGCCAGTGCCCCAGCGACCGTCCGCAGGAACTATTGACCCTGTGCATAAGTTATCCATGATCAAATAGTATCTATACTAAGTTATCAATTGATGCAGTTGGGGTAACACGAGTACGAGGCAAGTAGCATGGCATAATTTATTTTGCATAGTCACCCTGATCAGTTATTACATAGCAAGGTGTGTTATATATATAGCATAATTTATAGAAGAAATATACATTCTAACTAAAATTGATGCGTTGGAAGAACATTCTAAACGAACTAGCATGCAATAAGATAACCGTTCACAAGTTGATTGACAAGCATAAAGTAGTCCAAGTCTATTCCTTTTTATCTTGACATCTTTTAGTTATTTTGGTATCGTTTGATTCGCGCAAGCAAGAAGGCATAACTTTTTAGATGTGAAGACTTGGAAGAAGGGTCAACTGAATCGAATATAGCCAATACAAGTTGGTTGGAGAAGGAAAGGAAAGAGGTACTTTAAGACTCTGTTCGTACGTCGTCTACTGCACGATCACATGCATTACCACGAACAGATGATCAATACCTCTTCTACTCTTTCCAAACTCAGAATTAAAGTACAATTCAACGAACAAAAA
This sequence comes from Iris macrosiphon, assembly GCA_036927795.1. Taxonomy (NCBI): domain Eukaryota; kingdom Viridiplantae; phylum Streptophyta; class Magnoliopsida; order Asparagales; family Iridaceae; genus Iris; species Iris macrosiphon. Next base: position 37,347,811 of record JAYESA010000012.1, read on the forward strand.
TAATGAAATCCATCAAAATCGTTCAAGAAAACACAAAAAAAATCAAAAATAAACTCAAAGCACGAAAGCAACAAGGCGACGACAAAAACTAGGCAAGAAAACTTGCAGCGGAGAGGTCCCTCTTGACTCTGCCTAGTCGATCCTCGGGGCACCGTCCACTGAATATGGAAATTGATTCTGAAGAAGCAAATCCATAACAAGGATAAGATCTTATTTTAATCTATCCCGATCGAACGATACCGATTAGTATTTCTTAGCCGCGCTCCCTGAATAGGGGGAACGAGACACCACATCCTAACCAACTAATAGGAAGTTTCGTCCATGAAACTTAGGAATAGAATCTACCACTATGAAACAATAAAGGAAAACTTTCCCTTATCTCAGACTCAAGCTTCCAAGTCGATTCTTTGACCGAATAATTTCTCCAAAGCACATGCACAAGAGAAACCGAACGACTTCGAAGCAGCTTCTCTTTGCGATTTAAGATCCGCACAGGATATTCAATATAAGTCAAGTCTGCCCTTAGGTCCAGTTGATCAAGATCCACCACATGACTCGGGTCATACACGTACTTCCTAAGCTGTGAAACATGGAAGACATCGTGCACTTCAGATAGTGACGGTGGCAGGGCTATCTGATATACGACCGGGGTGACTCACTTTAGTATCTTGAACGGACCGACGAATCTTGGACTCAAATTCCCTTTTGCTCCAAATATGGTAACTCCTCGCATGGGCGAGACTTTGAGAAATACTCGATCACCTTCCAAGAACTCAAGAGGTCGTCGATGCGTGCCTGAGTAGCTTTTCTGATGACTCTGTGCTACCTTTAGCTGTTCTCGGATCAAACGGATCTTCTGGATGGTTTGTTCCACGAGTTTCGGGCCAAGAATTTTTCCTTCCCCAACTTTATCCCAACATATCGGGGATCTATACTTTCTCCCATACAATGCCTCATACGACGCCATCTGAATGATGGATTGATAGCTATTGTTGTATGCAAATTCGGCTAACGGTAGATGCATATACCAACTAGTCTTCAAGTCCAAGGCGCAGAGTCGTAGCATGTCTTCAAAGATTTGGTTGACCCGCTCTGTTTGGCCATCTGTCTGAGGATGGTAGGCGGAGCTGAACTTCAACTTCGTCCCCATTGCTGACTGCAGGCTTTCCCATAAGTGCGATAAGAATCGACCATCTCTATCGGAGATAATAGATACGGGCATGCCGTAGAGTCGAACGATCTTGTTGAGGTAGATCTGGGCCAGGCGGTCGGCACTCCAAGTACTTTTGATAGGCAGAAAGTAAGTTGACTTGGTGAGTCGATCAACGATGGCCCAGACGGTATCATTCTCTCGTTGCGTCTTCGGTAAACCAACAATGAAATCCATCGTTACATGTTTCCATTTCCGCTCCGGTATAGCAAGGTTCTGCATCACTCCGCCCGGCTGATGGTGCTCGGCCTTTACCCTCTGACAAGCCATGCATTGCGACACGAACAATGCCACATCTCTTTTCATGCCGTGCCACCAAAATTGTAAACCCCTGATTTTCAAGAAAATTTTAATTTTTGGATTTTTACATTTTTCTGGAATTTTTGGAATTTTCTGAGAATTTTCTCTAATTAAATTAAGATATTTTAATTATTAAAGGATTTTTAACTATTATTAAATAATATTAAAATATTATGAAAATAATATTTTATGGTGTAAAATAGAAAACCAGACATAGGATAATTTTTCGGGAATTTATTGGACCCCGGATGGATTTTTTTAAAGCCCTAAATACTAATAATTAAATTGAACCCAAAATAAACCGGGTTTTATTAAATAAACCAAACCAAACCAAGTTTTACCGAACCGGGTTTATTTTTAAACCAATTTCTTATCGGGTCGGATCCGGGTCCAACCCAGACCCGACCCATTAACTCGAACCCGACCCGCACATTTGATTTCGGATCGGGCCGGATCCGCTAGGACCCGACCCGTCCACCCGACCCGACCCGCAAACTTCATCTCCCCCAAACCATTCCCCGACTGTTGGTCTTCTCTCCGGCCGTTACGCCGCCGGCGACCTCTCCGCTTCGCATCCCCGCATCGAACCTCCGCCGCTCTGGACCCTTCCCCTTACCGGCCGTCTCCCTCTCTTCCCCGGACGCCTATATAAGCCCTAGAACCCGACCTTGCTCCGGCCAATTCCCTCCGTCGTCGACCACCTGCAACTGACGTCGCAGCCCCGCGATCTCAGCCGCCCTCCGCCCAGCCTCCCTTTGGACCCGCTGTCAGACCCGCCGCACACCGCTGAATCTCCTCCCTCTCCCTCTGGTTTAGTTCCTTTGGAACCCCGACATCGACTACGTGCCGCCCGACGCCGCCAGAGCTCAGCCGAGCCGACGCAGCAGCATCCGCCGCCAACTCCACCAGTGAACTCCGGCGAGGACTCGACACAGCAGGACACCGATACAGAAGCCCAGAACAGTAAACCCTAAACCCTAATTTCTGTGTCGTGTCGGACACAGAGTCCAGGACACAGGACACAATTCGGTTTTTTGGAACCCACTTCAGGTGATTGTAACTTTTTGCTCGTAGCTCGGATTTTGATTTCGTGAATTGTATCGCGTAGCCTGTATGACCCCCTCGGTGCCCGTACAAACTGCTCGGGGCATCGCGTCCTGTGGTGATCGCACACCGCGATCCAAAAACAGGAAAAACCAACGCCCTAGTTTACCCCGGAATCGAGTACGCCCCGCCAAACGGGACGACTTGGTCGTGTGCGGTCTTCACAGATACGTGCGCGTCATTGATACGGACGTGCGGGATTTCGCAGAAGCTGATTCGGATGTGCGTGCACACCGAAATCAGTACGTATCCGCGGATACCGCCCCGTATCCGACCATTCTGATTCTCGCTGTAACTTAGTGTACACACGTCAGATCGAGACGGAACTTACGCCATTGGACTCATAGCAATACGCTGGTCCTGTGAGCCAAGTTTGGTTTGATTCTAAGAACGTTGGAAAAATTGCGTGTCGTGGGCCCCACAGGCTCCACCCGACGGGCGATTTTGAGAACGGCTCATCGAAATCCAATTCTGGAAGTTCCGTTGGGTTAGTATCATCGTTCCTGACTTGTTGACACTAAGTTGGACTGATTTGGAGACCTTTGACCCTGACGTATTTTTGGTGCAAAGCGGCCCACATTTGGACCCCGCCTTGACCCGAAAATGACGTTTTTGCCCTTGTCTCCAAATTGGACTCAAGGATAGGCGTTCTTAGCTGATTAATATTTTCTGGACCTGATGGTGATGTTTGTTTCAGCAGCCGGAGTACTGCCTGCAATCCCCGTTGAAGAAAGAGCTACGCTTGGAGCCAAAAACTCAGACAAGTGTACCTTGCCATAAATGCAGTTAATAATTTATTTTCTCTTGATTTATTTTCTTGTGATTGTTGTAAATGCTCAACTCTAGGGCCGTGTGACTTGCTTAGCGTCCGATCATAGTCGGGTGCCAACACCGTACGCGGGTTGTGTAAAGTCACTTAGAGCTGGTTATCGTGACATTTATATTTGTCGTACTTGCCCTATCAAGTACGTTATACCCAGGACACTTGACACAGAGCATGAGACAGAATCTTCCTGATTATTCAAGATGGTTCTGTATAGGATATAGATTTTATGACTGGAGCTTTATTTTCTTAGATCTTAATAATTGACTGATTGCATTAGTTTTAATCTTGCGTAACATGAACATTGAGAATTGTGACGTGGGATTTCATTGGGTGGGGAGAGTATTACCATATCAAGGCTGAATATATTATATTGTGTAATCTGGATGTGTCCTAGTCTCTGACACAGAGCTTTGGCACCAGTTCTGGCCCTTCGAGAAAACACTGCTATGGTTTCTTGACACTGATCCTGTAGTAGTCTCAGCCTGAGTATGACTAATAACTCTCACTTGCATTATCACTTAGCTGGTTTAATTACTTACCCTATTGTTCCTTTAATTGCTACACTGTATTATATTTTGGCTTGTCTTTATCTGTACCTTGCTATGTCCCCTGAGGACCTGGAATGGATTATGTCCCCAGATTTAGTAGACGAGATCTACCCTGAGGTGTACAGAACATGAGCGCTACTCGGAGCAGTACCTGAACCTGAAGACGAGGTGATCGCTGAGGACTTCTCCTGAACAACTGCTCCGCCTTGCTCAGTCTTATTGGCAAAATAGACTTTCTTTCCTGTTTAATTAAACTCTTTATTTCCTGTCTATGAGAACATTGTAACAGACTTAATATCGGATTGTTCTCCGATTTATTTACTTTCACTGGTTGTTGTTTAATATTTCATTTGCTGATTTTGTTATAAATATTATGTGGATGAGAATAGTAAAACCCTGACTTATGAAATACAGCTTAAGTATGCCCGATGGATCCATTAAATTGGGTTTGTCCATCGGTGCGTGCTGCTGGCCATTGCCACGTGTCCAGTCCCTCGATATTTTAGGACTGGGGCGTGACATGGTTTTTGTGGTGGCCCATACAGGTCTACGACTAAATTGTTCGGTTTCAACTTAGGGACCGAACAGGCCTGCAATAAGAATAGTATAAGTTTTTAGGATCACATCCACTTGCTTGAATCATTTTTGATATCTGTATCGTATTCAAACTAATTTTGACTTGCATCTTGCCTTGATTCCTGTGCACCTTTTATAGTTTATTTTTGATGCAGAGTAATGGATTCACAAGAAAACGATGGAACTCCAGCAAGAACACCAATAGGTGCTGAAACCACATACGGAGAAGATAAAGTGACGCTATTGAGTGGAGATCCCTCTACTCACCAAAGCAGACAAGCAGATCCGCAATCTTCTAGATTTCGACGTGATGACATTCCACCTCCGCCCCAGTTCACTCCACAAATGCCTGTCTTTCCACCAGGGCAAGCAATGGACGAACAGCAGATGTTCCAGATGTTCTACGCAATGATGCAATCCCAGCAACAAGTCCAACACGAGGCTCAGCGTCGTGAGGCTGATTACTTGAGGAACAGTCTAGTAAATGCACTAGAGCAGGCCAACCTACCAGCTAGACGGCAACCGACGGGCTCTATCACAGACTTCCGCCAGCTGAAGCCCCGTACCTTTTCTGGCAAGGAGGGACCAACAGAAGTGCATGAATGGCTCACCAACATTCGGCATCAATTAGAAGCAGCTGAGCTTCCACAAGAACGTTGGATGACTGTCGTCAGAATGCAATTGACGGACAATGCTCATCACTAGTGGCTATCCGAGGAGACCAGGCTTGGACCAGACCGAGTTACTTGGGAAGAGTTCTCCAGACTCTTCCAGGAGATGTACATACCGGCTATCGCTCGATCTGAACTTCGGGACAAGTTCAATCGCCTCACTCAGGAAGCTATGACGGTGGAAGAGTACAACGCCAAGTTCATTCGTCTAAGTCGCTTCGTCCCAACATTGATCCCGACCGAAGTAGAGAAGGCCGAGAAGTTTTTCGACGGACTCAACATCGAGCTACAGAAACTGATTGGATCCGTCGCACCAACTTTGTACACGGACGTCCTTGCTGCAGCTCGACGCATGGAGCGCATCACCAGGAGAGAAACCAGTCTGAAGCGGCCTTTCCCATCAGCAACATCCAAAGCACCACAAGAAGAAACTGCAAAGAGGCCTCACCTACAGCAACAGCAGAAAGCAGCTACATCACAAGTGATAGTCCTCTCTACTTGTCACTACTGTGGCAAAGCAGGCCATATCGCCAGGGAATGCTGACGCAGGCTAGGACTATGCTTAGGTTGCGGATCCAGACAGCATGCAGTGAGGGATTGCCCTGAGCGTAGAGAAGCACCAAGGGCAAACCAACAAGCTCTACCAGCACCAGGAGGACAGCAACCAAGACCACCCTTGGCACTTCAAGCAGCACCCTACCAGCAAACCCAGCAACAGCAGAGAGCACCACCTCAAGGACGCGGCCAAGTTTTCGCGATGACTGTGGGAGACGCACAGAACCATGGAGTTGCTAATGCGAGTAAGTCTTTATAGTTGTTCCGTTTCTAGCATTGCTTTAGTTGTGCCTGCTGGTTCGTGACCCCAGACTTGACCTGATAACTTTAACCTGTTAATAATTGATAACTTAGTGTTAACCTAGTAATTTTGAACTTGCCAATAATTCAGAATATTTTATAAATGTTAACCTGATAAGTTTTGAAAGATAACCTGGTTTTATAAAAACAGTAATTTTCTAGATTTCCCACATTTGGGAAATTGCATAATTTCTACTTAGGGAAATGATTTTTCCTATGTGTTCAAGCCCTGAACCTTGATTTTCTTTATTGTATTGTGATTCAAATAAAATTGGTAACCGTGTCATCTCTGTTGACCGGTTATTCTTTGATTGCGAGGACGCAATCCTCTTAAGGGGGGTAGATTGTAAACCCCCTGATTTTCAAGAAAATTTTAATTTTTGGATTTTTATATTTTTCTGGAATTTCTGGAATTTTTGAGAATTTTCTCTAATTAAATTAAGGTATTTTAATTATTAAAGGATTTTTAACTGTTATTAAATAATATTAAAATATTATGAAAATAATATTTTATGGTGTAAAATAGAAAACCAGACATAGGGTAATTTTCCGGGAATTTATTGGACCCCGGATGGATTTTTTTAAAGCCCTAAATACTAATAATTAAATTGAACCCAAAATAAACCGGGTTTTATTAAATAAATCAAACCAAACCAAACCAAGTTGAACCGAACCGGGTTTATTTTTAAACCAATTTCTTATCGGGTCGGATCCGGGTCCAACCCAGACCCGACCCATTAACTCGAACCCGACACGCACATTTGATTTCGGATCGGGCCGGATCCGCTAGGACCCGACCCGTCCACCCGACCCGACCCGCAAACTTCATCTCCCCCAAACCGTTCCCCGACTGTTGGTCTTCTCTCCGGTCGTTACGCCGCCGGCGACCTCTCCGCTTCGCATCCCCGCATAGAACCTCCGCCGCTCCGGACCCTTCCCCTTACCGGCCGTCTCCCTCTCTTCCCCGGATGCCTATATAAGCCCTAGAACCCGACCTTGCTCCGGCCAATTCCCTCCGCCGTCGACCACCTGCAACTGACGCCGCAGCCCCGTGATCTCAGCCGCCCTCCGCCCAGCCTCCCTTTGGACCCGCTGTCAGACCCGCCGCACACCGCTGAATCTCCTCCCTCTCCCTCTGGTTTAGTTCCTCTGGAACCCCGACATCGACTACGTGCCGCCCGACGCCGCCAGAGCTCAGCCGAGCCGACGCAGCAGCATCCGCCGCCAACTCCACCAGTGAACTCCGGCGAGGACTCGACACAGCAGGACACCGATACAGAAGCCCAGAACAGTAAACCCTAAACCCTAATTTCTGTGTCGTGTCGGACACAGAGTCCAGGACACAGAACACAATTCGGTTTTCTGGAACCCACTTCAGGTGATTGTAACTTTTTGCTCGTAGCTCGGATTTCGATTCCGTGAATTATATCGCGTAGCCTGTATGACCCCCTCGGTGCCCGTGCAAACTGCTCGGGGCATCGCATCCTGTGGTGATCGCACACCGCGATCCAAAAACAGAAAAAACCAACGCCCTAGTTTACCCCGGAATCGAGTATGTCCCGCCAAACGGGACGACTTGGTCGCATACGGTCTTCACAGATACGTGCGCGTCATTGATACGGACGTGCAAAATTTCGTAAAAGCTGATTCGGATGTGCGTGCACACCGGAATCAGTGCGTATCCGCAGACACCGCCCCGTATCCGACCATTCTGATTCTCGCTGTAACTTAGTGTACACACGTCGGATCGAGACAGAATTTGTGCCATTGGACTCGTAGCAATACGCTGGTCCTGTGAGCCAAGTTTGGTTCGATTCTGAGAACGTTAGAAAAATTGTGTGTCGTGGGCCCCACAGGCTCTACCCGACGGGCAATTTTGAGAACGGCTCATCGGAATCCAATTCTGGAAGTTTTTTTGGGTTAGTATCATTGTTCCTGACTTGTTGACACTAAGTTGGACTGATTTGGAGACCTTTGACCCTGACGCATTTTTCGGTGCAAAGCGGCCCACATTTGGACCCCGCCTTGACCCGAAAATGACGTTTTTGCCCTTGTCTCCAAATTGGACTCAAGGACAGGCGTTCTTACCTGATTAATATTTTCTGGACCTGATGGTGATGTTTGTTTCAGCAGCCGGAGTACTGCCTGCAATCCCCGCTGAAGACAGAGCTACGCTTGGAGCCAAAAACTCAGGGAAGTGTACCTTGCCATAAATTTAGTTAATAATTTATTTTCTTGTGATTGTTGTAAATGCTCAACTCTAGGGCCGTGTGACTTGCTTAGCGTCCGATCATAGTCGGGTGCCAATACCGTACGCGGGTTGTGTAAAGTCACTTAGAGTTGGTTATCGTGACATTTATATTTGTCGTACTTGCCCTATCAAGTACGTTATACCCAGGACACTTGACACAGAGCATGAGACAGAATCTTCCTGATTATTCAAGGTGGTTCTGTATAGGATATAGATTTCATGACTGGAGCTTTATTTTCTTAGATCTTAATAATTGACTGATTGCATTAGTTTTAATCTTGCGTAACATAAACATTGAGAATTGTGACGTAAGATTTCATTGGGTTGGGAGAGTATTACCATATCAAGGCTGAATATATTATATTGTGTAATCTGGATGTGTCCTAGTCTCTGACACAGAGCTTTGGTACCAGTTCTGGCCCTTCGAGAAAACACTGCTATGGTTTCTTGACACTGATCCTGTAGTAGTCTCAGCCTGAGTATGACTAATAACTCTCACTTGCATTATCACTTAGCTGGTTTAATTACTTACCTTATTGTTCCTTTAATTGCTACACTGCATTATATTTTGGCTTGTCTTTATCTGTACCTTGCTATGTCCCCTGAGGACCTGGAATGGATTATGTCCCCAGATTTAGTAGACGAGATTTACCCTGAGGTCTACGGAACAGGAGCGCTACTCGGAGCAGTACCTGAACCTGAAGACGAGGTGATCGCTGAGGACTTATCCTAAACAACTGCTCCGCCTTGCTCAGTCTTATTGGCAAAATAGACTTTCTTTCCTGTTTAATTAAACTCTTTATTTCCTGTCTATGAGAACATTGTAACAGACTTAATATCGGATTGTTCTCCGATTTATTTACTTTCACTGGTTGTTGTTTAATATTTCATTTGCTGATTTTGTTATAAATATTATGTGGATGAGAATAGTAAAACCCTGACTTATGAAATACAGCTTAAGTATGCCCGATGGATCCATTAAATTGGGTTTGTCCATAGGTGCGTGCTGCTGGCCATTGCCACGTGTCCAGTCCCTCGATATTTTGGGACTGGGGCGTGACAAAAATATCGTACGGAGATCTCGATACATCTTTGTGCTACCCGGATGTGAAGTGTAACTTGCATAGTAGGCTTCCGTAAGTATCTCTTTTCTAAGGGCTGCATCGTCAAGAGCGCACAATATTTCCTTCACCTCATCATCCCGTCCATGCTTACCGTAAAGTCGGTTCCTTCCCTGCTGGGATAAGACCTTGCATCTTTTGCAGGAATAGGTCATCCTTCTGAGCGGACTTGACATTTTCTAATAAGTCAGGTTTGAGACACAACTGAGCCACTTGCGCCCCCTTTTTGTATCTGATTTTAAGTGTAATATCCAAACCTTCAAGATTCTGATGCAGCTTGTCATCAATAGTCAAGCTCCCAAAAAACACTCGACTCAGTGCATCAGCTACAATATTACCCTTGCCCGGTGTGTATCTGATCATCAGGTCAAAGTCGCTAAGGAGTTCTAGCCAATGTCGTTGTCGTAGATTTAAATCCTTTTGGTATAGAGATATTTTAAACTTTTATGGTCTGTATAGATCTCGTACGACACACCATAGAGGTAGTGGCGCCATAACTTTAGTGCGAACACCACTGCTGCTAGCTCCAAGTCGTGCGTTGGATAGTTCTTCTCGTGAGACTTCAACTACCTCGATGCAAAGGCTATCACATTGTCCCTCTGCATAAGGACACATTCCAAGCCCTTTCCTGAGGCGTCACTATATATCTTAAAGTCATCGGGTCCGTCCGGAAGGGTAAGAATTGGCGCTGAGATAAGTCACTACTTTAACTCCATAAATGAAGCTTCACAGTCATCCGTCCATGCGAACGTTACTCTCTTCTGAGTGAGCTAAGTCAGAGTCAAGGCGATCCTCGCAAAATCTTTAATAAATCTTCTGTAGTAGCCTGTCAGACCAAAGAAACTCTGAATATCGCCAGCTAACTCAGGCCTCTTCCATTTCACGATGGCTTCTATTTTCTTTGGCTCAACTGAGATGCCCTCTGCAGAAATAATGTGCCCGAGGAAGGATATGTTGTCCAACCAGAACTCGCATTTACTTAGCTTCGCGTACAACTTATTGTCTGGAAGAGATTGAAGCACCATCCGCAGGTGTTCTGCGTGTTCATCCTTATTCTTCGAGTACACTAAGATGTCATCTATAAAAACTACCACAAATTTATCGAGGAAGGTTCGGAACACACGGTTCATTAAAAACATAAAGGCGGCAGGAGCATTCATCAGTCCAAACGGTATAACAGAAAACTCATAGTGGCCATAACGGGTTCGGAATGCTGACTATGGCATGTCCTCTGGTTTAAACTTTAGTTGGTGGTAGCCCGAGCGAAGATTAATTTTTGACAACACTGATGCTTCTTGCAACTGATCAAAGAGGTCGTCTATCCTGGGCAGGGGATACTTGTTTCTGATAGTGACCTTATTTAGCTCCCGATAATCGATGCAGAGTCGCAATATTTCATCCTTTTTCTTTACCAAGAGCACAGGCGCGCCCCAAGGAGACATGCTCGGACGAATGTACCCACGATCTAGTAGTTCTTGAAGTTGGCACTTTAACTTCTTTAGTTCAACAGGGGCCATTCTGTACGGAGCCTTAAAAATCGATTGAGTATTTAGAAATATGTCGATGGTGAACTCGATCTCTTGATCAGGTAGCATGTCGGGTAGTTCGCTCGAAAACATATCAGAAAACTCTGCCACGACGCAAGAAGACTCAACGTTTGCGTAATCCAGCTGCGTGTCCCGAACCGACACCAAATATCCTGTACATCCTGAGTGTAGCATCCGTCGAGCAGATATCGCAGATATCACCATGTAGGCCCTGGACGCATCTGTTTTTGGACCACTTGTATAGCAGAATTCAGCTTCTCCAGGTAGGCAAAAGATGACTCATTTTTTTACATATTTGATAGTTGCCGAGCAAGTGCCGAGCCAATCTATCCCCAAAATAATATCATAATCCCGAACATCTAGGACTAACACATCGAGCGAGAGTTTCCTTCCTCCAATACAGACATAAATGTCTTGACATACTAAACAAACAGGTATTTTCGTGCCCGATGGGGTGCTAACACTAAGGTCTAGATACAACAGTGTCATTTCTATATTGTTTTCTACGGCAAAATTCGTGGATATAAAACTATACGTTGCACCAGTATCAAAGAGAACACGTACAGGTATGTTATTAAAAAGTAATATACCTGACACAATGGTGTTCGATGCCAGGGCTTCTTTCTGTGTCATAGTATATACCCGGCCTTGAGCTTGGCGACGCTCTTGCTGTGGCGCGACTCGGTTGGCTTGGGGTGCTGTGGCAGGATTTGGACGTTGAGGGTGGCGATGAGATGAGTACGAACAGTCATTTATCAGATGGTTTGGATCACCACATACTATGCTTAACCCGAGCTTCTTACGATAATTTTCAGTCGTGTGCCCTGGCTTCTGACAGAAGGAACATGGTTGCCCTGGGTTTCTTCTCTGCTGACCGTCGTTATTTGGTCGCTTTGCAGCGTTGTTTTCTTTTTTGTTGCTATGGCGCTTGTGATTGGAGGTATGCACAGTGCCGACAACAACTGGAGGATACTGCGGTTCAAGAGAAAGGGCATGATTAAGAACTTTCCATATCGTCTGGTACTGAGGAATGACCACGTGCGCATAGATGGCAGGTCGCAGGCTGCCTTCAAATCTTCTAGCATGACTCGCCAGATCAGGTAAATATGAGCTTACAAATTTGGCGAGCCGGTTGAATTCGGCGGAGTACTGCTTTACGGTTATGTTGCCTTGCCGAAGCTGTACGAACTCGTTCTCCTTCTGCCGACGAACGGGAGGGGGTATGAACTCCTCTTCGAATGCCCCACGGAAGGTAGCCCATGTAATCGTCTCCTCTTCATTGTCAACTGGAAGAGATTTTCAATGCACGTTCCACCAATCGTGTGCGTTCAAGCGAAGCTGTAGTTGGGCACATGCGATACGCTTCTGCTCAGGTACCTCTAGCAATTTAAAGTGATCCTCAAGTTCTTCCAGCCAATCTAGAGCTACGATTGGGTCTTCAGTCCCCTTAAACAACATGTTACAGACCTTCTTGAAGTCAACAAAGTCGAAGGTAGTCACATCCTTCTTCCTTAGAGTTTGAGGCATTTTGACTTCAAGCACGGGTTGCTCCACCGATGTCGCTGCTGTTGTCACAAAATGGTTGGAGGCCAAGGTATGCACGATCTGTTATAGGGTATCTACCTGCTTTTGTTAGACTACAAATCGGGCTTCTAGATTGCCTTCAAACTTGCTCTGCCTCTCTTTCGCGCGCTTTTCGGCTCGTTCATAACGAGCCTCATCTCTCTGTTGGCTAGCCTCAAGCATCAGCATTATTTACTGGATTGGATCAACACGAGACATGGCTCGCTGACTTCGAGAGCTTCCCGATGTGCCAGAACTACTTTCTTGGGCTTGAATTTCACCCGGTGCTAGCGATGATGCTTGCGCTTGAGCCATTCCTTCAAAAGAAGGTAACTTAAATCAGGATCATAATATATTATGAACTTATTGTATGAAACTTATCTCATTTTGGCCTAACGAGTTCAAGAGTTCACATAGAGAATAGGTCGTTAAAGGAACTTTTCCAATACGAGGGTCAAAGGAACTTGAAGATGTGCTCTGATACCAATATGTCACGTCCCGATTCCGTAGAATCGATAGTCGTCCCCCGGACGTGACGTCGTGCGTGCCTAGGTTGCACATCACACAAGGCTTAGGTATTTTTGCATAACGAGCACATATTCAGAGTACGCAGATAATTGAAACAAAATATTGAAACATGAAAAAGTTCTCTTTATTGATACTGAACATCTTTTACAAACGCTTGAATGAGTCAGATAATTTGCCGCACGGGCTTACAAAAGTGGACTCAAAATAATATAATTGTCCTGTACATTACATCATTTACTAAAGATTCAAAATAAGAGACCTCCAGGCGGAATAATCGCTTTTCCATGGAGCTGCATGAGTTAAGTTGGCTAGCTCTTGGGTCTTTAAAATGCTTCAACTAAGGCATGATCAGGACGTGCCGACAGCTGGACTAGATTGGGAAGTGACTTCAACTCCTCGCAGGATCTTCTTGGTGCGGAAAACCTGTTTCAACAAGGGTTAGTGCATTGAAATGCACTAGTGAAGGCGAGCTAATCCAACTATACTAATCAATACATTTGTTTATATGAAGCATGCAAGTTATTTTGTGGTCTTTCTATCTTTGCCTTAGTTCATTTTATAAGCAAGCAATGATATAAAAATTTCTGAATAAACTTGCTACCGTTCGGTAACTTTTACCTGCCCGTCTGAACCACCTGTACAATACTTACCATGTCCTTTCCTGCCACGAAGACACAAGTTAGCTTGCACAGGTTTAAATATACGAGGGGATCACTAGCAAGATGCCATAATGGACGAGTTATAGTCTTGGGCGAGAGTGGTATGCAACGCTAGGATCTTGAGGCGAAGCATGCCATCCCGCCCGCTCGAGAGACTAACATGGAGTTTCGTCCGGATCGATCGGTGCTAGTGCCCCAGCGACCGTCCGCAGGAACTATTGACCCTGTGTACAAGTTATCCGTGATCAAACGGTGTCTACACTAAGTTATCAATTAATGCAGTTGGGGCAACACGAGTACGATGCAAGTAGCATGGCATGATTTATTTTGCATAGTCACCCTGATCAGTTATTGCATAGCAAGGTGTGTTCTATACATAACACAATTTATAGAAGAAATATACATTCTAACTAAAATTGAGGCGTAGGGAGAACATTCTAAACGAACTAGCATGCAATAAGATAACCGTTCACAAATTGATTAACAAGCATAATGTAAGCACCCTAATTTTTTAGAATTTATTAATATTGGTATTCTAAAAATTTTGTGATTAAGGGAAATTTTTATTTAATTTTTAGCTAATTATAATATATAATATTCATAAATTTATAATTATGTGTATTTAATTAATTATTGATATTGTACAAAAAATATATTTTTGGATATACAACTATTATTAGTATATTGCATAATTTTTCTAGAATTTATTGAGGTCTAAAACTATTTTTTATGGCCACACACACACACACACATATATATAGAGAGATTAATTAATAAAAAAAATAAAATCAAACCCAAATCCATTAATCCCAACCCTACCCGTTAACCCAAACCCATTAATAGAATCTAACTAAAACCCAACTCTCCCCTCACCCGCGTACACAGCAAACACCCCCCTCTCTCCTATATATATGTAACTACACATCAAACCCTAACCCTAAACCCTAACCACCCACCTAAACTACCCCGACACAACGGCGCCGCCCGCAGCCCCGCTGCCCTTTCCGCCGCTCCGCCGCACCGCCGCGCCGGAGCAGCGCGTCCTCCCCCTCCGCGCACGCACACAGCAGCTGCGGCCCCTCCTTCGCGCGCAGCCTTCGTCCTCTTCGCTCATCCGATTTGCGTCTCGTCTTCGCTGGTATGTTCACAACCTAATCCTCTAGGATTTTCTTCAAGTGGAACTAATTTAGGCACCCCGGTTTGACCGAAAAATCGACCGGAAGTTGGCCGAAAAATTATTCAAAAACAGTTCAGAATTTCAGTCCAAGTACCCCTGTTCATGTCCAATTTTCTACCAACTCGTTAATTATTTTCAAAATATAATTGAAGGAACTTCTTCACAATATAACCAAGATTTTTACTGTTCTTTTAGGTTTTATTAGTTTGCTTTAATGGTAAAATTATTCTTGTTCCAAAACGACAAAAACTTATTTTTAAAACACCAAAATCTCGCGATAGGGGTACGTCCCGCCAAACGAGGTGACTTCATCATGTGCGAGTTATACCGAATGGCGCGTAACGTAAACGCGGACATATAAGCTTTCGCGAAACTTGATTTGGATGTGCGTGCACACCGGAATCAACGTGTATTCGTCGAAAAGCTCCATATCGACCTATTCTGACACTCGTCCTAATTTTGTGTGTGCTTGTCGTTTCGCAATGAAACTTACGCCATCGGATTCATAGCGTTACACTAGTCCTGTGACCCAAGTTTGGTTCGATTCTGAGAACGTTAACGAAATATCGTTTCATGGGCCCCATGGTTCTATATGAAGGACAATTTCGTGACCGGCTCATCGGAATCCAGTTTTGGATATTTTGTTGGGTTCGTATCATCGTTCTGGACTCATAGACACTGAGTAGAACAAATTTGGATAACTTTGTCTTTGGCACATTTTTCGGTGCGAAGTGGGACACATGTGGACTCCGCTTTGACCCAAAACTGTCAATTTTGTCCCTGTGTCCAAATTAGACTTATAGGTAGTCAATCCTAGCTATTTCTAGTATTTTGGGGATATTGGTGATGTTTGTTTCAGCATCCGGAGGTGTACGTACAGATTTTACTTTTCCAGGAGCAGTTGACGGAGTTCAGAATCCAGACAAGTGTACCTTGCCATGATGTATTACAGTTTATTGCCTTTATTATCTTATTTAACTATTATAGTTATTTGATGTGTGTGATGTGTGTATTTATCCTAGGACCGTGAGACGTTGCTTAGAGTCCAAACAAGATTCGGGTGTCGACGCCGTACTCGAAGTCGAGTAACGTCACTTAGAGAGTTGATTCCACGATCCTATATTTACGTGCTTGCTTTACCAAGTACGCCATACCCTAGGACACTTGACACTATTTTTTATGACATAATCTTTCTTGAGTTATTCATAGTGATTCTGTATAGGCTTACATGATTCGTGATATGAGACTTGCATATTATATGGATATTATTATGACTCGTTGCACTAGCTAGAGGTTATGATCTTGCGTGTTATGGACATGAGACATTGTGGACATGAGACGTGAGGTTACATTGGGTGGGGAGACACACACCATACTACAGGCTGATTATTGATATATATACTATACTTCTAGAGGTGCTGTGGCACATATACTAGAGTCGTGATACTACTAGAGGTGCCTTAGACTCTGTCTCAGATCTTTGGCACCTATACTGAGTCTTGATACTACTTGCTGCTATGGGCTCCCTGACACAAAGCCTGTAGTGGTTTCAGCATGAGTACGAGTGATGCTATCACGTGCATATCACTTAGATGGTTACAGTAGTTTACCCTTGAGTATGTGGCATTATACTGTTTTACTTTTGGCATACTATTTCTTGTACCTTGTTATGTTCCTCTGAGGACCTGGTCCCCTGCAAGTTTTTGCAGCATAGACGGTTATGGAGCCTTTGGAGTTGCTGATGGAGTTGCTTGTCTTACTGGCATTGGTACCAGGTACTTATATCATTTCTACAGGAGTTATGGTTATTTATTCATATTGTTTATTCATCTGCTGATGTAGCCTAGTTTTATAAACTCATATTTTTTTCTCGAGTCTATTCGAGTTTGTATGTTACTGGGCGGCCGACTTTAGCACATGTAGCTCATTCTTGTCTATTCTGTTCTTTGTGGATTGAGGCATAGATATTTATATTTACTTGATTATTTAGATAGTGACTATTATAATACAACTTATACGTATTCGAGTCGGACCAGAGTCTGGTCGAATGCATAGCTGACATGTTACGTATTTCTAGTCCTACGTATTTTGGGACTGGGGCATGACACATAAAGTAGTCTAAGTCTATTCCTTTTTATCTTGACATCTTTTAGTTATTTTGGTATCGTTTGATCGGGACAAGCAAGAAGGCAAGACTTTTTAGATGTGAAGACTTGGAAGAAGGGTCAACTGAATCGAATATAGCCACTCACAAGTTGGTTGGAGAAGGAAAGGAAAGAGGTGCTTCAAGACTCCGCTCGCACGTCGTCTACTGCACGATCACCTGCATTGCCACGAATAGCTGATCAATACCTCTTCTACTCTTTCCAAGCTCGGAATTGAAGTGCAGTTCAACGAATGAAAATAATGAAATCCATTGAAACCGTTCAAGAAAACGCAAACAAATCCAAAAACCAACTCAAAGCACGAAAGCAACAAGGCGACCGCGAAAAATAGGCAAAAAAACTTGCAGCGGAGAGGTCCCTCTTGACTATGCCGCTAAGTCGATCCTCGAGGCACGGTCCACTGAATATGGAAATCGATTTCGAAGAAGCAAATCCATAATGAGGATAATATCTTGTTTTAATCTATCCCAATCGAACGATACCGATTAGTATTTCTTAGCCGCGCTCCCCGAATAGGGGAAACGGGGCACCATAGAGGCAATCATAATTACTTTTCCTTAGAGAGGAGCCACGTGGCCACTACCGATGAAGGATAAAAGTATGCATATGATGTTTCTTCCAAAGAAAACTATGCAAATCTTGTTTCTCCTTAAGAAAGTAATGCAAATGCCTGTGGGAGAACATGCATGACAACTGATGAATCTCGTGGAAACCGAAGCAGTCATATCCATGACGTCAGGGTCATCATGACTTTTGGCTCCTTCTCCAAGTCTGGAAGCCACGTGGCAGTTCAAATTGGACAAATATGCAAAAGTACGCATATATCATTCTTTAGCAAAAAAAAGGAAAGTACGCACACGCCACTCTTGCAAGGAGAAAAGCGACGAATGCGTATATTTTCCTTTCACAATAAATTCAGTTTTCTAATCTTTCAGTGAATGGTTAGAAAATCGAGAAGATGGGCATTTATTATCCAGATTGTGAATGACGTGGGAAGTTAATAATCTCCATGATTGACATTTAGTGCACGCCTCGTTCCACGTGTCGAGTAGACCGAGGGTTACGCGGGCAGTTAGCCAAAAAATGTGTCATGGATGACGGTTATTTCTCTCATTTTTATGCAAACATGGCAAACATAGTAGATATTTTTTGGGTTTTTACGTAAATGTCAGTTTGGTGGTTATGATGTTAACTATTATAAATACATTGGGATCAGTGTCATCCGAAAGACAGAGATCTTGCGTGCGAGTTGCCAAAGCCTTATTGCTGTCAAGTTCTCCAGTGTTCGAGACTTAAAATTTCTTCTTCTTGTGTTCGGTAGTCCATAGCTACTACTTTTCCAGAAATTTGTACTTAGATTCTTATATAGGATTTTTGTACTTTTTAAAAGTTTGTAATACAAAAGCTTGTTCAACTTTTTGTTCATGACAAACAAAATCAAGTCAAGTCAAGTCGTACTCAAGTCAAGTCATGTCAATAGGTACAATGGCATAAAAATATGCAACAACAATGACAAACAGTGATAAGGAATCTACATGCACATAAAGCTAGGAAGAAAGTAGAGCAACATGAACAAGACATGAGCAACAAATACAATATACTTAAATAAAGAAACAAAGAATAGAGAAATATACATAAAAATATATTGTACGAGTTGACAAGATATATTTGCTTGTAGTTCGTCCAAGCATGCTGAGTTTAAGAGCCCAACATCTAGCCAAGACTAATCATGAACTACCGAGTCATGCTCCACGAGTGTAACTACCAAGCCCATATAACAAGCAACCAAATATTGCACATAAATACTAAGACAAAAACTCCTATACTAGGAAAGTTGGATGGGTCAAAGTCACCTATCACATATAACACCTAAGTTATTATTTTAGTCATATTATCTAGAACTATGTCACACTAGTCTCTATAATCATTATTTATTTATTTATATTCTGAATTTCAAGATAAACATAAATTTAAATCACGTTTGCAAAATTTGGGATTCATGACACACAAATTAAGGCATTTTGTTGCCAAAAAGTCAACTACAAAAATATAAAATTTGAGTGTACAAACATGTAGATTCTAGTGCAACAAGAATGCTGGAATCGATTATTTGCATGAATCTTAAATCGATGATTAGATATTCCAGTTACATTTTTAGATTACAGTTTCGACGGATCACTAGTCATCTAGAACTTACACGAATTAAACAGAATACCAAAATACCCTATTAAATTTTATAAAATTAATATCTTACATATATCTATGTCAGATTTCCAAAACATAAAATGGATCATGAAAAATGAGCTTAAGTTCTCCCGAAATCATATTGAGACGTGGTTGTATTTAGGATGACTGGTACTTAAACAATTTTATAGAATTACATTTTTCAAAATTACTAAAATAAATTATATATTCAAAGAGGTTACCTCGGTACTTTTTTAACAAAGAAAACGACACTAGAATCTGACATCGATGTTGGTCGCAATGGCTCAGTGAAAATAGAAGAACAAAATAACTTCCCTTCCCTCAAAACTCTCTGTCTAATAGTTAATTTTGGCTGGATTAGGGTTTATATATATATATATATATATATATATATATATATATATATATATATATATATATACATACATAAATGCTTAAGAACCACCCTTGTGGTTTCTTAATATGGAATCACCCTATATATATTTTATGAATTGGATTTGGATCTCCTTACGTGGCAGCTGGCATGTTTGTTAATGTGGCAACTGACATGTTTGTTAATGTGGCAGCTGGCATGTCAAATTTTAAAAATAAATTTAAATATTTATATTAAAATTAATATTAATATTAACATTAATATTAATATTAACATTAAAAATTTTGGGTAATTAATTTTTGGGTTTTAAATTTTTCATGTCAGTTGCCATGTTAGATGTCACATAATATTATTTAACATGCGATCTTTTATTATATTTTAATCTCAGCCACTCAATCTAAATCAACCTATATAACATAGGGTGGTTCCATAATATAAAACCCTATGGTGGTTTTATATCATTCCTCTCTCTCTCTCTCTCTCTCTCTCTCTATATATATATATATATATATATATATATATATATATAAACTATCTAAAACCACCCGGGTGGTTTCATATTATGGAACCACCCTGCGTTATATGGATTGGATTTGGATTGGGTGGTTACGATTAAAAGGTGGTGGGATCTACACCTTTTAATCTTACTCATTCAATTCCAATCCAACCCATGTAATATAGGGTGATTCCATAATATGAAACTACCCGGGTGGTTCTATAGCATTACCCTCTCTCTCTCTCTCTATATATATATATAGTCTTACATTGGGTATGAGATGGGATCACGAGATGTAGATAATTTAGATTGATTCAGGCCTTACATGGGAACTTACATATGAATTTCCTTTCAAGGCATATAGGCCGTGTCCAATATCACACCTCATGGGCCAACTCCAGTTCGGATCACACCACACTCCCAACAAATATTACTCTTTCAAAACTATAAAATAGGAACATAAACCGATTGTAACCAAACTGCAAGTGGAAATCGAAGGCCAATTTAGGATTTTTGTTGCTTTTAAAAAAAAAAAAAAAGCAAGAACAAAAACAGCCTCTCTAGGGCCAAACATAGAGTAGAACCAGAGTGTGCCATGGTGTAGCGGCAACAACAATTGCTGTAAAACACAACGAATGATGATGACAAGTAGACACGGGCAGAACGTGATGTATCGGTAGATGATGGCATACCCTGACAAGTAGACATGGGCAGTCACCAATGCATGGAATCCAAATGCTCGACACACCCATAGCCCCAAGGCTAGTTGGACACTAAATTCTTAAGTGATGAGAACACCAACAACTATTCTATCATGTGAATGTTCTTCAGAGTCATCCAATAACAAAAGAGAAAAAGAAAGACATAAATGAAAGGTACAAAAAGCAAATTATGAGAATATTTAATTTTTTTAATTTAAAATGGTTAGTCGACCCATTCTTTTGTTTCTCCACTTGAAGGTTAGTTAAGATATATTCAGGGGCGGACAGAGTAGAACGAGGATGTTATTGTAACAATGTTGCCAAGGAAGATGTATTGCAATACTTTAAAAATATGAAATCATGTAGAATGTTATTGTAATTTTTTTTTTGTTTGTTTGCTTCTATGAAAAGACTTTTAGAATTATATTTGCATTAAATATTATATTATCAATTTTTTTGTATTTCAAATTTTACCCTTTTCTTTATATTAAAATTGTGTTAAAATTTACAAACCAATTTTGACCATTCTGATTTCAAATATTGGACCCATCACTAGGGGTGAGTGTTCGGTTTATTCGGTTTCAATCGAACCAAAATAGTCAAAACTGAACGAACTTCTAAAAATCCAAAATGAAATGCCAAAACCGAACGATAATCAATTCGATTTTTTCGGATGGACTATTTTTATTGTTTTAATTAGCCGAACCAAAGTTGTAATTGTGGTTAAATTATATTAAAAATATATTTTTTATACATACGTTTGTTATATTTTGAAGTTGGGTCCAAATATAATGTTAAATTATCAAAGTTGGACTAGTTGTTAAATTATCAAAGTTTGATTTTAAAACACATACATAGAATTTTTATTTTCAAAATATACACATTTTTAATCATAAAATATACATGAAATTGAAAATATTTATATATTAGCGTAAGTCTTATTCGGTGTTCGATTTTGGACAGAACTCGAATACTAAAACCGAAAACAGAAATCGAAGAATTGTTTTAGTAATTTTAAAATCTAATAAATTTTTTTCCAAACCGACGATCTGGTTCATTTCTCTATCCAAAACCGAATATGCCCACTCCTACCCATCACTGAGCCTATCACCCTCTCTCAAATTTGGAAAATTAAGTTAACTTTTCAATTTTTTTTGACAAGTTATTGCCAAGCAACTTTTAAAAAGATAAGCACTAATAACTATGACAAACAATTCCAAATATATTCTAAAGCTTGAATTGGAATTGCTGTCGAAAACTACAACATAAGAACATCATTAGTAAGATCCATCCCATATTCTAGATTCTAGATTCAAAATATAAGAGCTCATCTTGTAAAATAGTAAGTCTTATCAATTTCTAGATTTTCGGTTCTGTCCCACCCATAGGTGCTAAGGGTTGGGTCTCACAATCTAGATTCTAAATTTTACATTATTTTTTTCTACATCAATTTTTGATCACACAATCTTTTATCATTTTCTACTATTCTAATACAAACCCAACCCATTCTAATTTTTTTTTATATTAATTTTGGGCCCCAAATTACATTGGAGAGTCCCAAATATTAATTTTTTTTGTGTGTGTATAATTTCTACATATAAATTCTATCAACGAGGATATAAATTTTCATAAAATGCAATACCAAGTAGGATAGAAAGTTAATTTTAAAAAATTTATTGGAGACGGCCTAAGCAATCCAAAAACATGCCTGAGAAATAAACAATTTTTATTTTGTTCACACTTATTTTTCTGGTAACAAATATAGATATTTTTTTGTCCAATTCTCCACTCATTCGGAAGTTATAGGGAACATGTGGATGACTTTATTTTTCACCAAAGTCACAATAGGGTTGGCGATGCTCTAAGGCATCTCCAATGGAGGTTTATCTTTCATAGAAATTTCTTTGGTAATTTTTTTTAATTTTTATCATCAGTAGTTTTTATTCCAATTTTTATTAGATGAGTATAGAGAATTTATATGAGAATTAGTTACTTCCATGTCCTTTAAAAAAGAGAGAAACAAAATTTACGATATTATTAAAATATAAAAATTTAAATTATATTATAATATTTTAAATATAATTTAAATATATTTTAATTATAATTTATTATAAATATATTTTAAATTTTTTGGATATGTGTTTAGTTATCTAATATTATTTAGTTAATTTAAGCATAATTTACAATTTAAAATATTTTAGAATTTATATATATGTTCCAGTAGTCAGGAGGATTTTACGTTTTTAATTTTTTAAAAATAATTGTACTTAAAATAAATTATTTTTTAGTTTTAAAATTAATTAGTTGATGATATAGATACGGTTTAGACGTTTCTATTTGGAGCTGCATTATATTAGTAGAAGATTTGTATACGTAGAATTTTTTATAATTTTTCTAATCTCTCATAAAAATTAATATTGGACTATACTTTCAAACAAACTAAATTATTAAATTAAATTTGTTTATTTTCTGTAAAGTAGAATAGAAATTGAAAACTATTTTTTGGTACAAAATTTGGATAGAAATTGAAATTGTGCCAACTAGAATATAATTTTTTTTTTCTTATTGTATAATAACAAGTAGAATTTTATAGGTCAAAAGTTGAATAAAAAGTCAATTTTAAAAATCCCCATTGGAGATATAGCCTAAAGATGCCGACCTGTTTCCATTTTGTTCTTTGTCGGGATACTGCCAGACTGACACCGTTCCGCTAAAACAAATCCAATCCCCACACTCCTATCTCCTCCTCCTCCTCCTCCAGCCAACTCCGGCCTATTCTTCTTTTGCTGGTAATATTCGATACATAATTTGTTTTTTTCAATATTTTATAATCATCAGGAAATTGTCATTGATTTGTTCCTAATTTCTCTGCCAATCTCATCTGAAGAATTTTGATGGATGGCGCTTCTATTTTGATGTGTATGTGGACAACGCAATCTTGTTATTGTGAAGGTTTGATTACGGATTTTAGTTGGTACAGTTTTCGGGGAGAGTTTTTAATTGATTTTTTCTTTTCTTTTCTTAGAATTCGTTGTCTGTAGGATCCTGATTTTTCCACATGATTATCTGTGATTTTAATTCGTTTCATGATTCTACTACATGAACGTTGACCATTTGTTATTGTGTTTGTAATTTCATTCTTATATGGAGTAAATTAAATTTTTTTACTCCCATTTGTGGTGCTTGGTGCTGGGACCAGCTGCGCCTGTACCGCGCTTCTGAAACTAGGCCAAACCTACCTGAGAAAACCAACCACCGTCTAACCAGGACGCCAAGACATCAAGACATATAAAACACAGTATTTTCGGTGACTACATCACCTTGACAAATCTGAATCTTTATAAGTTCAGGTGGATATACAAGATTGAATAAAACAATGTTGAATCTTTTGCCCAAAGATTCAACCTCCTCACCAAAATCAAGAAAAAAAAAGGAGAAGATTACAACTTGAAATTACTCACCTTACCCGTAGTGATTTTCCTGAACGAAGACGACGACTCTCCGGACAGATCTTCTCTTCCAACTGTGTTGGATGGTAATTTTCGGTCACTCACCCTCGAATCTTCCACACACACACACACATACACACACACACATATATATATAATATATATATGCTAGGGTGGTCCAGTGACTGGGCTGATGTGGGTTATCGGGGAGGTCTTGGGTTCGAACCTTGTTCTTAGCGCAAAAGATCGTACTAGTTTACTCAAAGTTTATGTGCTGTGTGAGATAATTTTTAGTTAACCTGTACACATTTTTGCTGGCCCTTTATTGGTAGTAAACTTTGTTTCTGTGGTGACTGCGATGATGTTTTTCATATAAGTTTCAGGGATCTTGTGGACATTGCTTCCCATTTTGTTTCTTAGGATCTGAGTTAGTTGCTCCCTCAGTTTTTAATTAGTTGGTTCCTCGTCTTTTAATTATACACTTTATTAGTAATAGGAAATGAAAGAGAAAGAGTTTGGTGGAGAAGAGACCGAGAACCAAATGATGGACCTTGAAAGGAGAGGACTTAGTGAATTTTAAAGATAAGATAATAAAGGAAGGAAGATGAGACATAAAAGTAGATTCTAATGTTATGTGGTATAATTTGACGAGTTGTATCAAGAAAGTAGCAAGAGAGATTTCAGGAGGGTGTCAAAAGGTAATTGTTGGACTTCAACAAAAATATTGGTGGTGGGACGAGGAATTTTAAAAGGTTATTACGACAAAAAGAATTGCCGAAAGATTGACAAAAGTGCAAAATTGATTTTTTTTTAGATGTAAAGTAGCAAAAAAGGAAGCTATAAGAAAACAGTTAATGAAACTAAATCTAAGGCCTACGGTTATTTATGTAGGAGTTAGAAATTGAGGGAGAAATATATTTATAGCAAGGTTCAAAGTATCGGTATCGGTATCGGACCATTCCAATGAGTATCGGGATCGGCGGTATCGGTAGTATCGGCGGTTTCGAATCGGAGTATCGGATTTTTTGGTATCGGAAAGCAAATAACTATTAGTAAATTATTAACATTTTAGAAAATATATTTTATACATTTATGCATAATTTAAAGTATTTGTAGTGTTGTTTCTTAGTATTTTGAAATTGAATGAAATAGTAGTCACCATTGTCGATTGATTTATATGCGATAGATAAGTTTTCCTCATTTATATGACTATGCTTTTACGCCCTTGCTAATTGGTCTTTTTTAATTCAATTTTTTTTTCCGAATTGACCGGAAAAGAGACCTCTAATGTCGGTATTGGTCAATATCGGGTATCGGTCGGTATCGGATCGGGACATGCCAAACTGTATCGGTATCGGCCGTATCGGATCGGTATCGGCCGATACTTCAAACTATGATTTATAGGCTTGCTAATAGTAGGAAAAGGAGAATTAGAGACGTAGGTAATATTAAGGGTATCAAAAGCGATGACCAAAATGTATTAGTAAGAGAAGAAGATATTAAGGAGATGCGGAGTTATTTTCACAATCTATTTAACAAGAGCAACATAAAAATATTTAGTTTAGATTTAGAGTTAGTTCAGGATAAGTCATATTGCTATTATCATAAAATTAGAATTTATGAAGTTAATGATGCAATAAAGAAAATGAAAAGTGGTAGGACCTGACGGTATTCATATTGAGGTTTGAAAATATTTAGGAGAGAAATTATTGATGTGGCTTACTGAATTATTTAACAAAATTCTATGGAATAAGAAGATGACGGATGAATGGAGAAACAATATTATAGTACCCATATATAAGAAATATGGTGATATATAAAGTTGTAATAACTATTGAGAAATTATGCTTATGAGTCATACCATGAAACTATAGGAGAGAGAGTTATTGAGCAAAGACTAAGAAATAAGACTAGAATTTTGAAGAATCAGTTTGGTTTTATGCCGAAATATCTAATATGAAAGCTATTTATTTATTAAGAAAATTAATGAAAATTTTTAGATAGAAAACGAGAGATTTACATATGATTTTTACTTACTTAGAGAAAGCATACAATTGAGTTCCTAGGGAGATAAACTAGTAAGCGTCGAAGAAAAAACAAGTTCATAATAGTTATAATCAGACTATTAAGGATATGTATGATAGAGTTACGACGATTGTGTGAACTACTGGAGGAGATAATAATCATTTTTCTATTACCATTGATTTACATCAAGGGTTATCGTTGACCCCTTACCTTTTTGCGATAGTTATGGATGAGATTACTTGATATATCCAGGAGAAGATTCCATCGTGTATGATGTTTGCTAACGATATTGTGTTGGTTGGTAAAAGTAGAGAAGGGTTATATGTTACGAAACATAAGTGTGGAGTGAGATTTTGGAATAAAGAGTTTAGGATTAATAAAAAAAGAGAGTATATGGAATGTAATTTCAATCCGAAGTTAAAGAGTAATGAATTGAGAGTTCATATAGATGTACAAGAGATACCTAAGAGTAATAACTTTCGGTATTTAGGATCAACCATTCATCATGATGGAGAGATGAGAAGAATGTCATGCATAGAATTAAAATATGATGGTTGAATAAGATGAGTGCTTCTGGAGTATTTTGTGATCACAATATATCTCTGAAGTTGAAAGAAAAAATTCTACAAGACTACTATAAAACCAATCATGTTTTATGGACCAGAGTGTTGGACAATTAAAAAATATGTTAAAAAAGTTAGTATAGTTGAAATAAGAATGGTAAGATGAATAAGTGAAAATACATCAAAGACGGGGTAAGAAACAAGTATATCTGCAAAAAGTTACATGTGACGCTAATTGAGAACAAAATGAGAAAAAAATCGACTTAGGTGGTTTTGACATGTGCATCACACACCAATATATGCTCCCGTAAAGAGGAGCGATAATATAGTAATTAATAGAGCCGTTAGGACTAGATGTAGGCTTAAACAAATATGGTTTGAAGTGTTAAAGAAGGAACTGAATCTTGCTAGCGCTAGAGTGTTTTCGCCCAGAACGTGGTATTCGCCAAGGAGATCCTCTCTCACCATATTTGTTTGTGTTATGTATGGACAGAGGACTGGACCCTTAACGGAGCCGGATAGAAGAAGAGGATTCAAACAGCAGACCCCAGGAAGTTGGGACAAAAGGCTTTGTTGTTGTAGTTGTTATAAGTGGTACTCTTTATCAACCTATCTATATATTAACATTAAACTTTGAGCCTATGTCCTACTATCCTAATTGTTTCTCATAATTTCTTCCTTTTTCCTTCTCTTTTCTTTATTGCTACCATTTAGTAGACATTCTTAACTTTAATTTAATGGCAGTTGCAATTTGTTGGAGGTTTGTTTTGCTGGACATCTTGGATTCGCGATGAGTTCTGATATTCGCCAGTGCTTGTTCAGAGATCAGCGGGTGCTTTGTGATGGGTACATGATACACCATTCTATATGTGACTTTTTAAGAACTCCCCATAGCTTGAAAAGGGGCAATTCAGACTTGAATATGCATTCAAGTTCTATAAATACTTTCTTGCTCAAGGTATATGTTTCTTTGGTTTTCTGTAGTAGCAGGAGAAAATGTTTTAAGTATTGTTAAGATGGTAAAATGGTTCAGAATCAATCAGTTCACTTAAAAGTCCTGTAGTTAGGAAAGACTTGAGCGAATATCTGCAAAATAATGCGAGTTAAGAAAGTAGTAAATATTCTTTATACAACGGAATAAGAATAATTTTGTCAATAAATACTGGATATCCTTTATATTGCTATTTGGAAGAGAAGTGTATATTATTAAATTCAACAACATATTTAATGGAAATAGCCCAGTAAATTACATAGTAGAGGCAAGGCTGAAGAATGAAAAGTTGACACCCTCCAATAAGTTTCACAATATAACTGCAGTGAGGTTTCTTCTCTGTAATGTAAATAACTCTGAACTGGACAGACTGTTAAAATGGAACATAAAATGCCAGAACAAAGAGAACAAAATTTTCAATGAAGTTACACAAAAGATCTGTGTTTTATGTTGGCATTTAAATTTCTCTCGTATTAACACAAATATATATAACAATGTCCTTTAAATACTGCTGTATCATCATTTTTTCTTTTCGTTTTTCCGATTGTGATATCTTTTACCTATTAATAAGTAAATTAGATAATCCAAAAGCTTTAACGCATTTTACCTTGAGATCATCATGCTGCCTTCTGTGCATACATTGTTAGAGACACTATTTTAGTCTAGTGTATAGTCCCATATTGGTTGTGAGAAGGGACTAAGTCGGATTGACTTGTATATGTACCCCTGGCCATTGTGTCTAATAGTTCATTGATTCCATAGTTTCTAACATGGCATCAGAGCATCTAATCCATAAAATTTCTAATCCGCAAAAACTGTTCACCCTAAATCCCTAATCCTAACCCTAATCGGTAACCCTAAACCCAATTCTACAACATACCCAATTTCCAGAGTTTCACTATTGCTGGAGAGCTCATCGTCTTCAGTGGGTTGGGCTCCAAAGGGGGCTTGAACTCTGGACCTTGCTGCCACCACCAGAACCCTAATCGACTCCGTCTTCCTCATTTTAAGTTCGATCTTGATTGCTGCCATCGCCACTTGAGCTTTGCCACCGGTGATTGATCTGACCGTTTTCTTCCTCACTGGTGATAAGCCATGGCGTCTTCTTCTCCAGTTGCTGTTGAGCCAGTGCTTGACCAGCTGCCATGGTGATTATCATCTGAACTTTTTCCTCTTCGTCTTCCATTCTTCTCTAGCCGATCCAAAAAATTTGGGATAAAGGCACTGTTGTTGTCTTCCATTCTTCTCTCAATATTCTGGAATGATTTGAAAGCTTCTCTCTCAATCTGATTGAGAAGAGGATTGAAGCCCTAATCCAATATGTGAAGAGAAGAAGATTATAACCCTAGTTTATCATGAAAAAATGTATTTCTGGAAGGAAGAAAAAAAAAAGGTTCAGTATACTGTTATTTGTCCATTTCTGATTGAAATGTAATGGTTTTATTTGCAGTTGCAACAACTGAATTTGACACAGTAAAATGACTATGCTTTGCCATATGCTACATCTTTCTTTAAAAGGTATCCGTAATTGTATTCAAGTACAGGAGATCTTTTGGTGCAGGGCTCATTCAGGCGAGTAACTGCTCTACCACTTGATGGAGATTTCTTCTGGGAGAAGGCTCCGACACCCATTCTGGACATGGTTGATTCACCGATTTATCTGAAGAATCTTTCGGTTAAGGTCGTTGTTGTGGCTTTAGTGATGTATGGTTATAGATTAGAAATTTAGATCCAGAACTTTTCATCTTTACGATAATGTGACAACGGTTAGGATTTATGTGCAGGAACTAAGACAATTAGCTGATGAAATTCGATCCGAGATAGCTTTCTTAGTGTCCAAGACAGAACGACCTCTCAAGGCGAGTCTTTCAATGGTGGAGCTGACCATTGCAATACATCATGTTTTTGATGCTCCAGTAGATAAGATTCTGTGGGATGCTGGTGAACAGGTGGAACATCTGTTATTATAGCAATGTGTTTTTAAAAAAAAAATTATACATGCTCTTTTCTGTTCTTGCAGAAGACTGACTTTGGGAAAATGCTGTTCTTGTATTGGCAGACATATGTACATAAGATGCTTACTGGGCGGCGCTCTCTTATGCATACACTTAAGCAAAATGGTGGCCTCTCAGGTTTCACATCTCGCTTTGAGAGTGAGTACGACGCATTTGGTGCTGGGCACGGATGTAACAGTATTTCTGCTGGTCTTGGTATCATTTCTTGACTCTCCTCTCTATAATTTCTCTTTGGCAATCAAAACAATAATTTTTGCTATACCAAATTTTAGCTCATCAATAGTAATTTCCACCATGAGCATGCTCGCTTGCTTTGTTAATAATTCCAAACTGGGATTGGCAATAATATGTGAATTTCTGTCTGATGTTAATAAATAAACTGACCATATGGTGTCCATTTGCGCATACCAGACTTCCTTGAACTGTGGATTGCTGAAGGTTATGTCCTCTAATATGTCCTGTGAGTGTGTGTGATCAATTACTGATTTTTGTAAACGAGCAGTGCAATGCTGTATAAGGACCTGTTAAGATAGTGCTCCAATGGTATACAAATTTATTCGCTGATAGACTTGCTATATATAAAATTTTCTGTGAGTATTGGCCTTTTTAGTTAAGCACTTCATATATTTCTCTCATATACAATCAGCCGTCACACTTATTCTAAATACTTGAGAATATGCTATAGATATTTCACCGTAGCAAACCAAAAACATACAATCTTAGAGTTATCATTAATTTTGTTGCGCTATGTCTTCCAATTCAAAGTCAACTGATCTGCCAGTCTAGTTTGTGTGCATTAAAATCAAAGTTGGTAGGTTGGATTTACTTTTCCTCACTCATCTTCAGGCATGGCAGCTGCACGTGATATCCAAGGAAAGAAGGATCGCATAGTGACAGTTATAAGTAACTGGTCAACAATGGCTGGTCAGGTCTATGAGGCGATGGGCAATGCTGGATATCTTGATTCAAACATGGTTGTAATATTAAATGATAGTCGGCACTCCTTAAATCCAAAGCTAGAAGAAAATCCAACAATGACCGTCAATGCCCTCTCCAGTACTCTAAGCAAGCTTCAATCCAGTAAATCATTTCGCAAACTTAGAGAAGCTGCAAAGGTATTAATGTTTACATTTTAAAATGAACATTTGCAAATTTCTACGTTCTTCATCTTGGATTATAGATCTTGTAGACATTCTTGGAAGCTCATAATAGTTAATTTAACATTTTGCACATTGAACTTCTAAAAGCATTGCTGAAAATTTAATTTTTCTGCAGTTGTGCCGCTAAAAATATTGTCTTACATAATTTTTGCTCAATTATAAGCTATAACTCTGTTGGGAATCCAACCATGATTCGAGGTTGGGGAAGTCTGGTTCACGCGTGGAAGACGCCAGAGCGGTCGCGGCGAGACTGGAGCTCAATTGAAGCCAAAATAGCAACATCGGTGTACCGGTTTGGCCCAACGGTATACTGGGTTTCTAGTCAAAAAGTGCGTATAACATTGTGTTCACTCGGTATACCAGTTCTGGGCGGTTCGAACATTTCAACAGGATTTTGGGTGGATTTTGATGAGAAATCAACGGTTCAGATCGTGTTGGCTTAGCTTAGGGATTAAGTTAGGGTTTTTTAGTCCCCTGTAAAGAGGGTGCTAAGGGGATTCTCAATGGATACTTTTCTAGGGTTCAAGGAGATTCCACTGATTTCTTTGAGAGAATTGTGCCCCTATAGGGCTTATACTTCAAGAGAGAAAATGAAGGGATTCTACTAATTTCTTTGAGAGAATTGTGCTCCTATATGTCTTATACTTCAAGAGAGAAACTGAGGGTTATGACCGGAGATTCATATGCTCCGTTAGAGAGATCGTTACCAAGTTTGATTCGATGGGCATCCGTTGCTAGGTGGCAATTCTAGTTAGGGTTGATTTTTTTTGCAATCTCATTCTAATTATTGTATCTCCTTCTTGAGAAGTTGTAAGAAAGTTGTAAGAGGTTGACTTTTGAGTCAAAGAAGCCGGAATATACTTGTATTGCAATATTTCATTATATAAAATATTAATATTTGTCCAGGTGGCCATAGCTACCACCTGTTGTTAATTTGATATGTGCTTGGTACTCTGTAGCAGGATTCGACATTATGGTTCGTGTTTTCTTTGTCGCTTTCGGTGGCCGACGCTCCTATTTCTGTTGTGCATGTCTTTGAATACATACAAAGATGTATTAGAACTAAGAGGATGAAGGTACAACCATGGCTACTGAAAAGATTTAACTCGTTCAAGCTTTTAAAGGCGGCAATGTAGCAAATCCCAGAAAGGCCTAGGGAGGGTCTCAAGACAGCAATGCGGGGGCCTCAAGACAAAAAAAAATGGCTTTAGTGGAAGGTAGGTTAAGACAAATATGTAGTTACTAAACAAATCTAATGACCCAAGCAAGGTTCTCGGTATCAGATATTTGACCCATAGTGGTTGGGTGGTTTCCATACTTGAAATCCGATACTGGACAATATATCGGACATATTGGAAAATATGACCTCATGGTGGTTATATGATAATAATTTATTTCATAAATTCAATGTATGAAATGTTTTTAGAGTATAAATATTAACTTAAATATGATAGAATTATTCTTTAGATAATAAGGCTCTATCTAAATATACATATTATAATTCACACTAAACACAAATAAAACATACATATTCTAAATCATTTTTTTCGTAATTAGGTTAAACCCGAATGATCCAACCGATAAAACAAGATGTGAGTGAACCTGAGGCGAAGAAGAATAGGGAGCAATGGAGGGAGGAGTATGCACATAGAGGGGGTCGTAGGACGACATATCAGTCAGTTTGGTCGATAAATCGGTTGATTCAGCCGACATATCCACATGTTTGGCATGAATACCGCCAACATGGATCTTGACTAATTTTTTCATAGTGCCAGTCATATCGTTACCCCAATATACTGGCAATATGACCGATAGTCTAAATAGAGATCCCAAGTCATCAACAAGTGTCATGTCAACCCGAAAAACATCGAAAAAAACAAATTTGAGTCTCCAATTAGGGCATGGAGGGAATATCTTACTTTCTCTTAGGGTGATATTATTTTCTCTTAGTGTAAGTCTCATATTATGGAAAACATAAATCATAAGATACCCCCCCCCCCTTCAATTTAGTCTCAAATTTGGTAAAATAGGATAATTTATTTTATTTTATTTGTGTTTTGTTTTACTTGAACCTGGGCTTTAAGTGCCATCTTTTTCTAATAAGTACGTTATTTAAACTTTAAAATCAAAATGCTAGATAGCCGAGGTGGGCACCTCATGAACAACCTGCCTAAAACTTTGTTGTCTAGGTGCCAATATGATTGAGGCGCCTATGCGGCCGCCTAAGGTGGTGATGCATCCACTTTTTAAAAGTTTGAACTTGCATATTATTACGCATATTATTACCCTCATAGTGGGAAACTGAGCGATCTGGAAACCAATAATAGAGGATCTACTCTATTGCATGAACTTGCATGGTCCATTGTAGGGACACATCTGTTGGTGACTGGAAGATAGAAGAAGGACGATGAAAAGACTATTAGATTCATGCGCTAATGGTTGGAAGATTTAGTGTTTGACCATGTTTTCGTGGAGAGTTCCGTGAAAACGATATGAGAGAAGTTGCACTCAATGTACAAACAAATGATGACTAGGAACAAGATATTCCTTATTCGTCAACTTGTTAATTTAGAAGTACATAGAGGGCACCTCAATCGAACAACATTTGAAAGAGTTCAAGGGATCATAAATTAATTGTGTGTGATGAAGATGACGATTGATGTCGAGCTTCAAATCCTACTGCTTTTGAGTTATTTACCGCTAGTTAGAAGACATTGGTGGAATTGGTAAGTAACTCCACCTTAGAGGGAGTATTCACGATAGAGTTAGTCAAAAGCAGCATATTAAACGAAGAGATTTAGCATATTAAACGAGTATCGTCAGAGCTGAAGTCCGCCTTGGTTGCTTCCGACAGTAAGGGAGGCCCAAGTCACAAACAAGAACAAAATGAAGTTCTCGAAATCTTCCGAAGGCGGGTCACAAGGATGACTTCCATCACTATCGCGGTAGGGGCACTACAAACATGACCGCAAATAGTTCAAGGATGGGAAGACAAAACGCAAGACGAACGATCAGGAGGATCTTACGGCTATAGAGGATCTCATTGTAATGATCACAGTGGTGGACTCTTATAGCATGTGTCATGACCATGATTGGATGTTGGACACGTGAGCGTCTTACCATGCTACTTTATGGAGGAAGGTCTTCACCACATACCAAAGTGACAGGTTCAGGTTTGGACGAGCTAACATGGACGACAAGGGGACGACGACGATTGTGGACATTGAAGATGTGCACTTGATGGTGAAGCTTAGGAAGAAGCTTTTTCTTAAAGGGGTTCGGCATGTGCTACGTTTGCGCCTAAACCTGATGTCAGTCGAAAGATTGGACAATGATGATTGTCGCAGTGTGTTCATAGACAAAGATTGGAAGCTTACAAAGGGTTCGTAACTACTGGTTCAAGTGTTATGTGTTGTGATATGTAAAGACTCAAGCTAGTGAGTTGTACGAACGAGACAAATGCATCAGATGAGGGCTCGAGAGGTGTTTGGTGACAGATAGGGGCATGCCGGGAAGGATCTTCAAGAAAACTTAAGGAGAACGGAGGATTTGAAATCATTTGATTTGTCGGAAGAAACAAATGTATACTAAAAAGTTGAGAGGTGTCAGCTCTTGGGGCAAAGGAGCCGACGTATACTTGTATTGCAATCTTTCATTATTTAAGAGATTGAGATTGGTCCACGTTGCCCGAGCCACCACATATTGTGAGTTTGATCTCTGCTTGGTTCTCTGTAGCTGGATCGTGGTTCGTGTTTTCTTTGTGGGTTCTGGTTGTCGATGCTCCTATATCCGTTGTTCGCATCTCTGAATACGTACAATCTCCTGTATGTATTGTTAATAAATGGGATCTAGTTTTTAGAGAAAAATCATAATTTCTGTTTTTACATGACCTTTATTTTTGTTCAGGCAAAGTAGTATATTCTAGACAATTTTCGGTTTCTAGGGTCCTTTTGGGATATTCTTGTTTGTTTAGTTGTATTCCTCCATTATAAATAAGAATGACCTCCAAAATGGGGAGAGATTTGATACCATTATCTTTCTCTCTTAAATGTAGGATTAGTCATAATCCTTTCATGTGCCTATATAACCCATGCCCTGATGCCCACATAAAAGCCACATGGTATCAGAGAGAGTGCTAAACTGATGATCAATCAACACAGGATTAGCCGGGATAGTAAACTCCTAGTGTGTGACATCTCCCAGTGTGAGGATCATGGGCACTCTCCTCCCATGAATAGGCATGAGGCAGAGGATGAAGAAGAAGAGAAGAAGTTTCATGAAGAAGACTAAATCGATTAAAATGAGTAGATTTTTTTTTTTTTTTTTGCTTTCTACAGTAGAAAATTGTATGTTCTCTTTTATTGGTATATCATCTAGTAAGGGATAAAAAAGAAATACCCTTTCTGTGTGTGTGATTTGGTAAGAAAGAAATGAATCTCCCTTTTCGGTGTGTGTACAAAATAAGACAGGATTAGCCGGGGAGGTAAACTTCTAGTATGTGCCATCTCTCAGTGTGAGGATCATGGGCACTCTCCTCCATGAATAGGCATGAGGCAGAGGATGATGAAGAAGAGAAGAAGTTTTATGAAGAAGACTAAATCTATTAAAATGCATAGACCTAATTTTTTTTTTTTTTTTGCTTTCTACAGTAGAAAAATTGTATGTTCTCTTTTATTGGTATATCATCTAGTAAGGGGATAAAAAAGAAATACCCTTTCTATGTGTGTGATTTGGTAAGGAAGAAATGGATCTCCCTTTTGGTGTGTGTACAAAATAAGACGTGTGAATAATGGGACAGTTTCATTGAGTATCCTATGACATCCGTTACTATATGCCAGTATGCTATATGATTGGTCCGCACAAAGTTTTTATTGCTTCCCCGTGGAACAAGATGAAGACAGTGAGTCAAGGGGGGGGGGGGGGGGGGGGGGGGGGGGGGGGTCCCTATAAATGTTTTCATCTTAGATCTACACTCTCTCCCTGTCAGAAAATTGGACGTTTCTTATGGAACTAATACAGATTGTGAATCAAAGGCTGTATTCTTCTTGTGCATGGTTATTTTTCAAGCAAAAGTGTAACCATCTAAAAATACCTGATGGCAGCCATGGTTTGCACTCTGCAGAGGACTGTTTTTTATATATAAAATGTTAAAATATTGCTTGTTCATAGTAGAAAGATTAATTATTGAAATGTATCATGGATTCTGTTGCAGGGTGTTACTAAAAGGATTGGTAAGGGCATGCACGAATTGGCAGCCAAAGTTGATGAGTACGCCCGTGGGATGATAGGCCCTCTTGGAGCAACTCTTTTTGAAGAACTTGGCTTATATTACATCGGACCAGTTAATGGACACAGCATTGATGACCTAATTTGTGTGCTTAATGAAGTGGCTTCCCTGGATTCAACTGGTCCAGTATTAATTCATGTTATCACAGAGGAAGGAAAGGGGTCAGAAGATATTATCGAGAGTGACGATCAACAAGGTTGGTAATTGTGCTTCAGAGTAGGTACCAGTAAAAAAAAAATTGGAATTCCGTTATCCTGTCTTGATATTTTGTGCTTAGGCCTTAGAATGCCCTGTAGTGAAAGTTCCCTTTTCAATCTATCTTCACCTTAAGTATGTGCTACACTAGTCTTTTTTTATATATTATTTTTTGGACTTTGTTTTCGCATGACAAGGAAAGAGAGTGATACCACCATGCTTCACTGCTTGGTGATGATTTTTCACCTCCCTGATTTTTATTATACTAGAAACTCTTGGTGGATGACTAGAGTTAGAATCATTGATGGTTTGTTGGAAGGAGTGAACTGAAATATTGGAATGATAATGTTTGAGTGATTATTTAACTTCTAGCCAATGATTTAATTCTATTTCCTTTTACTCACACGAGGACATCACTTGGCACGATGCTAAAGTTTGTTGCTTGCATATATATATATATATATATATATATATATATATATATATATCATAAGAGGGAGCCTCATGGCTCTGGGGTGCCTTTTTTTTTCCTTTCCTTTTATTCTTTTCACTCACATGGAGCGTAAGGTACAATCCTGCCGGCTATGTTTGTGTGTTTCCTAATTATCATGTGTTAGATTGGTTTAAGGAAATTTATCCTATCATTAGCATTTGGTTTTAGATAGATTTAAAGTGAATTAAAGTAACTTAAGAGTAATCCCATTAAGTTATTTTTATAGTCATACACCATTTATGCTTTTACTAAGTCCAAATGCTATTATTGAACGAACAACAACAACAATGCCTTCATTCCAATCTTTTTCTTGGGCCGTCTATTTGAATCATCTTCTTCCATTCTTCTATGTTAAGGGCCATGTCCACAAAAGCATGGTTTGCAGTATCGCTCGATATTGATCCGATACAGCATGGTTTGACATGTCATGATCCAATACCCACCGATACCCGATATCCGATACCCGATATTGACCGATACCGACATTGGGTTTCTCTTTTCCGGTCAATTCGGCAAAGAAAATTGAACGAAAAAGACCAATTAGGAAGGGTGTAAAGTATAGTAAAGTTGTTACAACATGTAAAAGAAGAAAACCTATCCATCGTATGTAAACCAATAGGCAAGGGTGACTAATATTTCATTCAATTTCAAAACTACTAAGAAACAACACGGAAAATACTTCAAATTATGCCTAAATATATAAAATATATTTTCTAAAATATTAATAATTTGTTAATAATTATTTGCTTTTCGATACCAAAAAATTCGATACTCTGATCCGAAACCGCGGATATTGCCGATACCGGCGATCCCGATACTCATTGGAATGGTTCGATACCGATACTGCAAACCTTGCACAAAAGCCATAAACTTCTTTGAAAATTTAAACCATATTCATCTAGGTCTACCTTTAGTCTTAGCGGCTCAATTACCTACTATATTTTCACTCCTTACAGGAGCAATTATTGGTCAACGTAACCATGTAGGAGTATCTATTGGTATGCGTTGCACAGTTCAAACTACCTAAGACGATTTTCTCTTATCTTATTCTTAATTGACACAAACTCTTGACTTTTCATGGATATACTCATTTCTTAATCATATCTTTTAATATATTTGCCATTCATCCGTCTTAGCATCTTATTTCGGCTACACTAACTTTTTGGACATGTTGTTTATTACTTGCTCAACAATATGATCTATAAAGTATGGTTGGTCTTATAACAACCTTGTACAATTTTTCTTTCATCTTGCGATTACAAAGTACTCTAGAAGCACTCGTCCATGTCAACTATTCTGTCTTAATTCTATGCATGACGACATTTTCATTCTCTCCACCTTCATGAAAGATTGATGAAATACCAAAAACTAACTCTATGATCGTGATTAGAGAGATTTAGTGTGGGATGTTCTGTAGCAGGGCTGATAGGTGATACATGTGTAGCAGTGATGTCATCAAAATGAATAGTTTGAGCCAATTTTGTGAGACAAACAAATGGTTGTGGCTCTGATAGTGTTGAGTTTTTGGGGTCTTTGTGGAATGATTACTGGGTCCTTGATTGATGTTCAACTTCAATAAAGAGGTCTGCAGGTTTGGAAGGTGGTAATGGATACGAAGAACACGGAAATACACATGGTTGTTCATAGAAGGAGATATGACATGAAATGAGAAGCGTTTGGCAACCAGGTGTATATAAATAATTAATAGATATATATTATCTACTTAATAGATATGCTAAATTTGACTAATTATTCAATAAATTCGATTGATTGATACAAATCCATTTTCTGTTACGATGGATCAATGAAACAATAACTAGCCCAGTAGCTATTTCAGCGGCCGCAATGACTACAATAAAGACGGAAAAAAATTCTCCTTTTAATTGTTGACTATCAAACATCAGAAGAAGAGTACCTTTTACTACATTAGCATAGGACCTCTCAAAGTACCAGGGCACGCCAAATAACAAAAAAAGGACCTCTGACTAGGGTCCCCTGATCACCCTCGATTGGAAATATCATATACTTAACACAGCCAAGTCGAAGACCGC